>CM024683.1:37198675-37513435 GCA_014182735.1 Corymbia maculata
CTAAAGAGCAGCGAGGACGACGCCGACGATCAGGAGGAGGAAGAAGAGGAAGAGAGGACCAGAGAGGGTTATGATGCGGCCATGCGCCGAGCGTTCAGGGAAGATGAGACCCGAAGGAATGCGCCGTTGACACCTCACAACGCCACCAGAGTGATGGAAGCCATGCGTGGGGTCTCGTTTGGTGGACTGGCTCCCGACTGGGCCCAGAGCGTGCCCGAGGATCAGTGGATCGAGCGTCTCCGGAGGCTCCAGCAGCCACCGCACACCTCCAATTGATGCGCTTGGACACGGAAGTAAGGGGAATTCCATGTGCTCAACGGAGGTTAGGATAATTCTTTGGGAGAGATTAATGATTTGATGCGTGGCTGAATGCCCTAAACGCGTTCGAGGAATTTCTCAAGAGACCATGAGGTTGCATAAAGGTTTTTCTCCATTTAGCATTCATCGCCATAGAGTACTGTGGAACATACTGTTGTTGAAAGAGACCTTCCTTCCTCCTTTTACTTACTTATATGCCGCTTTTCTTGCTTGTCTGGAACATTTGCTGCCTCCCTATACACCATGCAAGAGCCTCCTCTCAAGTATGGTAAAGTACTGAGATTTGTTGGCAGTATATATTCCAATTTACAATTTCCATGTGTATAACGGTCATACAATGCTCTATATATATTTTGATACACGCGGGATAAATCTCCCCGCTCAGTAGCAAAACTCTTCTGAAGAATCATTACTTACATCAAACAAGATCCCCCTATGAAAGTTGCTCTCGTCCAAACATACCCATCACCAAAATATCTGCTTCTTCTCTGATGTGCGAAACCGGCTTCCGTATTCAAGACAGCAATTGTGTTGCTGCAGAACTCACTGAAGAGCGTGGGACAGCCGGTGACAGTCCAAATTCAGTACTATTCAGAGTTGGATTCTTGCTACCGCAATCAAGTTTTGTCACCTGTTCCAGTGTCAATTTAAGGCTGAATAAGCTCCAGGGAAAGAAAGTTTTGTTATGCTCGAGGGAAAAACAGGAGTCAATAACATTGCTTCTAAAATGGTCGAGAAGAAGGCTCCAAGTGAAATGAAGAAGAAGAAGAAGAAGAAGAAGAAGAAGACGACTAGAAATAAGCAGATAAACAACTCCTGTAGGTGGAGGATCCGTAATTTTTAGGCGCATCACATTTTATTCACGCAGGCTCGTCTTCATAGTTTTGCCTAGTATTCAGCAGATGATGCTATTGCCTATACATCAAACACTCACACCAAGTTCCACCCTGCATATACGCTCACGATGGAAACACCACACGCCATGTCATTCCGAAAAGTTACTTGGGAATCCAATAACAGAGTGAAGAACAGAGCTCTCGGTGTCATACCTTGTTGCTGCCCTGCTGGTCTATGTGTAGTCAACAACTTGTAGCTCACTAAGCATGTCCCTTCTCCTTATCGCTCTTGCTTTCCCATCCACAATCTCCAGAACCTGAAGAACAGGAATTAAGAAGCAAACCCCATCAGTGTCGCTTATTATTTGCCTTGACTTGAACTAAATCCTAAGGTAAATCTCTCAAAGAACAAACATCATTAGGCAAAATTGAAATCCAAATTTAATCTGCCACAAGGGGCCTTTTTAAACAATGTGCAAAGACCCCTTTACCTCAGGTCTTGAATTAAGAACTCCGCTTGACATCCCAACATCAATCCTCCATATGCTACAGTCGTATTTGCTGTGATTCATACCCAACAGGATATCAAAGAGTATGAGATACTTTAATTCAACAGAGCATAACTGAAAATGTTCAAGAAAGGCGTCTCAGGCTTCGCAGGCAAAGCTATCTAGTCTCTTTACCAATTTACTCCAGCAGTTTGAGGAGTATGCCCCACCACCATTGCCTTGGCATCCACAGCTTGCAATGTCTCTTTGAGAATGGATTGTATCTGAGGAGTCACATTGTTGCCTTTTATTAGCCATGAATGTTGACAATCACAAACCATACAGAATTTCATGATACAGGAAAGATCAAGAGGTTGCTCGAGTTAATATGACAAGCAGAAACAACAATCGCTGGAAAAGAACTTCCTGCTTTGAAACCAAAGTCATTGTGTTTCTGTATATGATTGAATGGTAAACAGGAATAGAACAAATTCCCGAACAAGATGATTAGTAAGATGAAGAATTTGAAGCCGTCATATGCTCTTGCCTGACTGATTCGATAATCCTCCAGATCCGATACATCTCTCGAGTACAAGCGGCTCCAAACAACACTATCATATCCCCGCGTGGCAATGAAAGGGATTTTAGGACCAAGATCGCTCTCAGAGAGACCTCTCATCCAGTTAGATACTTCAAAGTTCATCCTTTCAATACCATAGGCAACTAGCAAAACACCAGCACTTCCGTCAGGCATCCCAGGCTAAATTGCAGCAACACTGGACAGTATATGGAAAAAATCCACATAGGCTTTATTCAAGAGGAGAAAGTCTTTACCATGGTGAGGAAGGAGGCCACCATGACAAAAGACCCAATCATTGACCTTGAGAACAACAGCATGTCGTGCCAACTCACATGCCAATGGGCCGCCAGGTCGCAGTAAGACTGATCTGGCAATAACCCCCTTCTGCCTCTGTCCTAAATATCCATATAACCATGCATAAATCCAAATATCACAATTACAAAGGCCTAAAGTACAGTACCAAGAACTTCTGGAGGGATATTGACCGTTGATATTTTCAGCAAAACTTGTGATGCCTTAGGTCATAGAGCAATCTTTAAAGTGGGTATTAAAGCTAATACATATCTTCTTTTTAGTTAGCTTCAGATGATTCATTCAAATATACCTTGATTAGAGGTCCTTAGTATAGATGTCATTAAGCAGTAACACTTTCCAAAGTTGCAAAGCATTGTTTCAGTCAAAAAAATATCACTACCTTCACTAAATTCCACGAGTCCCAATAATTTTGAGATGTCTTCTGGTCTTGCCTCCACTTTTCAGACTCAGCAACCCAACCAAGAAAAGCTTCTTCCCATTCATATCCATAAGTATCCAGGTAGTCCAGGAAGCATGCACACTCTTCGAATGCGCCAGATTCAACATACCTGAAGTCCCCTTCTACATTCATGGTCTCATGATTCCCATTGATCTAAGATAATTAACAAACATCAAAATAGAGGATTGTCGAGAAGAATATATGTCTTGCATGCATGTATTAGTGATCTGCAAAAATCTGGACAGTTTTCAGAATTTCAAGGATACATTTATTGTGATGATATCACTATGTGCAGATACACACTAAAACATGGTGAAGTCTTCTGAGAAGTGCCTGAAGGTGCTTCCATTTTCAGCAATACAAACCTGAAAAACAGCTCCACCTTCTTCTTTTGCCTGTTTATCCATAGAACGCAACAAGGATAAGATGGCTATTTCATTTTCTCCTCGATCAAGTATGTCTCCCAGCTGAACCAAAACCTAAAGCATGGGCCAAATGTTGATTCATCAGATAATTAAAAGCTCATATCAGAAGCCTTCTCATGAATCAAATAGTAAGTCGAGATCAATGATGAATTGCTAGATCAAATCTGTTTAATTCATATGGACAGAACCTTTAAGAATAAGGCATACCGTTTCTTTACCAGTCCATGTGTCTTGACCATCGGAACTCAAGACACCAGCTATCTGAAATGCACATCTTGCCTGCGCAAGATCGCCATGTAGATCCCCAACTACATAAACAGACAGAGATATGACTTAAGCTTAAAGCGCAGGGTCTTATTTTAGCTTACAGAGTCGAAATATGAATCCCTGCAAGATTAATATATCAGCTTTCCTCAGAACAGGTCCATCATAACTGGTGTGTCCCTTAACATAGGTGGAAGGATCAATCAGTGAGGCAACATCACTTTAAACCTGTCCGTATCACCTTAGCTAATCACCTTATGAGCAAAAGTCTTGTTACCAAGTTTGAAAGCAGCTCGGCAATTCAAGTAAGAACAAATTGACAGGACAGTTGGTGCACTTCACCCATTAATGCATGCCAATAGCCAAACAAAGTCGAACGGTGGCATGTGGAGTGAGTACACGTCTAATTACTCGTTCGAATTGATGAAAAAAGTTGAAGTCAATGAAGACTATGCTGAAGCCTAAAGGAAACCGCAATCACAATTCAGCTTCCAATCAGAGCAACAGGAAGCCGATGGGATACAAAAATAACAAACGCAGCAAGACTTTGAAGCTGAATTGAGCTCAACCTTATGACGAGGCCTAGTTGATTTCACCCGGATAAAGGATACTGAATAGAGGGGGTTGGAGGGTGAAGGGTGAAGGGTGAAACGAACGAACCGGCAACAATACGACGACCGGGAGCAGATACGAAAGTGGGGGGATTCCCATTTACTACAATGGGCTTCAAGCTTCCAATGCTGCTGCTGGTGCTGCTGCTGATGCTACTGTTGCTACTTTTTGGTGTCGTTGAAGGAGTAGGAGAAGGAGAAGGAGAAGGAGAAGGAGTCGAAGCAGAGGAAGCTTCAATGAGTCTGCGAGAGTGTGGTGAGGGCAACAAATTAAGACAGAGGGAAGCCATTGTTCCTTCGTTAGCTGTTCCTTCTTGGTCTCGGTCCTCGCTCGGATAATGAAGGCATCTATCATCATATCAAAGACGCAGGGAGGAGAGAGAAACTGAAGGCACTTCTTTTTCCTTATTTTGTTTTTTGTTTTTATATATATATTGGTATTTATGGCCACTAGAGATTCGGGAGGAGAGTTTCTGGCCAAGTAATTTTGCTTATGTACGTATTCGCATCTTCCTTGGATCTTCTCTCTCTCTCTTTCTTTTCTTTCCTTTTTTTTTTTTTTTTTTTTTCCGTTTTCTCGTTTCCTCTGGCTTTATATTTTCATAGGAATTTTTATTCCTCTTCTATATTCTTTTTACGAAATAATTACAAAGCATCCAAAAGTTTGCAAATATCATCCTCACTATTAAAACACACAACTTAAATATTAAATTTAATAAACTTACATTCTCACGACCCCCCACTTATACACAACAATCGTTATCTTCCTTTTCCAATTTGTCCTTAAAATGAAAATCAAAGCCCTGACATGCGTTTTTCTCTCTCCTCCACCATCTATCCACTGCCCAGCACGGCCGGCTGCCTTCTCCCTGCCTTGCCCTCGCTGTCCCTGAAAGTGATTCCTCTGGCTCGAGGCTCGTGATGATCGTCGCCTTTCTTTCAAATTGAGGTTGGACGACTTGACCTGGATCTAGTCTCCTAGAGAGAGAGAGAGAGAGATGAGTATTTGGGGGTAAATGTGTGTGTGTGTTTTTTTTTAAATATTATCAAAAACCTCGAATTATGCTATTTGAAATAATTTTATCTTGGATTTTTTTTTATACTATCAAAAATCTCAAATTATATCACTTGGGATCAGTTTACCTTGAATTTTTTCTTATATCATAAAAAATTCTAAATTATACAATTTGAAATACATTTATCCCAAACCCTTTGACTAAATGGCATTTTCATCTTTTTTCTTTTTCTCTTCTCTTCCCTCTGCCAGCCCTCACCGGTGGCCAAGGGCAGCCCTCCCCAGCGTCGAATGAGGGTGGCCCTTGTCCAACACTGGGGAAGGGTCGCTTGACACTGAGGAGGGTTGCCCTCACTAGAGTTGGCAAGGGCATCCCTCACCCGGCCCGACTTAGGCAAGGGACACCCTCGCCAAGCTTAAGCAAGGGCTGCTCTTGGCAAATCTAGAGGGGGTGACCCTTGTCGACTCGGGCGAGGACCTTCTCGCCTGCCCAAGGCAAGGGATGCCCTCACCCGACTCCACCGACAATGAGGGTAGCCCTCGTTGGCTTCCCTCTGCCGGCCATGGTAGAGGGAAGAGAGGAGAAAGGAAAATAAAAGAAAAAAAGGTGAAAATATCATTCAGCTAAAGAGTTTGGGATAAATATGTCCTGAATGACTTAATTGGGGTTTTTTGTAGTACAAAAAAAAGTTTAAAGTAAATTTATCTAAAGTGGTATAGTTTGGAGTTTTTGGTAATGCAAAAAAAAAGATTTAAGATAAAATTGTCTCAAGTGGCATAGTTTATAATTTTTGATAGAACAAACAAGAGTTCAGGATAAGGGATTTTTGGTGATATTTTCCTTCTTCTTCTTCTTTTTTTCAGCTTAAAGGAGATGCAATTAAAGATGTTTAAAAATGAGGATGTGTTTTTTTTTTTTTTTTATGCAAGTGTAAATGTTTTTTACAATTATTCCTCCGATTTTTCTAATGTCAATATGGGAACAAAGAGCCAAGTGAAAATCCAAAGAAGGCTGCTCAAGACAAAAAGGGGCCATGGGCCACGTGAGCATGAGCCAGACAGACTAGGTTTGGTTTGGAGGCACTTTTGAATCGATTGAAAAGACCCAAGCCTGGAATTTCCATGTCCAGTTTGAAGGCCTAGCAAGATTTTATTCGAGAATTGATTTCGATTGAATTAAACGGGTTCGGACAACGACTGCTCGAGGTTAAGCTTGATTGATTGATTTATTTAATAAATATGTGTTAGATAGTGGTTATCAATTTTCCATGAAAATATTCAACTCATAACATAATTTATATCATACTACTTTGAAATCTGCCAAGTTTATTTGAATATATGAATTTCAAGCACTCCAACTTTTATAAGATATAAACTTTGATGCGCATAGAGTTACGGTACCATAAAAATAATTTGAAAAAGCCAGCGAATACCCATTTTCTAGAAAATATTAAATCAATAATATTAACTTCCTAAAATAGACGAATTAATAAAAAAAGAAATGATTGTGTGACAATTTTTTTATCTACTATGAGAATAATAATAATATATTTTAAATTATAAAAAATTAAATAACAAATAATTATAAATTGTTATGAAGCCCTTTTTCTAAGAATTTATGATTCATAACAAGTTATTACTCTTACAATCTGTTATGCTAGTAAAACCCTTAATAAAATTCTGATTAACTCGTGCACTGAAAATACAACTTACAAACTTTTTTCATTCTCCATCAAATACATATAATTTTCCTCCAGATTTTTAGGGTTATTGCATCTTGTCCCTTAATATCCCAATTTTGACATAAATGCCCTTGATGCTTTCAAATTGATCTCAAAATCCCCCAGAGTTGACTTTGGGCCACATTCTCAACTGAAAATTGATCATATGATGTCACATGACCCATCGTTGACGAGACTTGAGATGAAAATCGTCTTTCTACAGCGAGTATTATATTTTGCCGGCACATTTGCTACATAATTGCATGCCTACCGATCTTTTGAGATTCATGGCTATCTTTCTCTTATAGGTGTTTTAAAATCGAAATAAATCAATCATAGCTAAAGGAGATGAAAGAGAACTAAGAGAAGAAACGTTGCTAAGGTGACATTTAAATTTAGCTTCGGATAACAATGTAATTGGGGTCAACGCATGGAGGACAAGATTTGAAAACATTACGGGGATTTATGCCAAAATTGAGATATTGAGGGGCAGATTGCTAAGACCCTTAAAATTCTTCAGGCGGTAGTTATCCCAAGAAACATAACCATTAAATATGGATTGGGTTGGGATTACTCTTGCACTCTTGGGTGCATTTGGAAACTGCTTTGCCAAGGAGCTTTGGGCTCAAAAGTCTCCTGGGACAAACACAAATGCCATTTGACAAATTTTTTGGATAACTTTGGAGAGATGTAATTACATTTCCAAAAAGATTTGGCTCAAAAAGGATCCGAAGATGCTTTGGCCTTTGAGCATTTTTAAAATGCAAATACATTTTTTTCCTTCAATTTTACCGTAGTTAAATTTTCATAACTTTGGAAATATCCCTATCTCATGCGACATTATCGACAATGATTTAGGTTGTTGGTAGGGGCAAGCAAAGCCAAATTTGGCTATCGGTGAGCTAGAGCTAGTGCCAATAACCTTGTTTGAGGTCCCTCGACTTAAGGTGAACATCGTCTAGGGTTGCACACCCTCAGGCGATGTGCCCTAAGGTTTGGCAACCTTAGACTCAAACCATGTCGCCTAGGGTCGCGTGATCTTAGACGAGGATGCTATTGCCAAATCTAACTCACCAATAGCTAGATTTGGTCTCGTGGGAGTCTAGCTTGTCCCTAAGTCCTTTGCCAATTTGGATTTTTTTAAAAGAAAAAGTGTTTTAGAAAGTGTAATTTTCCCAAATGACATTTAAACTATAGTTGATTCTCAATAGACTTTAAAATTACAATTTCTAAACACTTGCATTTTGCAAAACCCTTTAATCTAAAGGCATTTGCATTTTTCCAAAAACTTCCCCTAAACACCTAGCCAAGCACACCCTTACTTTATGATTACAAGCCGAACGAGAAGGAAACATTTGTTGCACGTGTCCCTGTTTTACCATCTTCTCTCGATTGGCCTCACTATTAGCAGCAACCCAGCACCGTTTCGCCCACTTCATACTCTAGTAGTGCTGTACAAAAGCGTGTTTTGCACACCGTTGCACTAATTCGCGTCAAAACAAAGGAAGTCAACTGCAATTGGTCATTTATGCGGTGGATGAGTGAGTGGGGGCGAACATCTTAAACGTGTTGAATTTGCTGATGAAGGGAAAGCAGGTGAAATTTCCGTAGCGGGCTGAAGATGCTAAAGATCACCACTACTCTGAGATATACTAAAGCACCCTCATCTTAGGCACAAGGGAATCGCTAGAGGTTGTGGCGTCCAAGAATAACACAGAACAGAAACAAGCGAGCATAATTTGAGGAAGATACACTCAAATGCCTTGCTCAGAGGGCCAAAGAAAAATGACATAGATTGTGTCTGCATGCCACAACTCCCATGTGCATCAACCATCCCGAGTTGCACGATCGAATTGGGATCTTCATGCTTATCTGGGCATGCACCACTACTGTGTACATGATTCTACACCGACCACCATTTTCGTTCCCTTCTGGATAACCTCGAATGCCTTGGATCACGCCTCGTGGAGCTTGGTGTTTCTTCAGCTTTGAAACCCGACTGACAACCTTTGCGGGTGGCAACCATTGGCTCGAGTAGTAAAGTACCCACTTGAATAGACAATTTGCTCAATTTGCTTTCGAACCACTTCTTTTCTATTTAGAAGCCATTGTTTATATATATTATCTTGCGATTCACGAACTCGAAGCCGCCTCTTAAGTTGGTCTTCATCTTTACGATCCTTAAGGACACGACGTGCCCTCGGGGCAGAAGATGCTTCCTCACTCTATCAATGAAGTCCTCCCTGCTCGAAAAACTAACCCTGTGTTGCGAACCTCCAAAGACCGTGCAAACATAAATACAAGAGCAAATAAAAACTTCCATACAAATGAAAATAAGAATGTTTATTCCAAACCCAAGACGCCCAGTTTTTATCTCTCTGGGCTTCATTCAAAATTGGAGGTTGAATTTAGCTTTTCATTCAAAGAAAGTTCGTCCATCATAAGATAACGTGATCCTTGCGGAGTTCGATCTTATTGCTTAGAGATCGCTAAATACATAACTTTCGTTTGAAAATAACAATCGAGACTATTCTATTATAAAATAACCACAAAGATTCAAACAATACCACCTCAAAATTCGTTTCTGTGGCGTGAACTCAGTTGACTCCATGATAAAGCAGAGTTCGACACATTGTAAAGTAAAGCAGATGAAAAAAAGAAAGATATTTTGATAGGTCTTCAAGTTTAAGTATTAATTTAACTTGGCAGCACTTTAACTTGTTATTTCTCCGAAAGATAATTTCACGTAAAAAATGCAACTTTAGAAAAAGGAGGGTCTACGAGTATACTTATCTGAAATTAAGAGAGTTAATTTTGTCTCTGGGGAATATTGAAGAAACAGCCTGTGTGATTATGACAGAAATCACGTTGTTATGACAAAGAATAAGGATTCTATTATTATAACTTTCCTATATTTGTAATCCAATTTTGATATCAAGTGTTTCTGTACAAAAATGAAAATTTTAGTATTGCCATTTCTAGGATAAAGTGTTGCACTACTTTTGTTGCTTCTTGAGTAATCCATTTTTATATTGATACAATTGATTTAACGTTTCGGAATTATTAATTTTCTTTTTCGGATGAATCCATCTGAGAGAAAATAAAACAATCTTTCGTTGTATAATCATATGTGTGCATTTTTCTTTTGATCGGGTTATGAGGGTCGCACAAGTGGATCCCCGTCTCCCCCAATCCTTGGTGAGAGAGGAATCGAGATGATAGCTTCAATTTGATCATGTGATGAAACGCATAAGAGGAAAAGCATGTTTTCCAATAACTTTGGATAAGATGGCAGGCCAATGGCTTTTCCCGGAAGCGCTGATATTTGCGACATCACCGATTATTCCTCAAAACATGATTGGAGGTGTCCTTGACTAACTTCGGAAAGTGTCATGTGTCGGGAATCCATACACTCGCATCAACAACGCGATTGGGGAAGAGCCCGATTTTTATTAGATGCTGTTTCTTGCAGTCTTTTGCTAGTGCATCGTGTGAAACCACGAATATTAATTCGTATAGACGTACATCGAGTGATTAATTTAGCAAAATTACATAATTAGTCCTTAATAGTCCAATTTTGTTAATGTGGTTCCTAAACCTTTGCGCATAATTAAATGTAATTTTCTAGTCAATTTTGGCTTACAAATGTTGATGTGGACATCCAATTCTTGTCAATCATCCTATGTGGCATGACCAATGTATGACGTGGACATATTTATATAAATTGGCGTATTTGCTTTTCTTCGGGTATTGCTCATCTTCCTCTTCCTTTGTTTCCTATATTGTTCATCTCCAAGCCACCGCTTTGACCTCAATCCATACCTTACAACCACTTACCAGCGATCATCTCGATCACGACGGCGTAGAACTTGGAGCCTCCACAACTCCGGAATCAACGGAATTATATCTTTGAATGTTGTGATTGATTCTGATTTAATTTTTGCAAAGAGCAAGGTGAGCAATGGGGAGAGGGATTAGGGTTTGGGCACATGAAGTGCACACGAGATCTAGGGAGGAAGAGGATGGGACCTCAAAAGGTCTCGAGGTGACAATGTGTATTAGAATATTTAAATATTAAATCATATATTTATCTAACAGTTTAAACTTTTAAAACAGTTGATGATGGTCCTGCCAAAATCTCACATGGTATTAAAGTTATGTGTGAGTTATTGGGTGTAAAGTTTTGAAAGTGTTTAAATAACTTGAGTATAATTGTAATCTCTATTATATCATATGATTTATAGTGGAATTCTTTACCACTCTCATACCTAATGAATAGGTCACATCAATTAAACTACATAAATCTTGTGTACGATTTATTTTCTTGCTTCATCTATTTTATTATTTGATGCTTGTTTTCGTAATAAGTGATAGCAAAGCAAGGCCTAGCTAAGTTGAAGCAAAAGGAAAAGTGAGAATCAACCAGTTTAGATGGACTTTGGTTTCTAGAAGATGCCGATTTTAGATTACTTGTACTAGAGGAATCTATACTTACCATTGTCTAAGAAGAAATCAGTTGAAGAAGCAAGATAAATGAGAATTGCTCAATAGACAAGCATTAGATGTTATTTGGCTGACGTTGGCTTGTAATCTCGCATTCAATAATGTGAAAGAAAAGACCAATGCAAGTTTGACAAAGGTCCTATCGGACATCCACAAAAAACTCATTGTGATCAATAAGGTCTACTTGATGCGAAATTTGTTTAATTTAAAGATGGGTGAAAATGTGTTAGTGGCTAATCATATCAATGGTTCAATATGATTCTTAGTTGAATGAGATTAATTTTGAAGATGAAGTTCATGCTTTAATTCCATTATCCTCATTGCCTCATATTTGTAATGCTACTGTTATTATTGTTATAATTTCTCTAGGCCAACAATTTTGATGTTTGATGGGGTTTTGACTTTTGATTATTAGTGAGAATATTTGTAGAAGAGAATCTGGTAAACTTGTGCATGTTGCTTTAGGAGATGAAAGTAGAGGAGGAGCTAGTATTCGCATTAATAGGAGTAGCATAAATCGGATTAGACATTATTAGTCTGCAATTGGGGGTGCAGTTAGTTGAAGTTGTGACAAGAGGGGGCATCTTAGATGGATTGCCTTAAGCCGAAGAATGATAAGTATAAGAGAATTAGAGTTGAGTTTATTAATGATGTTATAGTTGTAGCTGATTGTAATTTAAATAGTGTTGATTATGTCTTGTCTGTTATTGATGATTCGTTGTTTGATGGATGGATTGTGGATTTCGCTTATTTATTTCAAGCTACACTAAATAGAAACTGGTTTACTACTCTTCAATGCATATATAGTACCAAATGGCAATTGGGGAACAACTCTAAGTGCAATGTCATAGGCGTTCACGATGTTAAAATTAGGATGTATGATGGTGTCATGAAGACATTGAATAGAGTGAGGCATGTTCTAAAATTGAAGAACTTGATTTTCTTGAGTGCCCTAAATTTAGTTGCGTGTCAATATACTTTTAAAGAGGAATTCTAATGGTTGTTCGATATGCCTTGGTAATAATGAAATGATCAAGTGCAATGATTTGTATAAGGAGAGACAGTAATAAATTTCACCATTGAGATATTGAATGCATCTATTCAAAAGTTTAAATTATGGAATATGCGTTTGGAGCACATTAGCGAGAAAAGCTTGAAAGTCCTAAGTGAAAGGAATTTGCTATGTGGTTATGTGGCTAACGAATTGAATGTATGCAAATGTTGTGTTTTAGACAAATGGTGGAAAATGTAGTTGAGTTCAATTGTCGAAGAATGTGATGGAGATTGTGGAGTTGATGCACTTGGATGTTCGTAAGTTATTGTGGTTTCCTTTGAGGAAGAGTGTCAAATTTATGCTAATATTGTTTGACTACTTGATGAAGACCTTCGTATTTGTGTCGAGGCACAAATTTGATGCTACTATTAGAATTAGGTAGTTGAGAGCTTTGATTGAAAATGAGACCGGTAAGACGATCAAGTAGGTGCTCGCTAACTGTAGTATAGAGTGCTACTCATAATTGTTAAATGAATTCTATGTGATGGTAGGCATAGTAAATACTTCAATGCTAGTGAACCACAACTGGTTTCATAGCTAATGAGTAGAACATTACTAAAGATGGTCCATAATGTGACATGGGGAAATTCCTACATTGATTAATAGCATGTAAGAAATGAATGTGTAGATGTCATAGGTGGAACTTCTAGTCAAACTATTAATGTGGCAATAAGTATTTTTTCATGTCCATATATTTCCTCTTTGGTTGATTATTTAGAATGTTGATGAAATTTGTATCACCAAATTGGTTGTCAATAGAGACTATTTGCTCCAAGTTTTCGTGCCGCATAGGTAACAAGTTAAAATTTTCTGAGTCGAGTTTTGTCTAGCCTTTGGTAACTTTCGTGAGACGTTTTAGTGGATTCAAAATAGTTTGAGTTATCAATGTTTAAAATGGGTACGTATTTTCTTGTTTACAAAATGATTTGCTAGATATCTTGGCAATATATCAAAATATCTACTTTGGAACCATATGGTTAAGTCATTTGTGAAATTTTTATTTAACCGCACTACCTCTATTTTTCACCACATGTTTTTAACACAAAGTCATCGTTATTTCAACCAGTGGTTAATCAATCTTGTCTCTTTTTAACTCTTGTATAGTTACTACATACATCCCCCTTTCGTGATTGAATGAGTCACTACAAGTATTCTAGTTTAATTCGTTCTTAAAAAATAAAAGTTCTATATCTATATCCCTTCTCTTTCATCTCACACTCTTTTGAAGCACAATCAAGGTTTTATTTTTGTATTTCTAAACCTTATAGTTCAATATTTCAAGCTTTTTATTTGTCGGAAGATATTCGAAGTGTTTACAGGGTGAATTATTTGACTTCTTTTTCATCTTATCAAATTAGTTTTGTTGCTTAAAAAGAATGGGAGTTGCTAATAATGTTTTCGATTATTTTGCTTTGAGGGTAACTAAAAATTTGATTTACTAAAATTAATTTTTAAGGGAAGTGAAAACTCTAAGGACTAAGTTAGATTAATCTACTTAGTACTTTAACTTGGCTGGTTATTGGTTACAATTTTATTTATTTATTTTGGCTTTGGTTGTCAAGTGTAGCTATTCAATGATGTTACGTGCAATTTTTGGGTTCACTTAAATTGGATTGTTAAGCCTATTACATGCCTATGATATGTTTGATGGATTTCCTAGGGGTATTTGATTTTTTTTTTTTTTTTGGTAAGGTTCTAGGGGTATTTGATTGTTTCTATAAGATGTGATGGAGATTTTTCTGTGAAAAATGTGAAAGTGACGAATACTAAACATGGAAGTAATATGTTTGTAATTTGACTAAGTTGCCAATTTACTATTTGTTGATTATTTGAATTGTCGATGCTCATGTTATCGGTTATTTGTGTCATTGATGCTTGCATTGCCAATTCTCTCAATATGTTATCATTTCTTGCATAAGAAAAGAAAAAGGTAAGCGTGCCATTATTACTGGCTGTGTATTTGTCCATTGAAAATGCGAGGTAATTGTATGTAAAAAATGATTTGTATGAGAAGATGTTGTGAACCGGATGTTGATTCTTGAAATGAGTGTCAATTTCCTTATTAATAAAAGGGAGATAATGTGATTATAATGTCACTAGATGTATCGTTGTTATATGATTTATTATGGAAAATATTATGTTATATAATTATGTCGCCTACATATGAATATGTTTCCTATTTTGGATCTAAATTTCTTAAATATATATTTTTTGGTCAATAATTTCTTTTATATATAAGAAGTGTGATTTCTTGTGAAAAGTATCCAAAATGAGCTTGTACCTGTGTTTATAGCCATGAATATCTTGTGTTGAGATTTTGTATAATTCCTTCATAAGATTGAAAAATTATTTTATAAGAAATTTCGAGACTAAACACTATATGAGTTATTAGATCTAATTAGGGCTGAAAAATATTGAAAGTGTTTGAACAACTCAAGTGTGATTGTAATCTCTATTATATTACTTGATTTATTATTGCAATAGGTTACACCGATCGAACCATGTAGATTTAGTATCCGATCTATTGTTTTACTTTGTCTATCTTATTGTTCAGTTACTTTTTTCCGCATTGAACCACGTAAATTTAATATCCAATCTATTATTTTACTCTATCCATCTTATTGCTCGATTACTTTTTTCCGCAATGAAAAGGACTAGGTTCCTAATGTTCTGAGTTGAAGATTTAAGGACGGAATCAAAGGAGGATGCTGCAAGTTTATCTAAAAAAGATGAACGGTAAAAGGAAAGAAAAGGAAAGACGATATCTAGATAGTTCAAATAAATAAATAAAAACAGTATCATTTTGTTGAGAATTTTCCATGTCAAATCTTGATCATTTCATGTAAGAAAACAAGCGATGATCGATGTCGCGTTTATATTTTCTTGCCAAAATTATCTAGAAGGACTATATTGGGTAAATTAAAAAAGTTTAGGATGAAGATTGGTAACCACACTATGGGTTCAAGATCGATTGAGTAATTTTCTCAATTAACTTATGAAGAGAATTCAAAATGAAATTGAACAATTGGTTAGGCTAATAATTGCAGATCCATTACTTTAGGATGAATCTTACATCTCCAAAATGGGTTATATAAAATGAAGGATTTTACAACCAAGGTCTGTACAGACGCATCATCATTAGAATTCCAGTGGCCAGGTCACCTCAAAGACCGAGATGATTATATACAGACTCGCCGGTACAAGTATTGATTGCGCCCATCTGTTTCAAGATTTTTGGGTAGAAACTTAGCTATCAATCGCTGTGAGGCTATAAGAGGAGCTAATTCTTGATGGAACGTGCACAGAAAAAGTTTAAGATTCTGAGTCAAGACCTATGTGCGGGCATTTGCCATTCCCGTCTCGACACATGAGGGCATCGAAGACACTCTGGGGCCTATTCATCTGTAGCAGAAAAGGAGCATGGTTATCATCAACAGGCGGTACGACCAGTGACCTATAAACTGTGAGGACACCACGAACGATTCAAGTTCATGATAGATTCATCAGAATATGCGTCAGGAGAAGAGAGGAGGGGTCAAGGAAATGATACGAGCAAGATTTCCGACCATTATGACCAGAATACCTCCCCCTGATAAGAGAAATTTCAGGCATTCGATGCCCGGTCACATCTCAAAATTTCTTGCACCAATATGAGGTGAATCTGCTGTCAACTTTACCCTCTACAGAGCCTGTACAACTCTAATTCCTAGGTGAAACCTTATCGTTCCTCTTCTCTTTAGCTGCTCCTCCATTATTGGTGATGGATGCTGCATCCCTTTCCAACTCTGCCTTCATCACCACCATTTCTGATGACGATAAAGCATATCAGAAAACAAAACTATGGCTCTTCGGACCCAGAGAGCCCATATTCCCATTGTAAAACCACTCAAATAATCTAATCTAAGCATTTTCGTCATTCTGGGAATGTCATTGATTCCTTCATAGAATATCCAATTTGTAGAGCTATCATCACTTACCCCCACAAAGCCAGTGTAGTCAGTGATGTCGATTCAAAATTTTCTAAATCCAGTTCAAGTCAAATTGATATGATAAAAATCTACAATACATCCGATTGTAGTGTTTTCCAATGCAAAATTTATTACATTATCATGTTGTTTACTTGCATTGGTAGCTTTTTTTTTTTTTATCATAGCCTCGGGTCTATGTAATCGATGACATATTAATAACCATCTCGTCTCGTGCTTCTTTCGACCATCGTTTAATGATTTTGTAATATCCTTCTCCTTTCCCTCCTTCTCTGTCTATCAATAATGAAGTGATCTTGGATATAATATTGTGCTGTATTAATTAATAGTTTAAAAGATTAGATCATTCGCATTCTGCTATGAATATAAAAAATATTATATAGTTAATTATCTATCACCTTAATGGATTGTTTTGTTCTTCGGCACAAGATGAGATCAGTGACCTCTCTAGGTGAATGAATTTAAAGAACGGGGGGGATGGGAAATTTCATTAGGAAAGTCACGAAAATGCGGTGACTGCTTGGAAGATACGATACCAATATGTTCGCACGTAGGGGTCACTCATTGAGGACTGCGAATTGCCAACGCTATTGCTCCTTCCACGAGAGCAATAATGCGAGATGAAGAGGCTCGTCTTGCCGACTGAAAAGAGATCATTTAGTCATGATGATAGCATATACGATCCGGATTCTAGAAAGTTGAACCCACGAGTGATGTGCTGGTGTAATGAAGGGCAAAGACTTGACTTTCATGCTAGTTTGACTCCAGGACCCATTCCAGAGATTTGATGAAATCCGCTCGTGGAAAACTAGCAGGAAGAACGTGGGGAAGGAAGAAGGCAGAAGAAAGCTTAAATCATTGTGGGAATCTGTCTATTTTTTACACGGATGGGAGGGCTTACGTGTGTAGGTTAAAGCGTAAATTAGAAGCAAGAAAAGGAAAGGAAAATGGGGCGAGTTGAAGGCAGGTCATGCATAGATGGTGCTGGATGTCATACATGGGGGAATGACTTTCTGCACATGTCGGGGATGAAACGATCGTGGAATCAAGAAGATAACAGTGCTGTCGATACGAAGTTAGTCAAATGTTGGAGTGTATCTTGATGGATGTGATCCACCACCCACCCCCACCATCAATCTCGTCGGGTTGGTGGTGCAACTTGGCCATGTCTCTACGCTCTCCACATGACCTTTATAGCAGCTTCTCATTATACACCCACGCTAATACAATCACAACGCATACAAACTATACGACACGGTGGTTGACTTTCCTTTTGTTTTCGTTGGATAAGCGATGCCGACATGGGGAAAATCCCAAAAGGTTGAGGTCATCTAGAGCCCAATACGACTTTTGACAAGAAGCATGAGTGAGTCGAGAGAGATGGAGAAGCGTCTCGATTTAGAAGCTCCTTTTTGCAAGGTAATGTTCATCTCGGTTGAGTTCCAATATTCCGAGCACCTTAGAGGATTGAATTCAGAATTTCGCTCGAATCCCTTTATTGTTTTACGTGCCTTGTGTACCTAACGTCCATAAGGATCTTTATTTGATTACTTTCTAAGTGACAAGAACAATGAAAAAGAAAATTTTAGAAAACAAAACATCCTCATAGACCACAAGTATCACCAACCTTTGTTTTGTCTTGCTTACCAACCCATTTAATTTACAACTCTTTTTTGAAATTACCAACCTTAATTAGTGTGACCACCAAATTTTATGCCATTAAGCTACCAACAAAATTACCAACAAATGATAACACTTAATTAGAAATATACAAAATCATAATATACGATAACGAAGGTCATTGGTAGGTAATCGATCAATGTCTTACCTTTTAATACACGGGATGAATTTCTTCATTTGTGAAAATTGGAATATGTATTCGGTATGAACTATTTGGTAGAATATTGCCCTATTTTTTTTATGCTAGTCTTCTTCTATTAAACGAAATAAAGTTGAAATTTTGAGTTCAAATTATATATCCATGTAGTTTATAGGGATTTGATATGTAACAGTTAAAAAATTCCTAAGTATGTTGTTATAAGGCATAAAAACACTTTATATGCAATAACTACATTATTGTTATATTCAGAGGAAATATTGAAAAAAAAAAAAAAAAATCCTCCATGGTAATACATCATAGGAAGAGTTAAAGAAATGTTAGAATTTTTCATGTTTACCGATTTGCCGCAATAAAACTATTTTAAAAACTCGTTATAAGGAGAATGATCAATTCCTTGCAAATTTAGAAGCGTTTATATCGTTCTTAGAAGCAAATCTTTTAGGAAGAGCCGGTGATTGTGTGCTTATGTAAATGGCTGGACGTGTCATTGGAGTTCCTTAAAATTCATACAATTCATCGCCGAAGGCTGATAAGGAAGCAGATTCATTCATCTAGATTGCCGATTACTCCTCCAACTCATTCGCCTAAATAAGCGCGAACCAGCAGAAGCCAGCTAATCTCATGCTCCGTATAAATCGACGTAATAAACTGCTGAGCTGTAGGACATTGGAGTTCGACCAGTCTCCGTTTGATTCCGTGCTTACAAACCGAGGATTGCCCGATTAAAAAAGCCGCCAGGCTCAACCAATCATCCGAGTATCGCTCGAAATTGTCTTTTCTACGATGAGTACTCGGTGCGACTTTCTTAGGCAGGCCGGTCATACAAGCCGTCGAATTAGGTTGAGGTCTAACGTCCATTTCTTTTCGGACATCCGCGAGTACATACACAGGACAAAACGCCGAAGTACCTTTGGTCCCGTTAAACTACTTAAATTCCAAGTTGATTAGCTCTTTTACAAAATTTTGATTGCTCGCACGTGATGCATTTGTTACATAAGGATACTCCATAGAGAAAATATCACCAGCAAACTTCCAAGTGCATCATCAACTATCATGAGTCTTAGTACATTCGATACAATCTAGTGTCCTCACTTTAATAGCAGCAAATGTCAATCACAAATAGCAATAACACAAACTCTCAATAAGATTATCATTTCGACGATAATATGTAGGTTTTGATAGACCGAACAAGAAAGTCTATAGGTTTGAGCAGTCGATTTCCTTATTTGGCTCCACCTGCCTAGCTTGGTCTACCCACGCCCACATGACCATCTTAATTCTAGTGGCAACTATTGTGTCAATGGTAAGTAGTGTCGAAGTTCACTATTCACTATAAAATCAGTAGTTCTTTTAAATTTACAATCAATTAAAACCCTCCAAGATAGAACTATTTAAGCAATCAAATTTACTCATGTACCAAAACTAAAGCTCAATCAATTTATCAGGAAATGAATGATTTGGAAAATATTGTCCTAAAGATAACAATTTACAAAAATAAGTGAACAAAAAATATTTTCATTATATAAAAAAATATTTAAATATAAATTATTTTCAATAATGAAAATATTTTTTATTATTTTATTATTTTAAAAGATAGAAGTGATTTTTTTAAGAGAATATTTTCTGAATATTCATTTTGTTATGAAACAAACAAAATCTAAGGCTAACGTCCAAATCTCGATCCTTTATAATTTGGCATTATTTTTTGGATTTTATTTTCCAACTAAATAACAATTATAGTGAAAGCTGTAAGTAACATTTCGTGTACGAATCTAATAGATATGATCGATGGGTGGGCTTGAGCTATGTGCCCATCTAAAAAATCCTTGCATAGGCCTGCATACGATTTTAGGAAAAAAGGGACATTATTAAAAAGTGCTATTGGGATGCTTGTTAAACAACCAAATGAGGAAGCATGCAATTTTCAATGTGATTATGTCCATGATATGTATAATACATGCTTTCAAAACTGTATATTTTCTCATTTTAGCAAATATCTTAGAGACATTTGTTAACAAGACCATGTAAAAAACTATTTAATGCATTTATTAGGCAACTGACTAAATGGTGGTGCAGTTATTTATGCATGGACCAATTTTAGTGTGTTATATATATATAGTTCATCTCTTGGAAGGTGAATGTTATGCTTAACAAGGTTTGCGAAAAATTGCCAACTTAATAAAAAAGGATAAGTGTATTGGATGTCATATAGTTGGTTACGAAAGTACAATTGAGTCTTAAAAACTTCAGAAAATACAATTAAATCCTAAACTTGAAAAATTGTAACTAAGTTTTAAAACTTGTTAAAATGGTCTAGTCAAATCCTTTCTTCATTGCATTTTTTATTGAAATTTTAAGGCTTAATTGTACTTTGTGTCAAGTTTTAGAATTCAATTATACTTTTGCAATAGTTTTAGGACTTGATTATAGTTTTTTTTTAAATTTTAAAATTTAATTGTACATTCGTGATAAATTTTAAAACTTCTAGTGTACTTATTCCTAATATAGAAAAAAGGGAGAAGCTTCAAGAAGGGCAAATTGATCTTTTACCATAAGTTAAATATGGGTATCTCGTTTCAACTTAATTGTGTAGGCAATGTTGGGAATACAAAATATGGGCATCTATTTAATATGCCATTGTGTAAATCAAGCATCATTAAAGGAAAGAACTTTGTCTAAACGTTGTCATCACGCAAGTCCTTGACCATTTACTAATACTCGATGCCCTAGAAATATAGTATACATGTTCAAAAATAGATTTTGTTAGTAAGTGCTCGCTCGCATGAATATAACATGTAATTCCCGATGTATTACTTGTCTCTGTGTTATGTGCAATTTTATGCATTGCGAATTCAAACCTTTTTGTGATAAATATAGAATAGTCATAAAATGAAATCTTTAAAAGAATCAATATCGATAGTAATTGTAATAGTCAATATTACGAGAGACTACATGAAGTTATTTGGTAAGAGATTATAGAAGAACTTAACGTTGCCGTATATAACAAAGTAAAGAATATAAGAATTCCAATATATATGGTAGTTTGAATAAGATTTCTAGGGTCCATCCTCCAATTCCATCAATGGTATTGAGATGGGAGGAAAAATACCAGAGAAGTATATGGAGAGAGAGGGGAGGGGAGGAGCGTAGCCGTAGTCGGCAGCGTGCGGCGTCATCCAGGGAAGAAATAATAAATAAAAGGGAGTGAAAACCGTCCGTCCACTTAAAACTCTCAAATTTTTTAAAAAATAAAAAATAAAAAAATCGTATTACAAGTTTCAAAATAATTATGTCCCTTCCCCTCCCCACTATAAATTCACCCGTACCCTCCTTCTCCTCTCTTCACCCACCACCCACTACGACCACCAGCACACCATCACAGTCGCTTTCTCCTCCTCTCTGTCCATGTTGGGGCTGTGCCGGAGAATCGGTGAAGCTCAGGAGGGATAGCGCCGTTTCAAAACCCTCCTTTTGTAGGTGGCGCTATCCATCCTGAGTTTCACGGCTTCTTCGTACTTTTATGATACGTATGTCCTCCCTCCAGCTTCTAGTTTGCCCCGTCGTCGTTGGTCGGCACCGCTCAACAAGCTTGCGTCTTCCGCGGGAGGATGTTAGGTATTTTTACACCTGCAGTCTGCCCGTTTTCCTCCTGTAATTTTATGATCCCAGCAGTCGATGTATAGATATCTCATATGCGTGCTCTTCCTCTCTAATCAGGGGCTAGGGTTCAGGACAACTGATTTACTTCTTCGTTTCTATTTTTCTATCTTTCTGGTGCTAAAAGTCTTCAGTCTTCTTGGAGGCTGCGAAGCGATCGGCTTCCCTAGAGACAAGATCGAGAGGCCAGGTTGACTTGGGACTACGGGAAGTTGCCATGATGCTATTTTGGTCCGATCACATGGTGAATTTGTGTTCTTAACTCTCTCTCATGCTTATGACTCTTGCCAGCTTCATGTCTTAGCTTTGTTTTACATACACCTTCTCTAGTCATCCGCATGGCGTTGATCAGTTTGGATCCATTTCAAGGGCTTGGCGCTATCCCATCCCAATGATGGATTAGTAAGTTTTGCTCCTTCCTTCGAACCCAGATCTCTCTTTCTCTCTCTCTCTCTCTCTCTCAAAAAGAAGAAATCTTCGCTAGTGCTTTACTTTTATGTGGGTGTATCTTATCCCGATAACCTCCTCGCTACATGGTTTTTAGTTACTGCTCAAAGAAACTTTTGAATTGGTTCAGAAACTATGGATTGCTACTCCATCTCAAGCTAAATTCTCTACTTTATAATCTATGCATGTTCCAGATCTTTTGTTCTCGATCCAGATGCACCTACTTTTCTTTTTGTTCTCTAACAAGGCTAGTTTCCGAGATGATCGGCCTCTTTCTGTTCCCCAAGCTTTTTTTTTTTTTTTAAAGGAGGGCGTTATATGTCGACATAAGGTCTCTTACAATGAGTAGGTTTAGTTTTGGGCAAGTGTTAGGATCTTTTCCCGGATATCTCCTTTTTGGCAATATGATCGAGTGTCTTGCTCTTTCATATATCCGGGAAGAATGGTACTATTATAACTTTTTTGAATCCTACTGGTGACAGCATATGCATGCTCGCAAATCTGAACTCGCAATCTTTTTCATCTGGTTTTGACATTTAAGTGTGGGGCTGGAAGCACGGCAATAGCTGCAGAAAAAAGAAAACAAAATCGCTTGGTTTCTCGACTTGGTGTTCATTGTTCTGACCCTCCAATCTAATTGCTGGAGTTATAATGAGGAGTCCGTCGTATTTCCATTTCTAGGGTTTTGTTCAGCTTTCCGACTCATATGTCTTTATCTCAGGAGGAGCATGTTTGGCTGTTAGATTTTGTCTCCTTGAATTTACCATCTTATTAAATTCTCTTCGTGCTTAGCTGGTTGGGCTGCTGTGACTAGACCTCGAAACCCTAGCCTTCAGCTGAAGAAGCTGAAATTGGAAGTTGCAGGGTTAGGGTTTCAACTCTGCTCGAGTTAAAACTGTTGCAGGCTTTTTCAATGAACGATAGTAATTGCGGATGTTGACCCATTCCAACTACGTTCAGGTCATCCACTGTAAAGCTATATATTTTTTAAATGTGTTGATCCATGGACACACCTATCATAATGACGATCATCATGGCTGCATTGAAATCCAAATCTTTTTGTAAATTCATACCGTTCCATCACGTATATAGAGACTGCAAGACTAAAGATGAAGAGAGCTCCTTGATTCGTTTATACCGGGTCCTTCATGCAGCGGGTTAAAAATGGCAAGGAACCTCCTTTGGACAAGCTGATAATGATGTTGAGGTTGACCCTCTTAACTGGAAGATAAACTTCTGAGTGTGGAAGCTAATTATTGACCCCTCCTCCATGATTTATAAGTGCAATAGGAATTATCCGGTTGGCCATTATCGCGCGGCCAAGCCAAGTGTATGGTTGGGTTGGACGATATCATATTCGGATCGAAAGCTCTGGGGTAATAACTTTAGGGTGCAAGTCGTGTCCTAAATTTTGGAGACAAAGGAACACATTAATCTGTAGCGCACATCCCATTACAGGCAAATAGTCTATTCCATCACCTCTCTCTCTCTCTTCTCTCTCTCACACACACACACGCTCAACAGCGTTTCACATTTTAAGAATTCCATCTTCACGAGGTAGTGGTAGCTTTTATGTGCTCCAACAGAAACCACCACCATCGACACCCCCACCTCCTCTTCCTCTTTCGATTATCCAGTTCACTTCGCCAACAAAATAACGTTTCCTGCCTTTCTTTACCTAATCAATCCATCTTCTGCTTCTGTCAATCAATGTATCGTATCGTATCTGTCATTGCACCGACGCCAATGCATCTCCCCTCCCCCCACCTTCCTCCTTTAATTGTACATATATGTATGTTCTTATGTGGTCTGTCCTGCTATAAACTGAATCCAACAACAATTATTAGTTTCCTTGGTGCGTTTGACCAGCGACGATACTAAGAATCACGTACTTTCAATAACAATTTCTTTTTCGAGTTACGTGCTCAAGTTGCCAACTCTGAATAATAAAGAATGGGATTTTTTAAGTTGTATTTGGCATTCTCCTGTCATAAACCCAAATCCACCTGAATAATTATTGTAGCTTCATTCGCCGGTTTGACCCGCTAATATTACAATCATGTTTTCCGAATAAATAAAAGTAAGAATTACCATTCGACCAAAGTATACCATGACTAAATTGGTTTTGGTTCCACTGCAATCTGCCAAATCCCAACTTTAAGCGTGCTTAGCTTGGGATGATTTCGCTTATATGATCATTGGTGTCATTGCGCCAACACAAGTGAACTCACGGCGAAAACCAGCTTCTTGGTCGGCGAATTCAATCAATATTCCAAAATGAAAACACACAACAACAAATAGCAATAGCAGTACGAGAAGCTACGAATAGAAGGCATTGAAGTGACAACTTTGCGAATTGGGTTCGTAAAATTGCTACTAAAAGTGTCTCTTTGATTATCCATTTCGGACACTTTTCAGATATTTTTATTTTTAGGATGGAGCAGCTGGTGGAGCCTTTTTCGGAGTGTAAAGCATCGGGTTATGTGAAGAAGAGGATTGAAGGAATGAAGATGTCGTGCCTGAATCTCCACCTCCACCCTCCATCAAGAGGGGGTCCAACTCCATAACTTATGCAGACTGCGAAGCATCATAAAACCGTGGGCCCTCTTGGGCCCTTGACTCCATAATGACCCCTCTTGTTTTATGATTTTTATTCCCAAAATTCATTTCATACCCTGACAATGTGGCGGCGCTTATGTAGCTGCACCCTCCTTTAATGGCTCTCTCCAACCCCTTTTTGATTTTTGTCTCCATACTTTCGTGCCTTGTTTTTTTTTTCAAATCAAGCCCTTCAACTTCTGCCTAGATCCTAATCAAGTCTCTCCAACGTCAAATTCGGGCACACCCTTGGCTGCCAGACGACACCAAGTATGATGTGGACATCCACATGGCCCATTGTGATAAAATCTGAGAAATTATGCCTTGTCCACACCACTAACTTTTCTTACTCAATTCCTTTGGAAAATCAGGGACAGAAAAATCTCAGTTGGGATTTGCATAGGTGCGGTTCCTTATATATGAAAAGGAAGAATGCAAGACAAAACTAATCTGACAACGAAAAATTAACTACTAAACAAAATAAATAAAAAAACAAACAATCATGAAAATAGTATCGTTAAAAAGAGATTATTAATGTTATTAGAAATATCCATTAATCTTTCAAGATAGAAATTCAAAACATTAGAAATGTTGTTTTCGACACTAATGAAAATATTATTGTACTTTTATATGGCACCTCATTCTTTGTGCTCGACTTAAATTATTTTGGAATTGGCTGTTGTTATTTTGAAAAACTGAGACCTGAGTAAAGGAATTCTCGCCATTGTTGGATAAGTGCATCAACTTAACAAATCTCCTTTTTATCATTTCCTTTGGTGTTATAATTCCTTCTTCACTAGCATATTTTTGGTCTCATTGGCATTGTCAATTTGTCTTCATCAACCAACTTACCTTTAATACGAACTGCATCTATGAAAAAAGTATTTGAAAAAAAAGAAAAGAAAGATTGAGTATTGTATTTCTAAAGATAATATTTTCATGGCAAATGATTGAAATTGATTTCAAATGCATCACTCTTTTGCAATCGAAATTAAGAGATTGATCAATGAATCTTTCTTGCTTCAACACTAGGGACTCACTCATATTTTCATTCGTAAACTGAAAAAATGTTCTACACTTGTATACTTAACGGAGTTCAAAATCTTAAAATGACTCAAATTTTGTAGTGTAATAGGTGTTATTACTTTTGAATTTTTTAATTGCTCGATTTTTGTCATAATTTATTTGTTTCTTTAAATAAACTAAAAAAGACACATTTTTCTATTGCTCATCTCTTACGGAACTTGTTGTCGAAATTCCATAGTTAGAAATTCAAGAGCATAAGTACAGCGGGAGTACCAAAACTTGGCACAGAGGGATACTTAAGTGCCCAAAGTTATAAAATGTACACTTAAGTACCACTTTTAAAAAAAAATGGATCACTTAAGTGTCAAATCGTCGAAACCCTATCAGAAATCTTACGTGGCAATTTTTTATTAATTTTTTTGCTTACGTGGCTCGCCGGAAATTGAAACGATGAAAATCAGCGCAAAAACGACTGACATGGATTTTAAAAATTATTAATTAAATAATTAAAAATATATATTAATATAAAATCAATTTTATTTTAAAAAAAAAGGAGGAGGGGATCGGCGAGGGCTCGTCGCCGTCCCACCCTCGTTGGGAAGGGCCGCATTTTTTTTTTTAATAAAATCGATTTTAATTTTTTAAAAATCTAACGTTGACAATTTTTTTAAAACAAATTGCCACGTGGATTTTTTTTTTTTGAGAAAAATGCTCCGTCAGCAAATGAAATTGTTGGAAAATGGACACGTGGCAATTTGGCCGGAATTTTTTGCCATTGGCACTTAACTGATCCATTTTGCTTCGATTTTGGCACTTAAGTGTACATTTTATAACTTTTGGCACTTAAGTGTCTATTTGTGCCAACTTTTGGCACTCCAGAGGTTCGTACCTCGAAATTCAAGGTAATGCAACCGTTATGCTAGTGACACGGCCCAAGAGATTGGCGAGCTCCAAATGAATCCCGAATTTGGTCGTGGCCCATCCTAGGGTCTGGCCAAGTCCCTCTCTTGAGCCTAATGATCGTTCGATTCTAATTGCTTGTCCTATTCCACTTGTCCTGTTCCGTTTATCCTGTTCCTCTTGTCCTATTCCGCTCTTCCTCTTGTGGCCAAAAGATCATACGGGGTTCCAAGGCCCGGCCATGGCAAATACCCTTGAACTTCCTCATGTCCTAGACCCTATTATAGCCTTGTAATCAGGGGAAAGTACAACGCAAGTGCCAAAAATTGGCACAAAGGGACACTTAAGTGCCAAAAGTTACAAAATGTATACTTAAGTGCCACTTTTAAAAAAAATTGGATCACTTAAGTACCAAGTCGTTGGAACCCTGCCGGAAATCCGACGTGGCAATTTTTTATTACTTTTCTTGCCTACGTGGCTCGCCGGAAACTGAATCGACCAAAAATCAGCCAAAACGACGTCGTTTTGGCTAACGTGGATTTAAAAATTATTAATTAAATAATATTAAATAATTAAAAATTTATTATTATAAAATCGATTTTATTTAAAAAAAAAGAGAGGAGGGATCGCCGGGGCGCGACGACCCCGGCCGACCCTCCCCCACCGTCACCGGCCCTTCCCGGCGAGGTGGGGGCGGCGGCGGCGGCGGCGAGGTTGCACAGCCCTCGCCGATCCCTCCTCTTTTTTTTTTTTAAATAAAATTGATTTTAATTTTTCTAAAATTTGACGTGGACAATTTTTTTTAAAAAAAAATTGCCACGTGGATTTTTTT
This sequence comes from Corymbia maculata, assembly GCA_014182735.1. Classification (NCBI taxonomy): domain Eukaryota; kingdom Viridiplantae; phylum Streptophyta; class Magnoliopsida; order Myrtales; family Myrtaceae; genus Corymbia; species Corymbia maculata. The sequence goes on from CM024683.1 coordinate 37,226,531, forward strand.
ATTTTGAAAAAATGCCACGTGGATTTTTTTATTTTGAAAAAAATGCTCCGTCGGCAAATGAAGTCGCCGGAAAATGGACACGTGGCAATTTGGCCAGAATTTTTCGCCGTTGGCACTTAAGTGGTCCCTTTTGCTCCGATTTTGGCACTTAAGTGTACCTTTTGTAACTTTTGGCACTTAAGTGTCCCTTTGTGCCAACTTTTAGCACTCCAGAGGTCCGCATGTCCTTGTAATCATTGTATAGATTAAAACCCGACCGTCGAATCGATGAGGGAATCGATGGATCAGTTCGGTCCGGCTATTGTATAAATAGGAGACCCTCACCCCACTTGTAAATTGCTTGATAAGAAGTAAATAAAACTCTCATTTATTCTTAAACAATTCTTTTGGTCGAGTGAGTGAGTGAAAGGTTGACTTAGGATTGTTCTTAAGATCGCATGGGCATGAATTGACCGACCCGTGACAAGTGATATTAGAGCTTCATTCGTGCCTCGGCCGTGCCTTCATTCTTGTCTCTGTTCGTGCCTTCATCAAGCGCAATGGCCGATCCATGTTATAGCATTGTGAATGTCCAGGGTGAGGATTGCGAGGATTGTGGAAGGATGACCGAGCGGGTTGGTGTCCTGATCAGGTGTAGCCATGCTGCGTCCCATTCGAGGGAGTCGACGGGATATTGGAAACGTCACATGACGATCCTGGAGGAGAATGTCTTGGACTTTCGCAGGCTGGTGAACGACTTGAACCAAATCGTTGCTGGAGTGGAAGCCAACTGAGTGGGGTTCTTGGCTGAAATGCAGGAGCTCAAAGGTGGCATGGGAGAACTCCACAACGAGTTGCTGGGGTCATTGGTCCATGAGTTGCAGCAGTGGGATGAGACTTGGGAAGTTGCGGTAGCAGCCATGCGCATTGAGATCAACGAGCTCAAGGAGAAGCTCGCCAAAGTTGAAGTTGCACGCGTGAACAGAGCGATCACCACGCAACTGCACATGGATGCCTCAAAGCCGAAAGAGTTCAAGGGCTTGCGAGTGGCCTGAGACGTAGATAACTTCCTATAGTACATGGAGCGGTATTTTCAGGCCATGGGCATGAACGGCGACATGACCCAAGTAAACACAGCGGCCATGTACTTGAGCGAGAATGCCTTAATTTGGTGGCGCCGCAGGTCTGACAATAAGAGTGACGACCCTATCACAATGTGGGCCAAGTTTGTCAAGGAGTTTTGGTAAAATTACTACCCTACATATGTTGAGGAGGAGGCTCATGACGAGCTCAAGCGCCTCGAACAAAGAGGCATTGTTTGAGATTATGTGAAGCACTTCTCAGAGCCACTGTTCCAAATCTTGTCCATGAACGATATGGAGGCCTACCATCAGTTCATGAGTGGCCTCAAACCGTAAGCTAAGTAAGAGCTCAAACGGTACAACATGAGAGATCTCACAATAGCCACGACTGTGGCTGAGTCCCTAGAGAAGCCTAAAACGGCCTACACAGCTAATCCCAACTCCAAGCCAAGGGAAATAGCCACTAGTGGGGGAGATCGGAACATGTACAGGTGCCATAATGAAGGAAAACCCCAGCAATACTGCTTAAGGCCTAATTGAAGTCGAGTGGCTGGGGACATGGCAAGAATTGCATGTACAAGTGTTTTTTCTATGATGGGCCACACATGACTAGGGATTGTCCTAAGAGAGGTAAGCTAGCAGCCCTATGCCAAGAAGATGAATTGTGAGAGGAGGCACAATTGAAATTGTTGAAGATCCTAAGCTCCATCAAGGCCAAGAAGGTTAAGGAATCAAAAGGGATAATGTTCGTAGACGTGAAGATCGACGATGCCATGATCAGTGCACTAGTGAACATGGGAGCATTCGATCTTTTCATCTCTCAAGAGGCTGCAAGGAAACTGAATTTTTGGGTCAAAGGAGGAGCTGGCTAGTTCAAAACGGTGAACTTGAAGGAAGTCTCGACTAGTGGCGTGACTAGGGACATGCATATTCATCTTGGTCCCTAGACGAGCAGGGAAAACATTAAGGTAATCCCCCTTGACGATTATGACTTTGTGTTGGGTTGATGATTCCTTGATTGTATCAATGCTGGCGTGATGCCCTTTGCGGATTGTATTTGCATTCTAGACAAATGGTGCCAATGCATGATACCAATTCATCGCGAGTCGAGATGTGATCAGAAGATACTATCCACCATGCAGCTCTTGAAAGGGGCACGCAAGAACAAGGTTACTTTCTTGGCAACATTGAAAGTCGAGAACATGAAAGGCAAAGAGGAAGATGTTCCAACTAAAGTGGTTCACGTTCTCGACTCGTTCCAAGATGTGATGCCACCTGAACTGTCCAAAAAGCTGCCACCCTATAGGAAGGTCGACCATAAGATCGAGTTGGTGCCTGATGCTCGATCTCCAGCCATGGCACCTTACCACATGGCTCTGCCAGAACTGGATGGGCTAAGAAGACAGCTCAAAGAGTTACTGGACGCAGGATACATTCAACCGTTTGAGGCCCATTCGATTCCTTTATGTTATTCCAAAAGAAGCACGACGGGTCATTTCGGATGTGCATTAACTATCTAGCTTTGAACAAGCTTATTATAAAGAATAAGTACCCGATCCCCCTCATTGCTGACCCGTTCGATCAGCTTAGGGCAGCCTAGTGGTTCTTCAAGCTCAATCTTCGATCGGAATACTACCGGGTTCAGATTGCAGAAGGGGATGAGCCAAAGACCGTGTGTGTGACCTGCTATGAATCGTACGAGTTTTTTGTCATGCCATTTGGCCTGACCAATGCATTAGCAACATTATGCACTCTAATGAACAAGGTACTCCACTTGTTCCTTAATCGGTTCGTGATAGTCTATCTTGATAATATTGTCATGTATAGCTGGACGCTCGAGACGCATATCAAGCATTTGAGACAGGTCTTCCAAGTCCTATGGGAGAATGACCTGTATGTGAAGCAAAAGAAATGCATCTTTGCATGGGAAAAAGTTCTCTTCCTTAGGCACATCGTCGGGAGTAGACGAGTGTGGATAGATACGGCCAAAGTCCGTGCTATCGTTGAATGGGAACCACCAATCAAGGTAATGGAGCTGAGATCATTTCTTGGATTGACAAACTACTACTGTCGATTCATTCGGGGCTATTCGAGCATTACTATTCCCTCTACGAATAAGCTGAAGAAAGAAAGGCCGTGGGAATGGACGAATCGGTGTCAAGAGGCTTTCGAGCGATTAAAGCGGGCCATGACCGAGGAACCTGTCGTTGTGCTGCCTGATGATTCTAAACTATATGAGGTAGAAATTGATGCTTCTGATTTTGTGATAGGTGGTGTTCATATGTAGGAAGGACACCTAGTGGCCTATGAGTCTCGAAAGCTAAATGACACCAAATGGCGATATACGGTCCAAGAAAAGAGATGACCGCGGTGGTGCATTGCCTTCGAACGTGGAGGCATTACTTGTTAGGATCAAAGTTCATAGTGCGGATAGACAACATGGCCGCGAGCTATTTCTAGACCCAACGGAAGCTGAGTCCGAAATAAGCTCACTAGTAAGACTTCCTTGTTGAATTCGACTATGTGTTGGAATACAAACCGGGAAGGGCTAACTCGGTAGCTGATGCCTTGAGCCGAAAGATGGAGCTAGCCATCATGGTAAATTGTCCTAACTATCCCTTGATTGATCGCATCAGAGAAGGGCTTCTACACAATCGAACAGCCCAACAGCTTCTCGAGTACGCTTGAGAAGGCATTATGAGAAGATTCTGGTGTGAAGACGACTATCTCTACACTAAGGGGCGGAGGCTCCATATGCCACTCCACGAGAAGCTACGAAAGGAAGTGCTTCAAGAGTATCACAACTCCAAATGGGCGAGACATATGGGAATCCACTGCACCATGGCGCTGATTGAAGATCAATACTACTAGCCACACCTAAGGGACGATGTCGAAGAGCACGTGAAAACATGCCTTGTATGCTAGTAGGACAATATCAAGCAACAACTGACGTTGGGGCTCCTTGAGCCACTTCTTGTGCCGGATCATCCATGGGAGAGCGTTTTCATGGACTTCATTGTGAATCACCCAAAGTTCAAAGGTTATTGGACATTCATGGTCATGGTGGATCATTTTTCCAAGTACGTGACATTCGTGCTCGCAAGCAAAGAATGCCTGGCTAAGGAGGCAGCCAAATTGTTCATCGAGCACATCGTCAAGTATTGGGGCATCCTACAGACGATCATGAGTGATCGCGACCCTCGATTTACTGGGCGGTTCTGGACCGAGCTCTTTCAACCGTTGGGGACAAATCTCAACTTCTTCACGAGCTTGCATCCTCAAACTGATGGACAAATGAAGAGGGTGAACTTGCTCATTGAAATCTATCTCTAGTATTATGTGAGCGCAACATAAGCAAATTGGGCGAAACTGATCGATATGGCCTAATTCTCGTTCAACTTACAATGGAACAAGTCCATGAATTAGAGTCCGTTCGAGATCATGACTAGGCAACAACCGCTCACTCCAAGTGTAGTTGCCTCAGGCTACAAATGGAGTAGTCCTTCCGCATACAAGTTTGCCAAAGAATGGCAAGAGCAGGCCAATTTGGCGCAAACGTGTCTTCACAAGGCTTTCAAGTGGGCCAAGAAGTGGGTTTATAAGAAGTGGCCCGGTTGGGGATCTCGTGTTGGCCAAATTGCATGCGATCCTTCAGTACTAGGACGTGCACAAGGGCTTGATCAGTCACTATCAAGGCCCTTTTTGTGTGATCCAATGGGTTGGGAAGGTGGCGTACAAGCTAGACTTATCATCAAAGTTGAAGCTGCACTTGGTATTCCATGTGAGTATGCTAAAGCCTTACCATGCAAACAAGGACAATCCGAGCCGAAGCAAATCGCGGCGAGCACCCTTCGGAGCGAAAACCTCCTATGATTGTGATGTTGAATGCATTTTGACTGATCGGATCATATGGAAGAATTATCGTGCACCTAGACGGGAGTACCGGGTTTGGTGGAAAGGTCTTCCGAAGAGTGAAGCGATTTGGGAACCCTCTGAGGCTCTTTAGTAGTTTAAGAAGCACATCGATGCGTTCCACGCCAAAGAGGTGAGGAGGGCATCGCCAGATTAGGTGGAGGAGAATGACATGGCCCAAGAGATTAGCGAGCCCCAAACGAGTCCCGAATTCGACCATGGCCCATCCCAAGGCCTGGCTAAGTCCCTCTTTTGAGCTCAATGACCGTTCGATTCTAGTTGTTTGTCCTGTTTTGCTCATCCTATTTTGCTAGTCCTCTTGTGGCCAGAAGATCATACGAGGTTCCAAGGCCTAGCAATGCAGTCGGCCATGGTAGGCACCACTGAGCTTCCCCACATCCTAGACCCTATTGTAGCCTTATAATGATTGTCTAGATTAAAACCCGATCATTGGATCGATGAGGGGATCGACTGATTGGATCGGTTCGACCATTGTATAAATAGGGAATCCTCACCCCACTTGTAAATGCTTGATTATAAGTGAATGAAACATTCATTTACTTTCAAACAATCCTTTTGGTCGATTGAGTGAGCGAAAGGCTAACTTAAAATCGTTCCTAAGGCTACACGGGCGTGAATCGATTGGTGTGAATCGACTGACCCATAACACTAGCACCATTCATAAAATTTAGCTAGTGCAAACCATGTATGAGTATGATGTGGATAAAATTTTACCAATATAGATGCTCACGTAGCATTCCCAATTGGAAAAATATTATTGCCTGTCACACTACAATCTTGTATGACGACGACATTAATTGGATTTAACTAGAATTGGCGTAGGAGGGATTTAATTAAAAAAATTGTGAAAGTTGAAGGACTTGATAAGATAAATTGAGGATTTAGAGATTTCATTAAAGGTAATAAAAGTATTTGAACAAAATATAGAAAATCTCTATTTTTTTTCTTTTTGTCTGATTTGGGTTAGGATAGGCATCCAGCCTTGTGTGCATCTTTCATCCACATCATGTAAAGTGCTAGACAAATTGCAACGTCGAACGAATCTCATTAACGAAGAAATTGTCCACTGTCTGAACGTTTGTACATTTCTTACTTAGCCGATCGATGATACAAGACAAAAAAGAAAAGATTGGGAAATGACATCACATGTGCTCCAGATGAGTTACCCTTGTCTGTCATATCGACGAATGACAGCTATGATCATCAAAACTTCCATACTCCATGCAAATACTCCTTGAATATGACAATTTGATGAGATGAGCTACACTACAACCTTATCGTTGATTGTATTTGCATGCGACAGAACAGCACCACGCGACGATGACACGTGCCAGAGTAGTCAAACAGCGGAATAGGAGTGAAGGGGCGTTCTCTCTTTCTTCTTCTTTTTATAGCAAAGGTCCTTGCCATTGCCACGCGGCTTCCCGGGCTTAACCGTAGCTCAGCTCGAGTTCCAACTTCCACAAGTTAGTTAAGGACGGTTATACTGGGGAATCCGGTTCTTTGTTTTGACCGGTAGCTCCCCGTCTCGCTTGGCATCGTCTTGATTGAAGCAAAAATCGACACTTGCAAGTAACATGTCCACCAATCTGGAGGAGCTCCAATGGAACAGAGTGATGACTCCTCTGGCATGAATCTGCACACTTTGAACAAGCTTTGGCCGTGATGACTCTTCGCGTCTCGGATGTTCGGTGCTTGCTCCTCGGCTGATCGTCTTTATCATGGTCTCAAGCCAGGTAATTAGGCATGCCGATTCTGAAGGTACTCATGCCTCCCCCTGCCGCGAACATTTCCCATGTAAGCCTTGATGTTCATGTCTCGCCGCCCAGCCCTGGCAACTCGGGTTTCCAGACCAAGTGCGTCAAGCCTACCAGGGATGGTTTTTTCGGCATCTCATTTGACGAGACCGCTCAGAATAACTTATTCTCTCATGTACTCTTAGAAGTGTCGTTCGTCATCGTGGTCACTCGGATTATCCGATTTCTCCTCAAGCCTCTTCGTCAGCCTAGAATTGTCTCGGAGATCCTCGTGAGTATTTCTCCTTCTCCGGTTTCTTCCAAGTTATTCTGTGTTTCTGCGATCTAACGCCTTGTGGTGACATTGGCAATTCAAGGAAAGGAAACTACGATTAAATTGACCCAATGCCATGCTCACTTTGACTTTTTTTTCTTTTTTTTTTTGGGGTCTGCTCCTTATTCTGAAGGGTGGAGTGCTCGTTGGACCCTCCGTTCTGAGCCACAATAGCAAGTTCATAAAACATGTGTATCCAGATAGTGCCAATTTCGTGGTACGAAACGTTGGCGTGATAGGTTTCATGTATTTCCTCTTCATGGCGGCCGTGAGAACGGATATGGCGATGGTGTGGAGGTCGGGGAAGAAACATGTGTACATAGCAATGACAAGCGTGTTCATTCCCTCGTTCGTAGTGGTAGCATTTGGTCTGCTCATGCGACGGTCCATGAACGAGGCTTATGTCAATTGGTTAACCATTGGAGTACTCGGTTCGTCCACGGCTGTAACAGCATTCCCCGTTCTGTATCCCATCCTCAAGGAACTGAATCTTCTGAATTCTGAGGTTGGACGCCTGGCCTTATCGTCTGCAATAATCGGAGATCTGATAGGAATCGTCGTTATCGTTATATTCGAAGCAGCAATCCAAGCAAAAAGCGGTTCCACCGATGGTTTGTGGTGCTTGGCTACGGTGGGCGTACTGGTGGCCATCATGTTCCTGGGCATTCGGCCTGCAATTTCTTGGATCATTCGAAATACCCCAGAAGGCAAGCCTGTCGACCAACCTTACATCGTAGCGATCCTCGTGGGAGTATTGGTCATGGGGTTCATGACCGACTTCTTAGGCGTGGCCATCGCCAACGGGCCTTTGTGGCTGGGGTTGATGATTCCTGAGGGCCCCCCGCTCGGGACAACTTTGGTGGAGAGGAGCGACACTATAATCATGGAGCTTCTCATGCCATTTTCCTTCATGTTCATCGGCCAGTCCACGGATTTGGCTGCGATGGGGAAGGCGTGGTCGGAAATTAAACCAATATGCGCCATCGTTTTAATTGGGCACGTTACCAAAGTGGTGACTAGTCTTTTGGCCGGTCTCTTCATCGACATGCCCGTCGCGGATGGTCTGGCCCTTGGCCTCATCTTGACCCTCAGGGGTCAGGTTGATCTCTTGCTGTTTGTTCATTGGTTGGAAAAAAAGGTACACATCGCACGCGACAAACATAACCTAACTTATTTTGCGGGTACATATATATATATATATATAGAGAGAGAGAGAGAGAGAGAGAGATATCATTCTTAACTTTTGGTTTGTCGTCGGATTCCCAAATGAAATGCAGGTCATACAGCCGCAGGTGTACACCATGATGGTGATGCTTTCAGTGATGGTCAGTGCACTATCGACACCGTTGATCGGCATTTTGTACGATCCCACGAAGCCTTACATGGTGAACCGAAGGCGAACCATCCAACACACTCCTCCATCCACAGAACTCGGTGTAGTGCTTAAAATCCGCGACGAGGAAGATATAGCCAGGTTCATCAACTTCATAGAAGCCTCCAATCCCACTGTGAGCACTCCGATCGCAATCTATGGTCTGCACCTTATGGAGATAGTTGGTCGCGGGTACCCTAGGCTCCTAGACCACGGCAAGCTGGCGCGGTATTCTAGGTACGCCATCTACGAGACCATCCACCAAGCCATGAAAGTCTACCAGGAAAGCAAGAGCGAGTGCATCAGCTACTATGCCTACACGGCCATATCCCCAAAGCGAACCATGTATCGAGATGTCTGCGAGCTCGCTCTCATTAACAAGGCTACTTTGATCCTCCTCCCATACCACAAGAATCTCCCACGGAACCATCATAGAATTGTGCTGGTGAATAACGTGTTGGCCAACGCACCGTGCTCGGTGGGCATACTCTTGAACAAGGGCCGTTTCGGAAGCAGCTTCATGGCCAACTTGCGACCACAGTTCCACCATTTGGTCGTCCTATTTTTAGGAGGTGCGGATGCTCGAGAAGCGGTTTATTACGCAGATAGGATGGTGGGGAACCTGAACGTGCGTCTCACCATGATCCGATTCCTGGCCTACAACGGGGAAGGGGACGTGGAGATGGAGAAGAAGCTGGACGACGGGGCGGTAACCTGGTTTTGGATGAAAAACGAGATGAACAGGAGGGTAAATTACAGGGAGGTGGAGGTGAGGAACGGGGAAGAGACGGTGGCCACAGTGCACGCGATGAACGACAACACGTTCGATCTGTGGATCGTGGGGAGGAAGCAGGGCATAAACCCGGTGCTGCTGCAAGGGTTGGAGGAGTGGAGCGAGAACGATGAGCTGGGAGTGATGGGGGACTACGTGTCGTCCATGGACTGCGGTGGGGCAGCTTCGGTGCTAGTGGTCCAGCAACAAGTCCTGAGGGAGCAAAAGCATTGGCTTCGGCGTTTGGGTCTGGGGGTGATTTAAAAACACACGCACCTCTTAGGAACAGCAGATTCGTCAGTAGAGTCTCATTGGTTTTTTTTTTTTTTTTTTTTTTTTTTTTAAGGATTTCAGTGTATTTCTTTCTGAGGAAGGAAAATAAAAGGAGAGAGAGAAACATCCAAAGCGGAAGAAGAAGAAGCATGGATTGCCCTTGTTACATGGAAGAAATGTTGCTCGCTCGATCGATACATGAATGGATGGTGTTTTTTATGTGCTGAAATTTGCAGTTCCGTGTTCGATGCTCCTTCACGTTTTCTTTTCTTTGCTTAAAGGAAGAGAGAGATACAACAAGGCAGGGCCAAGCAGTGGCCGTGCCATGGCCTTCTCGATCAATGTCATGGGAAAGAAAGAAACTGCTATGGCATTTTGACCCAGTTGGGCCACGATTTGGGTTTTTCTTTTCTTTCTTTTTTTGGGCTTGGGGACAAATGGTCCACCTTCATTTGGGCTCAAATAGTTCCAACTTGTAAGGCCTTCTCTCCTCTTCTCCCTCTCATTCTCTCTGTATCGTCTGCATCGCAGGGAAGCGAAGCGAAGCGAAATTGATTCGGGAAGCAGAGAGGGTAAAGGGGGAGAGGGAGAATAAGGCCACCAACAGCATCAATCAGTCGCCTGTGTTCTCTTCTCTCTCGACTTCGACTCGACTCGACTATGGAAGATGAGTCCTCGAACCCACTCCGTCGCATGTCCAGCCGGACTCGCAAGGTCGCTCCTAAAATGGTGGCTGCCCTCGCCAGCAGCGACAATCGAACTCAGGTTCTCTCTCTCTCTCCACGTCGAGCCTTTTGATTTTCCAGCTCACGAACCCAGAACCTTGATAGTGTTCGGAATCTCTTATATCTGATTTGTTGATTTCTTTGGAATCCCTCTTCGCTTCAGGCCGTGCTTGCTCGCCTTGAAGCTTTGGAGAATGACAATGCTGGAACCGAAGTGGGAGATCTTAATGACGACGACGAAGCTTCCCTCGACGACGACGACGACGACGGTACTTTTCGTTCCTGCCCTGTGTAGCATACCCGTTAGCCAATTCTCTACCTGGGTTCTCTCTGCTCTCTTCTTTTCTTGTCGCATTCCGAATTCTCTCCGGTCGCTAATGAATTTACTTAAGTACCATCCCATCATCCATCCCGCAGTAGAGCTCCTTTATCCTTAGTCAAACCTCTTATTAGCCAAGTGTTTCCGGCCGGCCAGTGAAAGTAACATGGCTATCTCTTCTGGATGCTAGGCTGTGCATTGCGCTCCTTGATCCAGATATCTAACTCACAGCACTCTAGCCAAAAAGCTTTTTTTTTTTTTTTTTTTTTTTCTCGAGTCTGATACCGTAGTTTAAGTCCATACTAACTTAAGTTGATTCTGAGTAGTTCAGCTAAATTTTTTTATGTTTTGATGTTCTTGGTCGAGTGAGTGTTCCACTTCATACATTTATAACCAGCCAGGCCAAAGTATATGGACTGACTCTTTCCCTCCCTCATTCTTTTAACGTCCTCGCCCCAAATCAAACCAATGATGAGTACCGCCTGCATTGTCAATATTACACTACTCCTGCTCATCTATAATCACCAGACTTTGGGTGGCGCGCGCTATTTAGCTCCTCTCCTTGTACGTGTTCCTTCTGGTAATCATGAGTTATGCCATGTGCATAGGACAAGTGTGCTTGGCTGGCCTAGGGAGAAGTGATCCTCAAAAATGGGAGAACTTTTGTTGAACTGCCGCATTTCCACCCAAAACCACCTGCCTCCCCACTATGAGAAGCCACCTGAATGATGATATTCAGACATTGATCCGTTTCTGCCAATTTGTTGTCTCTCAATGTTCTTGCCGTATCCACCCTGTTAGTGGAGAAATGCTTCTGCTCTTGTTTACTTTAATGATAACAAGGATCGATGCCTTTTCCTTCCTTCTCTACTGGTAGATGGAATTGGTCACTCTGATGTACATATTTTCATCGGAAAGCATTAAGGAGATATATCAAACACCCTTTACTTCATCAGGTCTGTAAGCTAGACTGTGTGAGGGAAGCAGTCTTTTGGAATTGATCTTGCATGGTGGCTTTATGTGCATTAATACATGCAGGTGCATCTTAGAAACTATTTGCCTTTTTGGACCTTGGCCCTCAGGTTATATGCACAAAAAGCAATCAAAGAGCACAAAACGCAAAACACGTCAAGCGAAAGCTCTTGAAAATGCCAGGAAAGCTCCAAGAACATTCCTCGAGCTACTGCATGAGGTATAAGATTGAGGCAAATGATTCTCCTTTCAGCTATTGTTTTTATTAGTTTGAGCATTTTTCTTTTCTCATGACATCATCCTTCTGAATACAGGCAAACCTCGAGTCGTTGCCTCCTCATATTCCCTCATACTCAAGGGCAGCAGTTGGGCCTCCGAGTTCTACCTCCCGTCGCCATTTTTGCACCGTTTGTGGGTTCACTGCCACTTATACATGTGTGAAGTGTGGGATGCGTTTCTGTTCTCGCCGATGCCAGAACATACATAACGATACCCGTTGTCTAAAATTTGTGGCCTGATTAGCTGGAGAACCGTCACCAAAAGTTTTTACACTCAGCAGAGGACCCGCTCTTAATTTGAATAGTTGCACGGCAGGTTCATGTGCGGATTTGTCTCCAATCCTTTTCAGGCGTTTTTTGTAACCAATGTATATTTTAGGTTGGTCTGATTGGCATGAGCATTGGGTTGTCTGGTGCGACAAGGACTGTGAATGATGATGTAGATTTTCAGGGGGTAAAATTGTCTCTGGATGACCCCATTTGCTTCATGTAACTGGCGGTGAAAAAGCTTGCTAACGGTAAAACTTGCCACTCGACAGGCGGCACAGGCCAAAATGTTTCAGTGCTTTGTCTACCAGTGTATGTGTCCGATGCCTACCGATAAGTCAGCACTCAACCGTATACTGTAGAAAAATGACAATCTTGGAATATAATTCCCGATATTGGTTACACACTATTATTTTCCGCTACGATTGGAGCTATGCCGAGGCGGCTGCTCGATGGAACATCACAAATTTCTAACTAAACCAATTAACGTCAAATCACAGGAAAAACAACGACGACCAATCTGGGAGAACAATCAATCATAGAACATAATGACCGGATTCGAGACATGGACAAATCCTGGAACTTTTCGAGAGTAATAAGCAATCGGTTTAACAGCGAGGTAGATCTGGCGGGGGTGGTATCACGGATTGCAACTCCCCAACACCGTTCTCCACCAGGAAAGACATGGCCAGACCCCAGACCAGATGAGAGTCAAGGTGACAATGCATCAGCCATATTCCTGTAATGAGCAACACAGGAAAGAGAAACAGTCAAATACGAGGTCGCGTTGTCTTTCTTGCACTAGCTTTTTCTTAATTTTATTTCATTTATACCGGTTGGTTGCTTCATTTATTTTACCTGGATTATCGGCCACGAATCTGATCGCTACCCAACCACCTGGTGTGCTTCCGATGGTATTCCTTACTGGGGGATCGATGAGATTGAACTTGGGCGGATCATTGATTGGATCGAAGTTCCCGAATCCGGCCCCGATGACTGCGAAGGAATATCCATGAAGATGCATTGGGTGATCTTCTGTTGTAACGATGCTTGTATCTTGAAATACAAGTTGTACCCTGGAACCATATTTCAGCTTGTAAAGCTTAGTTGCCTTTACAGGTTGCCATAGGCCCCTATTCACGTTGCCGGTGTAATTAAATGGAATCGGAGGAACGGGTGGAAAATCTGTTGTGAAGACTCCAGGAACTCCTTGATAGTAGGCTTGCATCAAGGAATTTGTTGTAGGAAAACAAAAGAGACGTTGTTGACGCTGGCGGCGAACCGAGTGCCATTGGGACCTTGACAGCGAGGGCTATTAGGATTGGAGCAATTGATAAGTCCTAATCCTACGGTGAAAAATAGGTTTTCGTCAATTTGAGTTGGGACGTGGATTTTCCCAGGACTCCTCAAGCTCGAGGTAAATGCAGTTGCGGTGGCTGTATCATTATAGGCCGGAAGTATCGGGAGAATTGGCCTAGAGGAGGATTGTCCCTTCCCACTACTACCAGATGTCGACATGTATTGGAGAATTGCTGTGGTGGTAGTGTTATCAAAGGCAGCATTTTGAGCAGTCTGGTAGGCTCGTGCTGCCATGTAATAACGACCGGGGGCTTGGTTAGCAGTAATAAGCACGTTAGTGGTTTGCCCCGGTCCTATCACAATGACATTGGTTGCCAAAGGCCTGGTGTAGGCGGCGTCGATGCCCACGACCGTCATCTGATGGTTTGCCACGGAGAAGAAGAGTTCTTCATTGAGTGCAGCATTGATGATCCTCAAGAGAATCGTTTCACCTGGCATCACTGGAAATACGGCGGTTCCTGCATTTCCGATGCACGGTCACATTTCTTATTTCACCATCTACTGAGTTTTAAATAGAGGAGTGAAGTAGTTTGAATGGACCACCTTTGCTAGAGCATCTGTACAGATCTCCTGGTTGACCGTTGATTGTATACGCGTCGGATACATTTGGAGCAGCGCCTGTGAATAATGCTTGTTTAAGCACATCCATCGGGTTTCGGTCAAACCATTCACCTGTTCAAGGATGCAAAATGAAATCAATCATTTTATTGCTCAAACTTAAGTAGAGATGTAATTGATTGTATCTCGACACAAATTGCCATGGAGCTATTGGAACTTACCGAGAAGTACAGGGAATTCTCGCTTGGGCATTGGGAAAGGGTAATGCGAGCCCCATTTGGGATAGATTATGAGGGCTCCATAAACGGTGGCCCTAAGCCATTTGCTGTGGGCATGCCACCACAACGTTCCTTCCTGGCCTTGGATGGTGAATCGATATGTGTATGTTCCTCCTGGTTGGATAGGGCATTGCGTCACATATTCAGGTCCATCTGCCCACGGGTTTCGCAATTGACGAACTCCGTGCCTAGTGGTCGGTACAAGTCATGAGAAAAGTTAGTTTAGTATAAGTTATGTTGGTCTGAAAATTCAATGTATACACCAAAATTGTGTTGAGTTTAAATGTAGCTTTTTTCGGCTAGAGATTACCAGTGCAGAGTGACGTTGTATCTGGCCCGATTTATGGCTGTGATGACCAGAGAATCTCCATCCCTCACTGCCAGTGTTGGCCCTGGGAATTGGCCGTTGACTGTGATAGTGCTGTGGGTTCTGCATAGTCTCTTCACTGGCCTAGCTTGGATCTGTACCAATGCAATTAATCAAAACAAATTTGACGAACAAAGGTATGCACAAAGCCCGTCATCTCGAACGAGCAAAAAAAATAAAAAATAAAAAATGCAAGCAAAGTGGGGCAAAAATAACACGTGGAGATCAAATAGAAGTACCACAAACTCGTGGAAGTGAACTTCAGCCGCTGCGAAAGACACCGAGGACGCAAGTAGTGTTGCAAACAAGAGGCAAGAACACATGGAGAAGTTAGCAAGCTTGTGAGAGTCCATGGCTCTATCAGAAAAGGCTTGACCTGGTAGTGGGTATGCATTGAACTGATCAGGAGGACCTTCTTATTTATACATCATTTTGGAGGGTAAAGGAAAGCCTACTGACGTTATTTTTTTGCTACATTTTAAAGTCAGTGCAAACATAAACAAAAAAGTTAGCAAAATTAGGTTTTTGAGTCAGCAGCGAAGCGTAGATCAAAGGACATTAAGTCCAACCACAAAGAGGATTTGTTACACCCACCAGCCCGATCAATTGATTCATAAAGAAAGAGATTCTCTGCACTTGGGGCTAACGAATTTCGCTTTCTCAGTATAGACTTTGTGGCTGGGGCAGGTGCAAGATTTGATTATGCTCTCCCCTTAAGTCAGTAAAACCGCCCTACCCCGTTACCGTGAGTGGGAGATAAACAATGACATGTCCTACTAATTCATGCGTTGAGGGCCAACTTAGTCAATTAAAATGCTAAGGCTAAGCACCGTGTAGTTTCAGTCAATGGGGAAAGAAAATGTTGGTTCCTCTAGGCCTGACATGCGACATCAATGGTTAGCTCAACGATTTAACCGCATGCGGGCCCTATCTGAGAGTTTCTTCTAGATTTCTTTCATAATTTAATGGTTCTTCATTTTGGCACTTTGAGCTGGAGCAATTTAACTGTAAGACAGCCGGTGCAGGTTCAGCTCTTGATCGGGTTCGGTCAACAAAGCAAAGGGCAAAATGTATTTTTATGCTTTCGATAGAGCACAAGCCATGCCTACCAAGTCCTGAGGCGATACTGAAGGTGTCAAAAGAAATCATAGCTTAAATGAATACACCCGACAAGAGTTGATCACATCACTAAAATCAGTCGAGAGTATAAACCCAGCGTCGTTTCTCATGAATTAGCATGCAAACATCTGTCCGGTGGAATGATCACCTCCGCTTGAAATGAACAAGAAGCTCGAGCGGCCAACTTACGCTGCCCCAAAAGTGAAAATTGTTTTAGTTTGGAGAATGAACACTCCATACTTTTCATAGAAAGGCCAATTAATACAAAGGAATCATTAAAGTTCTCGTCCGAGAAATGGAGTAGCCTGCCACCTTAAGTTTCTGCAAGTAACACACACCAAGCGGTACGACGTGGCATGATCCTGTTGCCGAAAAGGTCTCTCTCTGCTTTTGGTGCGTACAAACATCAATCAAGCCGATGATTTGTGCGGACCGACCTTCTCTATTTCTTTTTATTGAGGGTCAACAGAAGCAGCGAAGGAGACAGGTTTTGCTGGTCTACTCCCATGTTTCCCCGTAACTACTTAACTAACTGAAATATCGCCACTTCTGTTTTAAAAAAAATGGTAAGAAGACATATGTCAGCGGTGTTGAATTAGGTTTGACAGCAACTTCATTTCCTTCTAGTTCTTCCTTCATTTTGAGTAGGTAACGTCACCACTTACATCATTTGGATCAATAAATAATTCAGCTCCAGAGAACAAGCACCAATTGAGCATCTGGAAGACCCAGTGGACAACAAATAGAAATCAGGGAGGCTCGTAACATATCTGAAATTCCAAGACTCGTTTAAATAACCAGCCAGTATCTTTGGTTCTGCTGCACAGGCTGTTCGTAGAATTCCTGAGGGGGCACAGATCAAATATAGTCGTTTCCCAAGAGTGTCCTCTTGCTGATGACTTGGCATTAACATTGTTACAAAATTATAAGAATTGTGCATCCAAGGGGGTACAATTACAAATTTACTGTGCAGTTCGATTAAATTGATGAAATGATGTGCATCTTATTCAAGATAAAATATTTACACAACTTAAACATTGAAAAAAGATGAAACGTCGCCCGAATAATATTGAAAGAATTGAAAGATGATCTGCCTGTGAAAATCTTTTGAAAAGATACAAAGGCATCAGAGCAATTTCAAGTTCATCTAGGGTTACATAATCCAGCAAACTCTCGAAGCACCCCAAGACTGCTCAGAAGGCCATGTCATCATCACTGACTGCAGTGAAAGAGATAATGCCCCTCGCAACTCTTGTCAGCTAGTCTCTGCTAAGATGGAAAATCTCTCATCCATGTGGAAGTGAATGGAATCCCGCTGAACACATTTCAAGTCTCACAAATGGCACTACAGAAACTGTTCAGATTTGTGAAATCTGCTTCTTTAGTGTGTTCAACGTTCTACATTTTGATTCACAAATAGAAAGAGTTTCAGAAAGAACTGCACGCTGACCACTTACTATTTTCCTAACCAGATGATTAGAATCCCAAGATTTCAATGCTCCAGAGATTCTATCACCAAGTTCTTTACTGCCTGAAGAGCACATTGTCTCTAAAATCTGGAAAGCTCCCCCAGGCCTTCCCTTTTGTACTTCATTCCTCATGGACAGCAAAATGCCTTCCAGATTCTCTTCCTTACACTCCAACCTCCTAATCTGATTTCTCAACCATTTCATAACCTCTTCAAATGTACCGCATAGAGATTGGATTGAATCATGAACTACACTGGATAGGGTCAAGACTGATGGATCCACAGATCCGCTCTTCTTTTTCTTCTTTCCAGATGGAACAGAAGTTCGGACACAAGACTGAATTAGAAGAACATGCCAAGACAATGGCTCTGTAATCAGCCGAACTAACATTTGAAAATCAGTAACATGAAGAGATATCGGGGCACTCAGGAACTTAAGCCGCTCTAATACACACTTCTTGAGTAGGGTGTCAACATCATGCCAACTACCAAACTTATGAGCCCCTCTCTCTTGCGAGTCAAATTCATTAGAATTCAACTTCCAAGCATTAGAGAAAACAGCAAAATTCACCCAGTTGATCACGTCCACACCAAATACCTGCCCAAGTTAGGGGTAGAATAAGAAGAAAATGATGAGGCCAATAAGGGTAAGGTAAGATTCGTGACTTCTCATTTTTTTCAATAAAGGAAGCAAAACACTCTGTCCTCGACCTTCCAAGTTTAAGGCATGAATTACATATTTAGGTGTACTTGCAACATCTAATAGCAGATGTTTTCTTAAGCATGAGGAATGGCTGTCAGTTTTCACAAAAAACTAATAGTATGCCAGTATAAGGTACCACTTATCACAAGCAGCATAAGTGAAATTCTAAAGAAGAATGTAATCATACCTCAGTTGATTTCAAATCTCTACATACTTCCCCAAGCACTCCCAATGCATCAGATAAATGATAACCCAAAATCTTTGCAAAGTGTTCAAGCAAGATCTTCATCTCTGATGAGACAATAGGATTTGATACAGACCCATTCACTTCAACACCATCCTTGAAGGATAGTGAGGCACTCTGAATAGAGAGATAGATCATTCGCGGAAGAAGGGCTTTCTTCTCAATCAGTGTCCGTGCGTTGGCTTCCTGTTTCTTCATCTAGTTTAGTGGAAGAAAACCAAATTTTAGTCGTAAGTATTTAAAGGGCAGAAAATGAAGGCACTGATCAAGCAAAAAGATCTTCATAGAAGACAGTTCAGCCAATAAGAATTATTTCTAGAAGAAAAGGACCAATGTAAAGAACAAAATCTAGGGGTACAATGAAGAGAGCAACCAGAAATTATATGAGTTAAACTGAATGTCATCAATGGAATACAGTTCTTTAAAAGAGTAGAAGGAGAGTTGAGCAAGAACTATAAGCCAAAAATCTAGTTTCCTCCGGACGAAATAGTTGGCATACCAGAAGGTTATTAGAGGAAACTAGGATCATAACGATGCCCAATGCAAGTCTTTAGCATGATAAGACAGAAAAGCAGATGATATTAATTCTTTGCCAAGAATGGCCAGAACTCGGGATAGTGATACCCTATATATTTGGCAATTTATTATTCCAAAAGAAGGGAAAATACTACCAATACAATCAAAATTTTATGAAAATCATACTTTTCTTGAATTTAATTATAGATTTTTCATATTTCCTAGGAAAAAGTGTGCACGAGACACCTCTTATGAATGGTTTTACTTTGGGGAAGAAATAATAGTGATATCTGAATCTGCACTTTTACTCATTTTTTTTCAATATCACGAAAATATGAACTTACTGTCACTGGTTTAACTAGCCCATATAATCCCAGCCTAAGGGGTTAGACTTCTTTGTGTGCCAAATTGGGTAATTAGGCTTGCAAGTCATGACATTGTGCAAAATTTGTTTCATATCAGAAAACCAACAATTGCTCCATTGCAGTACATTTCTCTAAACTCACATGTTTTTCATTGGCCACATACCTTTTTCTGGATAAAGGATTTCACTGATCACATCAAACTAATGGAGATCCATAAGGAAGATTGAATGCTTAGAATTTCCTGGAGCTACTATTTTTCCAGCACACACAAGTGAAAATACCATTGAATTTCTTTTTGGTGTTTGCCACTCATCAAGAAACCAAACACGTTAGCATCCTGCAAAATTCTTGCTTAAAAATGCTTTAAAAGATGCCGTCTCATGTTTCATGAGATATAACATTCTAACTCCCTCCACGCATTCCAGCCTTTGGCTCATTGTTGATTTTCTTATGGTGTAGTGAAAGCTCCTCATTATAAATTCATCACTCCCCTTCCAAAGACAACTTTATCAACTAAAAGAAATATGGTGCTGACCCAGATTGGTTGTGCTAAAAAAAGCATTTATGTAACCACGATTATATGACCAATCATATATCACACTTATCATTTTGTCCCCTAAAATTCTATAATCTGTGAACTACTAAGACCATTTACTAGAAGACTTCTGCAGGTGATCGACCCTGAGCACTCTTAATATATAAATACTTGGGAGATGTACATAGTCAATTCTCTCTCAGTAAGTGAATTTATTGTACCTAATGCTTTCAATGTCCTAAAAAAGAAGTTACGGCAGTTTGTTTAGTCAGTGCCCCTAAAACACAAATTCCAACCAAAGGGATCTCACTTTATTGGGTCACACCATGTGCCCATCAATTAACAACCTGCATAAATTGGTTATACAAACTTTTAAGATTGCTTGTGCCAAACTGGGCCGTGCAGGCTTTTCCATGCATACCCCCTCCAAGCCTGCCCATATGACCTTTGAGTGGCCAGGTAAAAAAAGCCGCCAAGCCAATGATCTGTTCTAATAGTTCTTGAATAACCATAGATTGCTTGACTAGAACATCACGATCAAGTCTATCTGAAGTATATGCTAAAGTTGGAGTGATAAAGCTAAATAATACAATGAAAATCCACGGTTGTTAATGTTTGAGACTAGATTATGCCACTTTTCCAGAGGCTGATGCTCATAAAGTTTTTCTATCCTCTCACATCAAAATTAAGTTTTTTTTTTTCCCCAATTACTGCTACTTATTAATGAGCAAAGCAAGTTAAAATCCTTAAAAGTTTAGTGCCAACTTCACATCACAAAAAGCTGCAGTCCCATGTTACATCAGCTCTAATATTTTGGCTTTCCTTCCAAATCTCCACCTACTGACCATCTTTTTTCCTATGGGGTTTCTCTTGGCTTTGTATACATTTAGCCACCCTCCACCTAATGGCTTAAACTTCTCGATAGGATATTCTGACATGGTATTAGAACCAGCTTTCAATTGTAAATGCCCCTTTTAATGTTTCATTTTGGATTGAATTTCTAACAACTGTCAATCGCTTTCTATCTTGTAAATCAAGTTTGTCACTACACGTCCACACAATCCTCATCCAAATTCAAAAAACACCAACTTTCTCAACTTATAGAAACATTATAGTGATTTGGAAAAAATCCACATCTAGTGATAATCTGTGAACTCCTCCATTAACTATAAAACAACCCAAAGTGATCAACCAAAGCTCAAGGAAAGACTGAGTTTGGGCACATCTCAGCAATAAAGATCCACCTTTGACGACCATATTTAGCATGACTACGTATGTAAAACATGGACATGCATTTTCTGTCTGCTAGCAAGTTTTTATTGATCATACATAGAGCTTTAAATCCAGAATATCAAACAACACTTTGCGAGCAAGATCACATAAATGCGCGTTATATATAGAGATGGAGCAATTAATAAAGTTGTAACTTTTATACATAAAGGAAAGTTCTCAGATGCATTAAAATGAGATAATACAGTGGAAACTCATTTAACAATCGTTAGATTGAAGAGATGCTGCATGGAAAATTTCATAAACAAGCATGATGCCTTCTCCACTAAAAAATATTGAGGAACGGTGGTATGTGAAAAAACACTCCACAAGGATTCACTCACTGAAGAGATTAACTATTTAGCCACAAAAAGCAGTATGCTATCCACCTTTAATTAAGAGAAGTGAGTACTCATAAAAGGAAATTGCGTAAGAAAAGGTTTAGAATATATTCATACCAAGTTGTCTTTGGGAATATGGGAAATCTCTCCAACTGGACCTGACAAAAAGTTGACAGCTTGAATTCACCTTATCATATTCAAAAGGAAAGAGGATATCTTTGTAAACAAAAAAGGAAACATGGGTGCAGTCAAGAAGCACATGAAAGTATCTTCTGCAGAATAGATAGCAAATTTGATGAGAACATTATGAATATTGACTGACCTAAAAGATAATTTTCCTCAGGTGTTGGCGTCCACCAAGGTCGAGACTCTAAATCTTCATTAAAGGTCAAAGGCTTTGATCCAATCTCATTTGAGAGCTCAACAAAATGCACTCCATATTTTAAATTCTCAAGAATACGCTGAATAACAGAGTAAAAGTAGTCAAATTTCATTAGAGGTCAAGGTCTTAGATCCAATCTACCGACCAAAAAAAAAGATGTATTAGATCCAATCTCCCTCGAGCTGGACAAAATGCACTCCACATTTCAGGTTTCAGGTCCTTAAAATATATGGAATAAGAAAGTCATGATGAATGACTTCAAAGCATTCACAAACAATAACAATCTGGCAAATTGCACTAGGGCCATACCTCCTCTTCATCAATGTTACCAGCATTCTGCTTTAACTCCAAAATTGCTGATTCAATCCCAGCAAGTAAGTACTGATTGGAGTTTTGCAACCTTTCCTTGAACTGAACAAATTCAATCGCCTGAAATAAAATGTCCATCCAATGTAAATCAAGGAATTCTCCATCAACAGGCAACAATGCCTAGTCTCAGAAATGAAAAGGCATAACAAGGTATTGGAATGTTTACACATGTGCATGTCATCAGAAACTACGATATCATACATAACATATATGACCTTGAAAATAAGTGGCAAAGAAATCATTTAGCATTGTTTAAATTACATATGCAACAGCAATCATTCATGTGACTTCCACCCTAGCTTAACTGCTTCAGTAAACATCACATGCATAAGGTGAAAATCACCAGATCAAAATTCAAAGTCAAAGAACAAAGGGTCAATCAGACCAACAGATCACACATAGAAGTCAACAGGAAAAGAATATCTATCCATTTAATCAATCTTTGAAGCAGGCAAAGCATAGAAAAATAAAATCAATATAAGGAAGATGATAAATGAATATAACTTGCAGCAGAACTCACATCAACATAATAATGACTCCTTCCGAGCAAAAAAATCAGACAAAAGCAACAGTTGGAGCAGAATGGATCAGTTTATAATAACATGCTTTAAGCAGTGACAGATCATATGTTGCCAGGGATCGTTACATTGCAAGCTTCTTAATTTTTATCAATTCAAATTTTTATTCTCAATTCCACTTAAAATTTGTTAACAGAACATAGTCGACAAAACTCATCCGCAAAGCTGTATGCTCACTTGAGGAGGCTTCTGGAACCGACACCAGTTAGTGCATGAAGAGAGTGCTCGCAGAAAAAAAAGGTACCATGAGTGAGTGGAAGCTTAATTCAATTGATACAAATCACCACATGCACCCAGGACCATTCTCATCTAGGAACACTCAAGACCCTATTTGATGGAGACAAGTAAAAAGAAATAGGGGATAAAGTGATTTCATCTAATTATTTTTTGACTTAGCATAAGAACCAATAGGTCCATGAACATCTGCCAAACCAAGTTATAAATTATGTTTCCTGCCAATGGAACCACCTAGCTCCTCCTCAGCACTCCCACTTTTGGGTGAAAACTCAACATTTCTATTCAGGACCAACATCAGCAAATTCATTAAAGACATTTCTACTTATCTGGGCTTGGCTAAAATCAACCAAATAATCAGAAACAAGTTTCTCCTCATTTTGATTATGTGCCGATAAAAAACCAGCAGTCATGGAAAGAGTGCTTGCAAACACATTCTAATCCATACGAACTATTCATTCAAAGTAATTCATTGTTGCAGAGAAATTGGAACCCCTTATTGCGAAAGATATTGCAAAAGTTAAGAACTTACTTTTGAGTAATTTCTGTGGCGATATGCAAGAAATGTTAAATCTGCCGATTCTTTGAAATGATCATCCATGAACTTGAGATAGTCCCTCAATAGAGTATTAAGATCCATCCAAAGAGGGGAACCCAACATCTGTGGAAGAATGTTGTGCGAAACAGTTTCCAGCAAGATGTTCTTAACTTCCAAAGACTTGTACCTAAGTCTCAAGCAAGATGACTTTTCAGAATTGATTATGGAAGGAGTATTCCATGTGTTATTCAAAAGCAATATAAACAGAAGTTGCCTTGATTAAGAAATGCATCGTTAACTTGTCAAGACCTACCACTCATATGCTAATGAAATGGCACCCACATGAGAATACAAGTGCACCAATAAGATCTTGTACTGCCAGACATGCCTGCAAGCATTACAAATTCAAGTTATTTCCAGGTAAGAGCATCCAGACTTCAATTATCATACATTTCCCATGATGACAACTGGTGGAAATTTCAAATCATGCTTTGGCTTATGCAAAAACTAAATGCCTTATTAATAATAAATCTGTGCCATAGATGTACATTTGCTTTCTTACATGTAACAAGAACATCAAGGACAAGCACATGAATTCAATAACAGACTAAAAGCACGAGGAAGCAACATGCTTTTGAGCCTATGTGCTTCAACAGGAGATGTAAGTTTGAGAAAATTAGAACATTTTTATTTGAAACTATGCTTCAGAGGCAGGTCATGATGAATTTGGAATCACATGGAGACAGATCCAAAAAACATTTTCCAATAAGAAATTATCACATTGAGACATCTGAAACTTGTAGACATGACAGTTGGACAAACTGAGCATAAACAAATTGCAGCAGAAAAATGCTCCGCCCCCAACAGCATTCTGCTGCAATCACAAGTATACTATATCTGTGGAACCAAGGAAGACCTCCAAATTTTCTATGCATTAGGTACAAACAGCCTCCCACCCCGAAAATGTCTAGTCAAAAGGATTATGCAAGCTAGTTGAGTGCCAGTTTGACTCAAACCTCTTCACTAAGAATATGACATCCCACACTAAAAATGGACATAAGGCTACACCAACACCACAGGCAGGTGACCAATCCAAAATTTACTGAGGACATCACTGATCCACAGCTCAAGCAAGTACTACTTTTGGATGAGAGATGAATGACAAATGAGAGTTCACAATAGGGATACTTTGTCAACACAAAATATCTGAATTAACATGAGATAATTTTTCAACATAAAATTGGTTTTTTCTTGGGAGTAACATGAAGTTGGATTGTTAGTATAAAATGGAAAATTTAATAAGATCAGACTCATAAGGGTACTGTCAAAGTTTCCACTAACATTTTTTGGTAATTTCTCTACACAACTAAAAGCCTATTTCCACAAACATTTTCCTCTCATATTTCCTTGAATCAAAGGCCATTTTAACACTACTCCTCACTAAATCAACCAATCTCTTACACTTTGAAAAGGTAAATAAGCATATATCTTTTATATTCTCATTTGAAAATTAAATAACCACCGACATATCAGCAACAAATGCAAAACCATTTAGCCAGAGGCTCCATGAAAAGCCAACACATAGTGGCTGTTGCCAATACATCCTGCCACTTCACTCTCTTCTCACCAAAAAAATAAAATAATAATTCAATCACTGACTGTGAACCCCCAATGCTTACAAAGAATAGGAATTCTCAAGATGAATATACTATTAAAAATCTCCCATATGAATCCAGGTATACCTCACTGATACTTCTCATCCACAACTAAGGGTATGAAACTGTCTTTTATCCATAAAGGCAAATGCAAATTTAACAAAATTTACATGCGAAAAAAGCTGAATACTTTGCGACCAATTTGAAGACACAGCATGGCAAGAAAGTAGAAAGCATATAAATTTTACCTTCGGATGGTTAATCCAAACTCTAAAACCATAATTGCCTCCAGGATGAAGCCAAAATATTGCGTATGCCAGAATAACTATATCAAAAGGAAAAATTGCAGATGTCACCACTGTATTACGTGAATGAAATCATGAGTCACTCGTATAAGACCATCAAATCCATTTCTAGATTACATACAATGGTATTTGTCAAGCAACTTAAAATATACAGAAAGAGAAATGGATATCTGCACCTGATCAAGCAACACCATGCATCACAACAGAAATTACAATTGAAGTTTTCCTTAAAAAGATTTAGATACCTCATTGATTACATTAACCAATAAATAGAGAATGCCAACCAAACATAGTACCACCCATTTTCCATTCATCACAGGAGACTAGAGACTAACTTACAATCTTGATCATTGAACCGTAATCTAGCCATGAAGATCACTTAAAACACACAGCTATCTAGCATACGAAAGATACATGATACTAAACATGCCAGCTCATCCAAAGAACCATTTAGAGTTAGCTGCTGGCTAAAACTAAACACTTGTGGTTGTTCAACTTTATGTGGCGCTTGCAGTTTCAGTGCCTCTCTCAAATTCACTTATTAGGTTTACAAAGGCAAATAAGCAGAGAATCCAATATCCCGCATCTCAAAAGTTGAAAACACAAATAGCTTTGTCCCAATCCTGCCTCTATCAAATTTATTATTAGAGCAACTAGGTGTCACAAGTAGTTCCTCAAGGGAGGACATCATCCTACATAGTTCCAATCAAATAAAATAATCTCCAATCTTGATTCCAATAATTTTCGTTCTTGTATCCTACTCTGTTAAGCAGATTTTTGGACAAAGATAAAGACAAAGCAAACATGCACAATAAACTTAACAGCTAAGACGCACCACAAGACAAAGATTCTAATTCCCGCAGTGTCTGCTCCTTCTATGTATGAATAAAAATCTCATGCAACTGAGGAAGGTGCTCCCCGCATTCTTTAGTTTAAGAAAGCAGAAAGAATTTTTTATGCAGCAATGAAATGAAATCTTTCATATCTTAGTTGATTGAATATGTCAATCGAACATGCAGACTTCCAAAATGGGTTAATTTGTCAACATAAAATACCTGAATTAACACATTACATGCCATTGATAAAAGCTCTTCGCCATGCATGCTCTCTTGTGGATCCAAGTCCTTTGAAAGAGGAAGATTCTTACAGAACATCTCTACCATCTTTACTGCAAGATCCTCAAGTCCTGGAAAGATTGGGTAAAGTTAGCACTGAACCAGTTAACCACTAATTATTTGAATGAAACTACTCTTCTGCAAAAATACTCTTATATCAAGGCAGCGACCAACGGAGAAAGTGAAGAACTCAATAATGTGCTCTATCACATGTAGCAAGTTCAAACTTTATTACCATCCCCAGATATACAAATGAATATGCTCCATGGTATCACTGTATAAAAGTTTGATAACATCTGCCGTATAAAGTAACATGACTAATCACAAGCTTATAATATTAAGAATATGTTGGACGCACCATCCACAGTGAACCCGTGCATGTTCCCCACTAATTGTTGAAACTTAAATACAGTAATTGACAGCCCCAATGCTTTTGCTGGTACTTGAGAAATTGTTGAAGAGCTTTCCATCAATTTCTTAAACAGCTCCACTTTTCTATCTGATGATAAGACTTGAACAAACACCTCGACATCAGAAGTGAAGCATGCTAAGTGGCCAAACCTGTCACAGAGACAAACAAAATGGCAGAAAAGAAATGGCCGCACCATAATCAATAAATCTACAAACAAAAATGTATAGAATCCAAAACACATTTCTTTGAATCTTCTGACCTGATGACATTTACCAAATTATCAATGATTATACTGAACTTTGCAGCACTCATACTGTCTAAAATCATCACACAAACAAAGCCATTCTAAAACGATACAAGGTAGCAAAATACCTAAAAAAATATTGTATCAGATCCTCCATTAACTTTTGCTCATCTCCTTTGCCATATAAGTGCTTTCTTCTTTCAATCTCCAGACCGGCAAGGTATGGACATCTTACAATATCATTTCCAAGGTTCTCTTGCAACTTATGCACAAAAGTTGTTGCTCTTGTTATACGAGAATCAAACTGCGAATCCAAGTTGCATCATTTGATGTGTGAACACTAGTTCAAGTTCGCAATTTACCAACACCAACAATTATAACAATAACAACAGTATTCCAAAAATCATTATTAAAAGGAGCGAGCAAGTACCACTTCATCTGTCAAGGGAGATGATCTGCAGTCTACTAATTTAATAGCATCAATCTTATTTTCAATGCCCTGGGTTGGGTCATCCTCCAGCAAACAGTATAGATAATGTTGCAGACATTCCCAGTCATCAGGGCTGCCAGAGCATACAAACAAGATCAATGGCTATGAGTGTATGTAAGGAGGATAGATTGCTAATGAGATTGATTTTCCCTTAAACACACAACTACTTTCACAATGTATTTCAAATAAATGAAACAAAGGACTTCAGTGAAAAATGCTAATGGACCAGGCTTCGGTTAAAGCCATTAACACCTATCAACATCGTCATTAGGCAAGCCTTTCTAATTCGAAGAAAGGGAATGGAGCACAATTGGAAAAAAATGGGCAGCCAAAATTTAGATAAGAAAATCTAGGTGAAAAGCCAGACGACAGAAGTAGGGGAGTAAAACAAGAAGTATTTGACTGCACCTAAATTAGTAAAGATCCTTTCAGATTTACACATTATATTAACTATGATATGACAGACCACAACTTAAAAGTCCAGAAACAGGTCTTTCAGTCATTTGCAGAACTTGAGGATGAAAATGAATAACACATTGTTGCTAGGTCAAACTGCAAGAAAAAGGGGGCAAAGAAACCTTTGAGAAAATGAAAGAAAAAATCTTACAGACTCAAAGAATACATTAAAGTCTGCAAGCCAGGATTTTAATCACTACAAGCACATAAAACAACTCTCCCTATATGCATGTACACAGCCACAGAAACTTCCCTTCCCGTGGGTAGATAGAAAACCGCAAATTGTTACCAGAATTAAAGATACAGTGCCTTATTCAACATAAACAGCATATGCCAAACACCAAGCCGAAGCTGAATTACTGGGATGTGACAATTGAACTTGTTTTGAAATTGATACTGCTTCACAGTCATACCATAACTCTAAGATCTTCTCATACACATCAGTGGCAGCTTTATAGTCACCTGTCCGAGCAAGAAGTCTCCCCTGTCAACTTAAAGACAGAGAAAGATGATAAGAAGGCAAATGAATAACAGATGGGTGGCAAGCTCAATTGATGTTAGCAAGTTCTACAAACACAGTGAAAGACCTCCTTCAACGCATCATTTCGCATAGATATGATTTTGAGGGATTTAAATTTTTCCTCTTTCACCTCTATTCTCTCTATGTCCCAGCACTCAAAAAGGAAAGTGATTGACAGAAAGATTCTGGGGAAAAAACAAATAAAACAAACCCAAGCAAAATCAGCCTTATGTGTAAGTAGATCTTCATCAGACTTATTAAAGCAATTCTTCACCTTGTGCATGAGTTTGAGTTTCTATCTAAGAAAGTGGCTGCAGAGAACCTGATTTCTGCCATGTATATGTCATGTGACATAAATATGAAGCATGCTGAATTACGTACTTAGAGATCCTTTCCATCTCCCCTTTGCAGTGTGACACTACAATAGAATAAACTCTCTTCCTCTGTTTCCTAGAATTCTCTCACCATCTTTTCTTCTGATCTCACAAAAACATATTTCTCATCTGTGTGTGTGTCAACAACGCATGCACGCACGCACGCACAAAGCACAACAAAGCACCTAGGGACCACTGGAAAGAGCCTTGCTGTGCTGAACCACCACTGGAGCAAATTTTGTTCAACTTCCTCCACAAATGTGTCCAAGCAACTTTTCAGGTGCTGCGTCGACACTGGTATCCAAACCTCCAAGGAGTAAAGAGGTGCCTCAACTCACGAAGTTTGGACCATCACAGTATGACTCTTTCTCATGGAAATGATTTTCTTTTAATCGATAAAACTTTCTTATGGAGAGATGAACATGAAGAACTAAATCTTTCGAATATTCTCAAGAATCTATGCACAACCTGACATGAACTAGCAACAGTAAATTGTTATTAGCCAAATAATCTCCTCCAAAAAGTTCGATTGTCCTTTCTCAATAAAATCATAGTCAAGCCTCTTAAAAGAACAATCCAAACTTTACATGAAGAATCGAGAAAAGCTGAATAGAACTAATTCAGAAAAGAGTTGCATAGAAGAACATTTTTGGAAACGGTAAAGTGGAAGGGCAGTGGGGGGTCAATTGCTTATCATTCTCATCGTCCAGTAGCCACTTCTACGTCTAAAGTCAATGATGCAAGGATTTTCTACTTTGATGTATCTAAGAGTCATTCAGTATATCTCATTAATATTGTAGCCTTGTACCATATAAAGCTCTACAAGAGGGAAGTTCAGGAGGTCAGAAAGCTGTCTAGAGTACCTGTATACGTAGCTTATCAACTTCAACCATCAGAAGTGATCCAAAATTTCCCGATAGGATTTCAAGAGCATAACCATACTTATCTTGCTGTTCCAACAAAGAGATGTAGACCATAAGAGCTGCCATGAGATTAAAGTTAGTATTAGGGAAGCAAATACATATTCAAGGTATGGCAGACCCATAAGAAATACCTTCAGGTTCATGCAAGCTATGGGTAGCAACATGCTTCTTAAGCAAGCCCTCCGCCAACAGCAACAGCTTCTCTCCGCCATTGCCACAAAGAACCTGTATGAAGAGGTCCTCAGTATATATTCAGGAAGACAAGAATTATCCTAGACACGCGCTTACAGCCATCTAAAGAGGCTGGTTTCAAGAAAGGGAATCTTCAGAGATCCTTAAATTGCAAGTACATCTTAGAACTCTTCTTGGGTATAGGCTTTCGTAGTCAAATCCCGATAAGGAGGGTTTGCATCTCTTTCAGTGTATAGAGTTCTTTTTGATGTACAAGTTCTCAAAACAGTAGTATGGCCGCTCATTGTAAGTTTTCCACAATGAAAACCTAACTACTGTATGGACATATAAATGTCGTCCAGCTCTTCCCAACATTGCCAAAGAAATTATACATGAACTAAAGCAACCTTTGGTTATGAGTGACAACTGCAAAAGTCAACTTACGCAGATGAATGATGCCCTGCCAAGCCCATAATTCCTGCTCAGTAAACCCTACTATAACCCAAGTTAGATCGGTACATGCATAAGAGGCTGTCCCTATCATTCCCGTCCAAGGACAGTGAAGGAGAAGAACACAAATACTTAGTTTTAAATGATCTAAAACCCCCATTGTCCAAATCATTTATGATAAGTGATAGGCTAGTGGACTAGAGTCATATTCCAAACACCTTATATTAATAAATGCTCAAAGTAAATCACAAGATCAGTCATGTTCAGAAGCAAGCAAACTTTATCGATTCACCTTGCTTCCAACCAAATCACGCCTAGCAGACCTTGTCTTCAAAAGTTTGTTCAAGCTATTAAAATTTCAAAATTTGGAGCCCGCCGTTCACTTTTGTACCCTTTCTCAAGCCTGTTTATTTTTTCTACTCTGAGTTGGAAATAGATGCAAATAATATCACCCGCCAGATCAGTAACGTTGCAGGAAAGTCAACTAATGTCCATGAATATATGTAAATATCTACAAAGGAGGAAGAGGAGAAAATTCAAAACCTGCAGTTGGATGCTACAAACAGCCCAGAGCAAGAATCGTTCTTCACTGGCTATTTTGTACATTTTTATAGCCGTCTGCAAAAAGGCAGGACAAAGAAAGTAAAGATTGGCCAGTAACCGTATGCAGAAGCAGATAGAGTGATCTGCGAATGCAAATTTCAGAATAATGAAAAGAAAAACCTGTTGTTGCTTCACAAATGAGCTTTCGCGAACATAGCAGTTGAAAAGCCCCATCATGAGGTCTAAATTATTTGGAAATTTCGCCGCAGCATGTTCATAACAGCTAGTAGCCAGGTCCGCTGACAGAATAAGAAAGAAGTTAGGCACTGTGGGAAGGCATGGTATAGTTCTAACAGCATGAGCATGTAGAAAGATTGAAATACTGACGGTGACCAAGTCGCTGGAAGACAATTTGCAATGTACTGAGAGTGAGATCATCCATCAAGGCGGAGTCATTGGAATGTAGCAGCTCTTTCGCACTCGAGCAAATAGCCAAAGCTTCATCCGGTTTTCCCATCCTTTCCAGAACGAGAGCTTTAAGAGACTGCATAACGCTACATGTTATTCACCCAAAACTGGGAGCAACTCCGGCGAGTACAGAGAACAAACAAGAAAAGAGAATCCATAAGGAAGTTATGACATTGTCATCCGAGCCACCGGAGTTCCCACATTGCTTCACCGTGTAACGAACTATATTTGCAAGTGGGAAACCCGGACTAACTGTGCATTTTCTAAGTTCAAAAACCTTAAATCGATAATCAAAATCAGCTAAATGGGAATCAAGTCTCGAAACAGAACAAGGGTGAAACGCGAGTCGATATCCGAAGTAAAGGGAAGTGCGGTTTCAGCATCACGTGGCAAGGAGGGAACGGAGTGATCAGGGCAAGCGAAAGTCGAAATGAATCCTGGATACCTCGACAAGCAAAGACGAAGGCTCGAAGAAGAAGAAGAAGAAGAAGAAGAGGAGGAGGGACATGGATGGGATCTTACAAGGATGTAGGGAGAATTGGGGTACTTCCCGAGGAGCGAAGAGACTTGCTTGAGCGCATTCTTGAATTGACGGGAATCGATGGCGTCCCATATCGGACGGACTCGCCGCTCCGGTATGCCGCCGGCTACACCGAACTTGGAGGCCATGGCTCTCGCAACGAGGACGGCTGCAGGACGATCCTTTTCTTTCGACTACTACTGACTAACTGGTATTTAACTAGTGACTGATGAAGCTGAGCAGCGAGCCACAGTGGGTTTAAGCTCTAGGGTTTCGCTCCCCCACCATTCACAGATTAAAAACACAGTGGCAACTCCCACTTCTTCCCAATATTTTATTTTTATTTTTATTTTTTCTTTTATAAATCTTCTTCTTCTTCTTCTTCTTCTTCTTTGCATTTTTTTATTACCCGGTTTTCCTTTTCTTTCTGCCAGAAAAACGAAAAAACGTTGACGTGCCTTCGCGGTTACTCTTAGGTTGTATCCGTGCGCGTTTGGACGACCGTGCCCATTAGCATCGTCCTGGGTCCTAACTCCTCCTATCCCATTCCTGGAATGGGATTAGCCCGGTTCAGCACTAAGAACTTGAAATTCGGATGCACCTAATTTTGAATTAAATTATATATATCATATGTATATCTCAATAAATTAACATAGACTTAGATTGTGCGTTGGGTCCAATCTGAGAATTTAAAGTGTAGATCGATGAAACTACAAGCAATCTTTTTAAGCTACTTCAACGGCGAAATCAATGAGTGATGTTTAGAATAATTATAAATGCATCGCTCTTAACTTAAGAAAATTGATAGTTATAATCTGATTTATTAAAATTTTAGATCGTGGTATCAAATTGCTCGAAATAAAGTATGTGGTAATGATTTCCAAGTTAATATAATTTGAAATATTTGGATTTCAAAATTAAGTAATCAACGTGTCGAGAAATAGATTTAATTTGGATTTATCATAATGGGGTTGTTGACATATGAAAGATGGGATTGAATTACACAATTGAGGAGGATTGCTATTAATTAAGAATCCAAAAGTTGATTATTCCAAGTCTCATTTCTGCATGACCTGAAATGGAATCAAGGGATTAGATGGATTGAAAACCAAAGCAAAGGGCTGAACCGGCCTGTGGGGTGGGGATTATGGGGATGTTGGCAGACTGAGACCGACCGGTGAAAAATTACCCACCGTTTCCTTTTCCACGACTCCCGACTCTCTCTCTCTCTTTCTGATCTTTCTTCTCTTCTTCGCTGTTGCCGCGTCGTCTTCTTCTTCTTCTTCTTTGGTATTGCCGTTTGTTTTACTTTCTTCTGCCATGTCCAAAGTCCAGCCATAGCCACGTGCAACTCCTCCTCCATCGTCGCCTCTCACCTATGCCCCTCCCCATCTTCTTCTTCTTCTTCTTCTTCTTCTTCTTCTTCTTCCCTTGACTGACATGACTCTCTTCTCTTCTTCAATTGTATTCCACCCTCCTTTACTTCTTCCTCTTCTTCTTCTTCTTCCTTCGCTTTCACTCCACTTTCTCTGAGAACGGTTCCCCCCCCCAATCCATCCATTCTCCTCCTCCTCCTCATTGCTAGATCAGCGACCAACGCTCCCCCGGATCGGGAACTGGAAGATGATGGGCTCCGAGAACAACCAGGGTTTCGAGGAAGCCCACCTCTACGCCTCCAAAGAAGAGATGGAGTCCCTCGTCCTCGGCGACCCCTCCAAATCCTACTCCAACTCCGACTACCGGAGCGCCATGTCCAATTCCCTCTCCTCCTCCTCCTCCCACCACCCCTCTCCCCTCCCCTCCTCCCCACCCCCCCCACCCCCACCCCCACCCCCGCCGACTCCGATCCCCTCCTCGCCCCCCCCCCCCTACCCACGAAACCCTAGCTCCCACGACCACTCCTCCTACATCGAACCCCCTTCCTACGCCGACGTCATCTTCAGCCCCTTCGATGGGGACACCTCCTCCGATATCAACGGCCTCGATTGCCCTAGCCCCACCTCCGATAGCCCCATCAGCTTTTCCCGATCTTCTTCCTCTAATGCCGAGTACATCAAGATCACCGTCTCCAATCCCCAGAAGGAGCAGGAGGTCTCCAACTCCATCGTCCCCGGAGGTAACACCTACGTCACTTATTTAGTTACCACGAGAACCAACATTCCCGAGTTCGGGGCCCCCGAGTTTGGCGTCCGCAGGCGGTTTCGGGATGTGGTCACCCTATCCGATAGGCTGGCTGAGTCGTACCGAGGCTTCTTTATCCCGCCAAGGCCCGATAAGAGCGTGGTGGAGAGTCAGGTGATGCAAAAACAGGAGTTTGTGGAGCAGAGAAGGGTGGCCCTCGAGAAGTACTTGAGGAGATTGGCGGCTCATCCCATCATTAAGAAGAGCGATGAGTTGAGGGTCTTCTTGCAGGTGCAGGGGAAGCTTCCCTTGCCGACGAGCACAGATGTTGCTTCGAGGATGCTTGACGGTGCGGTCAAGCTTCCGAAGCAGCTTCTCAGTGAGAGTGTGGTGGCTCCGCATGAGGTCGTGCAGCCGGCAAAAGGGGGGAGGGACTTATTGAGGCTGTTTAAGGAGTTAAAGCAGTCCGTTGCCAATGACTGGGGAGGTTCCAGACCTCCTGTGGTTGAAGAGGATAAAGAGTTTTTGGAGAAGAAGGAGAGGATGCATGATATGGAGCAACAACTAAGCAATGCTTCGCAGCAGGTAACGTCTTGCTGTCATTTATGTCCAGAATGAACTTTTGCCCCTGGCCAAGTATTCGCTATATCTCGAACTGATATTTGGTTGTTTGATGTTATGTGTACATGCTTAGGCGGAATCATTAGTTAAAGCTCAGCAAGACATGGGGGAAACAATGGGAGAACTTGGACTGGCCTTCATTAAACTGACCAAGTTTGAGAATGAGGAGGCCGTGTATAATTCTCAGAGATCACGGGCAGCTGATATGAAAAATTTGGCGACTGCTGCGGTTAAAGCTAGCAGATTTTACCGGGAATTAAATTTGCACACGGTGAAGCACTTGGTAAGTTTTCCTCCTGTTATAAGAATTTCAGTCTGGCTATTAGGGAGTTTATCTATGATGTTATGAAGGTTTAAAGGTAAAGCTTAACTCAAGCATGAAAATTTCATTTCCCCTGATTGATCCCTTTTGTTGAAGTCCCCACTGAAAGACATTACAACTAATGTAGTGAATTTTTGGTGATCTTTATCTTAATATGAATTGCAGGATACTCTTCATGAGTACTTGGGTCTCATGTTAGCAGTACACGGTGCCTTCACAGATCGTTCTAGTGCTTTATTGACGGTGCAGACTCTTTTATCAGAATTATCTTCGTTTAAATCGAGAGCTGAAAAACTGGAAGCTGCGTCATCGAAGATATTTGGTGGTGACAAGTCGAGGATACGCAAGATAGAGGAATTGAGGGAAACCATAAGAGTCACTGAGGATGCCAAGAATGTTGCAATCAGAGAATACGAGCGGATTAAGGTAACATGCATCATTATTCACTTGTCTTCAAGTGATTGTATCGAAACTCCGCTGATTGATTTCAAGAGACAAGCACTTTGATAAGCGCAAGAGCTGCTGAATTTTCGGGTTTTTTTTTCCCCGAGGTTCAAGCTTCTGCTGACTGTTAGGGTCACTTTGGTACCTCCTAAGTAACTTTTTTGTATAGAGGGATGCCGAATTTTAAGACGTGGTATTGCTCTCAAAATCTTCTTGACAAGCAGAGGCACTAGTATATTTTTAGTTTTTAGCACTTGCACCTTCAATTGGGGCAGTGTATCATTGCAGGAAAATAACAGGACTGAACTTGAACGGCTGGATAAGGAAAGGCATGCGGACTTCTTGAATATGCTGAAGGGGTTTGTTGTTAATCAGGTACATTGTCTCTTCTTCTCCCGATAACTGCAATTATCTGAGCTGCTGCAATAATTCTTGTAATCATCTTGTGTGTGGCTTCTTTTTTGCTGTTTGTCCAACACTGGTTGCTGTTTGTGGGTGCTAACAAAACGAAGATGATCCTAAGTACTGCTGGCAATGTGTAAGCTGAGTACAATTGAATTTGAAAATAGTGTCTATCTTCTGGTCAGATTTGAGTACTGCACTCTACTCAGCTTTTGGCTGGGTCATTTGACAATCACTTCTATGTCACAGTTGAGGGCTGTCAACTGTATAAGATCTATCATGCAGTAGCTTTCAACTCTCTAGCTGCATCTTATCTCCATGTGGGCTGTGGTTCTTGTTAACCCTATAGAAAAAGTGTCAGGCAGATCCATTCTTGTCAAATGCCTCATGATTATAGGCAGATTATTTCAATGGGTAATTTTTGGTGGTGCTACTGAAGTTGCAGTGCATGGATGGAGTAGGTATCTGGAAACACCTTTCACCACCAACCTTTAGAGGAAGTCTAGTTTTTGTGTGAGATTCCATCAACTCAGTAATTAACAGTGGCATGATTGATTGGAGTTTAGAGTTTTGAAGCAACGGATGGTTGACAAGTAGGTGCAGGCTAAAATAATTGTCATAATGCCATAATGGCTCTTTAGTTTAAATTTGGGTTGAGGAAGAGGGTATGCCTCGTTGGAGGCTCCGCTGAGTGCCTCCATCAGCAACAATGCACCTGTCATAGTCAATAGTAGGTGCCTATCTAGTTTTTACGTGTTTCTGTGCTTGCCTCACTAGCCCATGTTTTTTAATTCACAATTGCCGGGACAGGTTGCCATGACCTGTATCAACTAAGCTTCTACTATGCGGACTTTGGATCTGAATAAGTAGTTATCTGGCTTAAAATAGCAGGCAGGGTTAATCTCAAGTTCTCAAAGTAGAGTATAGATTAATTCGGGATAAGAGACCAAGACCAGAATGTCGGCAGGTCATGAGGTCTACTGATGGAGATTGCAATTGGAGCCGTAGTTCTCCTTTGCAAAATAGTGAAATTTAATGTGGTGTCTTTCACTTTATTCACATAGTCAAAATCAGTGATGCATTTGTTTTTGCCTTGGCTACTTATGCCTAGCTTATGTCCAGGGTAAAAAAAAGGTTATCTCTAGGGTAAAAATTTTCATCCCCAAAGGCTTCTCAATCAAAGAAACTAATTTTCTTCTGTGGATGGTATGAACAAAGACTAGGCTTTCTGAGATCAATTTTGGAATAAAGTCTTGGATTGTGGTTTTCTTAGATTCACAACTAATTCTTCTGTTGGAGGTTATACCAGATAATATGTCAGCCTAGGTTAATAATTATGCCTAATTTATGTGGTTTTACTGACTTAGACATCTTTTTTTTTTTTTTAAGTGCTTTCTAGTTGGATCATGTTTGTTATTGCTTGTGCAATGTCACAGGTTGGGTATGCTGAGAAAATTGCCAATGTTTGGGGGAAGGTCGCAGAGGAGACGAGCACATATGCGAGAGAGAGCAGTTGAATTACGCAGTTGTAAATTCAAATCTTTCAGGTTTTCTTACTCTTTAACTGTATCTTGGTCATTGCACTTCTAGGAAAATCACTCAAGATTCATATACTTAACTAATAAAGAAAATGGATGAAGTTTTTATGTTTCCTTGCCCTGACCTGATCAAGGAAGAGATTTATTTTGTTGAAGGGCTGTTACTCACATTTGTTAGAGTTGTAAATTTGATTTGTCCTTTGATACTTGGATATTTAAGTTCTCAGTTTTGATCTTGAGTTAATGGTGTGAAGAAAAATGGGAGCATTCAAGTGAATGTATCATTCATTTGGCCTTGATATCTGTAAAGAAATGATTCGTCCCCTTGGCTGACAGCCAACCCTCACTCGTTGTTCATGAAATTTCAAATCTAGCCTTGTACAGATTTGATCAATCAACATCAAATTGATCCAAGGATCTGACTACACCGTCATAAAGTTGAATGAGCAGTTCCTTTACACCATTCGTGTGTGCTAATCCTGTGTTATACCTGCTTCCTTTTCTTCTTTTTACAATGGCACGTAGATCAATGGATCTTCAGTATT
The DNA here is from genome assembly GCA_014182735.1 of Corymbia maculata. Classification (NCBI taxonomy): domain Eukaryota; kingdom Viridiplantae; phylum Streptophyta; class Magnoliopsida; order Myrtales; family Myrtaceae; genus Corymbia; species Corymbia maculata. The sequence continues at coordinate 37,264,435 of CM024683.1, forward strand.
CATTTGTAGAGTTGTAAAGGAATAATTGAGGGAGAACTTGCTCCTCTAGGAACAGAGAGATGTAGTAGTATGCCGACTCGCTTGGATGAATGCTATCCCAGAATAAGTATTGCGATGAATTATAACATGTTGGTGTGAGTACGTTGCACAGAGGTCCTGCTTCCACATATCCAGTGCCACAGCATCCTTTCTTTGTTTCCAGGAATCCTGTCACCCATAATCTCAGCAAGTAAAGCATCAATTGGACAGATAATTGCCCATGACTAAAACGCATCCTTTGAAAGCTGAGGAAAGAGTGGAGAAACGAGGGCATTGTAATGTGACTCAAGATAAGAAATGTAAAACTTCTATTTGACGTACCATACTTCCAAGGATGATTGATCATGTCAATCATCGGCTGGTACACATCCGCATAGGCAATCTTGCTTTTTGGAAGCACTGATTGTATTTGAGGCAAAAGATTTGCTAGCTTGTGATTGTAGATTCGAGCATGTAGGTTTTCATCTTCTAAACATTTTCGATCCTCAGGGTTCTTGAATTTTGCAGCCATTTGAATGGGCAGACAGCCAACTGGAGGAAGCCCTGTGACTGCTATCTTACGGCACCCGAGATCATAGAGTTGCTGTGTAAGAACACTGTTAGCATTTAGACGAGTTCATTCATGACTGAAATTACTAATAGAACAGAAAAGTCGGAGCTGTGTCATAGTAGGTAGGTTCTCGTCTCACCACTGTGAGGTCCCGTAGTCTTCCCAGCAAAAAGTCTTGGTATTCGCTGATGGTGAATTGGATTCTCCTCGTGGGAATATCATAGAAATTAAATGTGAAGTCATTAGTTCCTGCACTGATGATGACCAACGCTCCTCTCAAAATATTCTTTGCCTCCTCTTCCCCTACCATCTTGTTAAGCCTCTGAATGTACTTCTCCAAGTATTCAAGTTGCTTTGACATCGGGATTACACCAGAAGCTGCGGTTGTCAGATCATCAAACCCTGATCCTCCCGAGGCGAAGCTAACACCGGTGCGGAGTTCTCTGTCCTTTAGGTCAGGCTCTAGAAATGGGGGAACTGTTTCCTTGATACCAAATGCAGAAGCGATGAAATCGGGAACGAGTTTTCCATTAGAAAATCTACCTGTGGGAACTTGACCAGGGAAGTCGCGACCGTAAGGGGGGTGGTTGCCCTTGAACAAAGTTGCAATGTAGTTGTTATTACCGGTGTCTACTGTTGAGTCCCCCAATATTAGGATCGCCGGGAATAGTTTAGCTGCTTTCAATGGGGCATTGAGGATGATGGAGCCAGTATTCACCAAAAGTAGTATGATGAAGATAAGTAGTACGGCCGGTGCCATTTAGGTATGTTCTGAAAGGAATAATCGAATATGATAGCCCTTGATTCGAGGATCTATAAGTAGATGTTGGCTTGTGGCATCGTGCTGGAAAAGCATCCTTAACCTAGAGGTAAAGGCACTCCTCTTTTTACCTTGATAAAAATTAAGGACAGGTGCATAGAATTCCCAAGCGATGGAAATGCTTTTGTTTTCCATTTACTCAACTTGGGCTCTTAAGAATTGGAAAATCACATCAAGTTCCTCTTTCGGCGACCAAATGATGTTTATCTGAAACCAACTTGCTAGTGACGTAGGGAATACTTGAGTATGTCATGATCTACGTAAGGCTTCTGTGTGCAGAGCTTGGAACTTGACAGAGAATTAAAGTTTTTGCTTCGTTTTGCCCATGAATTTGATTTCTTGCGTCTTAGGGGGGAAATGGAGGAGCAAAATGAGTTGACATCTAAGGGTTGAAAAGTTGGTAAATAAGGAACCAGAAATTGGATGGCTTGGATGATGCTTTTTTGCTTTGGGCTTGCCATCTGTTAACTAATGCTGCCGAATGCCCTCCAGATCCCTAATACAGTGTCTTGTGACAAGCAAGTGAATGATCTAAAACATCTGCGACGCATGTATCAAAGTATGCCGTTGTTTGATCTAAGGTTTTGCCTGTCGACTATTCTCAAGTTAAAAATGGGACAACAGTTTCCCTAAAGCACCGAAGAAAACGCATAAGACTCTCCAGATGGCATCAGCGTGATTTCTACAACCTTAGACAAAATAGACTTGGTTCAAAACTGCCATCTCCAACCCATTTCATGCAAAGGCGTGTTGCATTTACATGCCCCGGCTGTCTAGAGAGGTATGGAGACCATGCTCCTGTGTTGTGGGCTCGAGTTCATCTATCAGGCATGTCTCTTTGTTTGATGATCATGTATAATATGGCCATATATCGTTCATGACATCTTATACCCCTCATTTTGAAAAGAAGGAAAAATGAAGATCTTACCTCCTCATGAGGAGACATGCCAAGCTGGAGGTTGAGAGCTTGTAAGCAAGACAATACATTGACTGAATCTGCAGCCAGCAACCTCATATCTCACCAACCTCAAGATTTTTCCCTCTTCTCAGATTGAAAATTCATTGTTCGTGGCTTGAAGATCCGCAATATCTTCTCAAAAATATCCTTCTTTCAGCAGTCCCATTAAGAAATGAACCGCTTTGTGGTAGGGTTTCAGATTCAACGAACATATGATACTTTCTGATTTTTCTCCTTTTCTTTCCATTTGCACAAAGCAAATACACAAGCTTAGAAAGGCACTTGGATCGCAACACTAGTGTGGTCACAGAACATGCCTCACAAAGACTATCAATCCCAAGATTTGAAGTAGGGGCATACAATCAGGACCGGACCACCCAAAAAACAGGGTTGGGAACCGGTTCCCTATTAAACCGGTCCGAGAATAGGTTCCGGTTTTTGGAATCGGTTAAAACCGGTCCGGAAACCGGGTCCAAGCAAAGACCCACCCGAAACTAGACCAATTTTAGAACTGGTTTTTATCTTGTTAAAAAAAAAAAATCGTCTCTCTATATAATACCTCTGAGTCTTTTTGTCTTCGAAGAATTGTTAAAAAAAACAAAATCTCTCTCTGAATCAAATTAAGAGAATTGCTTTTAAAGAATTGTTAAAAAGAACTATTTTCATTTTTTTTTTTTTAATGGTCTCACCTTCAACTATTATTATAGTCACGGGACAAGTGCTACTAACTATTATAGTGCTAATTAAAGCATTCTCGCTCCAACTCAAGAAAGGTATCTTTTTAATAACAACTCCATCGCATTCACATGAGCATGCGCATTAGATCATATCATAAATATTTATAGGAACGGGACTAATATTAGATCTATATTTATTGCTAATGTTTATACATTATTAGGGTTTTTGCTTTGTTTTATAATGTTAGGAGGATTACATTGTTGTTTTTTCACAAATTAATGTAAAATTCAAAGTTATATAGGATATTGAATGATTACAAAACAGGTTCCAATAAAAATAGAGTTGACCCTGTTTTCGAACCAAAAAAATAAGGTCGAGTTTAAAACAGGATCTAATAAAAACATGATAGAATACATGGTCCAAAAAAGGAGAACCGGTTATAACAGGGTCAGGTATAGAGTCCAGGTCTAAACCCTACCCACCCTAGACCCGATCATCTCTAATTTGAAGCATCGTAATAAAGTAAAATCCTTAACTTTTGAATAGTTAAAGTACAATGGCAAAAATTACCTCAAAAGTTATAAATTCACTGTATTTGTGTAATCAATCCTAAATATATTAATTGTGACAATTCAACTCTAAGCTTTTTTATATTTTACCAATTGAATACATTCGACTAATTTTAGTTGAAAAGTTACTAATGTAGATATCATCCCTCTTACACACATAAATGACACTAATGAGGACATTTTTAAATAATATTTTTTTATAAATTTTTCATTTTTTTCTTTTATTTTCTTCACTTTTTTTTGGACCAAGGGCCAACAAAAATCACCGGCGAACTTTGGCTGGCCACGACAGAGGGCCTGGCCACAACACCCTAGCTTAATCTAAGTGTGGCGATCTCATCCAAGGTCAACGAGGGCTGTGGCACCCTCACATGCCCTAGATATGGTGAGGGCAACATGACCCTCACCTAGGCCCTCACCACCCATGACAAGGACAGTGGGTTTCACGGCCCCTTGCCCATAGCAACACTTGTTGGCTTTTAGTCTAAAAAATATAAAGAAAATATAATAAAATTCAAAAACATCATTAAAAAAATATATATATCAGTGCCAATCACGTCACGTGAGATGATTGATGTCTACTATATTAGATATTTTTAGACAAAAATTGTTGGATTAACTTAATTAGCAAAATGTGAAAAATTTTACTATTAAATTGACACTATTAAAAGATTTGGAAATGAATCAACATAAGTATAATAAGTTCATAATTGTTGCAATTGGTAGCTTAATCTTTTTGTCATCAATGTCCCCATACACATAATGAACTTTATGAAGGAGTCAATTGATGAATGAGATTTGCCGTTGCATCTGATTGAAGTATGACGTAAATGAGTTTCGGATCACATGTAGGAAATAAAACGAAGAAAGCAGGATGACTTTTTGGAGATTTCACACCTGCGGTGATTTAATCATGTTTGATAGAACAGGGTCCCTCAATTTCATTACAGTGCGAGGTGGATCCCCATCGTTCATCTTGGGCGTTTTCCTTATCGTCCGGTAGCCACCAACCAATACATTGTCGCAACCTTAATGATAGGAACAACGATGAGGTACCATGTCCTTTTCGTACCCTGAAGATAATGGAGCAAAGACGTGGTCGGTGACTGGGCCTGATGCTCCCCCTCCCCCCCAAAAAAATAATAATAATAATAATATTCCATTCTTAGGAGGCGAGAGAGAGAGGAGGGAGATGTGGAACATGGCCACCACCCCATCAATCATACATCCCACCAATACGTTAAGCCCTCGGAGACCGTACAGTACGTAAGGCCACCCTCCCTCCTCCTTTCCGATAAACCCGGTGCTTCCCCCACCACGAGCACATGTATCGTCCATCATCTCTTCCCCTCTCTAAAGTTTCAAATCCAATTAGAAGAGCGAGTATTGTATATGCACGAATCATGTGAATCCAGCTCGCATCTATCGTTAGATCATGTAGATTTACGCGAAACTTGCCTCATTTGATGGTACATATGAGTTGGTATACATTGTGTGCAATTAATGTCTTTTTCCACATAAACCGGGTGTAGCTAATGATACACGGTCCCTTATAATTATGCAATGATCGGTCTATCCATTGGTACATGGTTCATATTGTCAAGCTTGTACATTACTCTTGTTGGGCTTAGATACCATAAAAAGTAGAAGGAAGACAACCATGAGTGTCGTTTAAACTTCTCTTCGGCTCCTTCTTTTCCAAACAACACGGCCATCGAAGCATACTTTAAATAAGGAAACAATAACATGACAATGCTCAAAGTTCAAAATTTGATTCGTTTACTTAGGAGCATGGATCTATGTGACAACCCCACGCATCGGGCATCCACATGTGTATAGTTAGCGAGGTTTTTAAAAGACTTTGGGATGATGATCCCTTAACTTCTCAAAATAGGTACATCATAAACTAAGCAATAAACATTAGAATTTTATTAATGGAGATGTTTCAAGGACACTTATTAAATAGGTTAAGCGGTAAAATTCTTTAGTATGTTTAACAAGTGTATCGAAGATATTCAGTTAAGAGATGACCCTAGATATAAAAAGATGGCATTATTATTATATGATATTGGTGCTGGGGATGTAAATGACCAATGAAAAGCTGGGATACATTGAACTCAATAGCACGCACGGTCTTCATCTTCGTTACCCAAATTCCAAAACCTTATTCAACATGGGGGGATGTGGATAAAATACTCAAATGTGGGTGTGGGCGGCAACATCGCGATGCCAGCTAAAATGACAAATCATCGACGGCTGATGGTCGAGCATGAAGATCGCGATCTCTTTTTCTCTCTCTCTTTCTTTCTCCGCCTTGGGATTATGACCTTTTCTGTGAGTATTGATGCTGGTGAATACGATGAACATATCCATCAACGCGCATGGATTCTTGTCTTTATGGGGCAAATACTAGATTGTGTTAATCAAATTTCAAGAGGAGGAAAAGAAAGTGGTACGGCATGGAGAAGGGCATCAAATCATAACTCTTTAAATTAAATTACCCGAAATGAATGGGATTAGTTTAATCAGGGATTCCACCTTGGCTTCAGCGCAGCACAGACTCGGTCCACGTTGTTCAATTATGATGGCATCTCTTTCTATTCGAAGGGGTCTCTTCTTCTTCAGTATGCGTTACGGTATTTTCTAGATTCAATCTCACGTCAAAGAATCTATCATATGCCATCCCTCGTGCGTTCCTCTCTTCTTTCTTTCTCTAATCATATGTTTCCCCTGGGTGTATATAATGTTTATGACCTATCATTATTCGCTAATCATGGGGTTAGTTACATGGACAACCTCGTTTAAGAATCTTTCAGCAGAAATGGGTCGGCAGCCCTACCCAAAACCCTCCTTCCATGAAGCTTCCCAGTTAGCTATAGCTTTGTCCATTTCCGGTTCTATGATTCGCTGATGTCCATCATCTCTCCAATGTTGGCCCCTACCGCGAGTTCTCTCTCTAGAGATAAGCGCGCGTGAGTTGATGAGACATGTGGGAGATAATTAGGATGGCAGATCAACACGTTATGGGAGAGCTATTGGAGGAGCTTTTTACTTTTCGTCAATTCATAAGCGATAAGGAAAAAGCAATTAGATGGTGATCTAAGTTTGGATTTTCTTCCCAATCTCAATTGCTAGCATACCGAAAACAGTGAACCAACTTTTCAGAGCCGGAATAGATAAGGACTCTTTCTGATAAGCATGAACATCATAAACGAGCCTTTTAATTGAAGTCGGCATATTTCAAAAAAAGATTCATCATACTAATCAAGAAGATGTACATATTTGCACTGCACACATAATGATCACATTTTAGGAAACTATAAAGATTTGTTCATTTCACAAAAAGATGTCTCGTATAGATATGAAGGACAATTTATTATGTTCTAATCTAGGAATAGGTAGAAACTAGCAAGAAAGAGGCAAAGAAAAAAGCCCCTTGCGTTACGCGGGTGTAAGCACATGGCGAGTTCATTTCAGAGATTCGAACTGATGAATGCTGAGGCTCGACCGCGTCCATATGAGGCACAGACGAAGGTCCGAAGTTGGCCATAAAATAACTAGTTTTCTTTGTTTTCTTTGTAATATTAATATGTGATCCCACATTTGGGGTATAGTTTTTTAAATAAAACTTACCATTAATATTGACCCACATTTTTATTTTTTGACGAGCGGTTATTCCACGTACGGTTTTTTCCACACTTCGTACCTTTTCGTGACAACCGCCCATTCAAGAACCGTCTTGATGGAAGATGGTTTATAAGGACGAACGTTCAACTTTAGGGCGATCACAAGGCCTAACACAAACCCTCTCATTTTGGAATACACCATCAGTACACGAGGGGATTGGGTTAGTAGAGTGCGCCCTAATTGCGTCGAATCACCGTGAAGTTTCCGTGGATTCTTGACGAACGCAAACTTGAACAATGGCTGGAGGTTAGATTAATTTTTATCCTGTTTCCGCATAAAATTCTATTGTGCTTGAGTTTTTGTTCATCAAGCATGAGAAGAACTTTCGTACAATGATCTTACATTTGGTATCGAGCATGTTAGTGCCTCTGCCTTGTTTTTTTGTGAATTTTTGGGTGCATTTTCGGATGGAAATGAACAGTAACTCGGAATTGGGGTTTAGAGAGAAATTTGTCGTTTCCGGTGAAATTCCGGCGACCCATCGCCCGACTTCGGACCAGTACGGTCGCACCGCCATGGGGTAGAATGCCTGTTAGTTTTCCGGCATATCGGTGACCGCCGGAGGCTAATCGCGCGGCGGAAGTCGCGGTGGCCAAAGGTTTGCATAAGGGAATTTTTGCTTGATTCAGACCAATTTCTTGATCATTTTTGCCGATTTTTGGGTCTATGTGGTCGCACTGATGTGTTCTCCGACACCCACTAATTATTTCGGTCTAAAATCGGCTGCCGGTGGAGACCCATTCGGCGGAATCGCGGCGGAGACGGCGAAAAACCGACCGAAAATCGGTCGACCGCGCAGAGAAAGCAGGTGCGTGGCCCCCACGCGCGGGAACCGCAGGCGCGTGGGATCCACGCGCACATGCAACCGCAGGCGCGTGAGGTCCACGTGCGCGGCAGTTGCCGGGCACGTGCGGAGCACGCGCCCGAGCGGCAGCCGGGCCGTGCCTTGCACGCGCCCGACGCGCCGTTGACTTCCGGAATTTACGTTTCTGCCCCTCTTTTTCCCCTATTATTTTACAATTTTGCCCCTTAGCAGAATTAATTTATTACTGTTCGCCCTTGTGGTGTTAAATTACCATTCCGCCCTTGATGCATTTTGTGAGTATTTTATGTATGAAATTAAAATGTCTAGTGATCCATATATTTTAATTAATTAGAGATTAGCCACAGCATCTTTAATTAGTTGAAATATATATTAAGTGTCTTTGGATCACATTTGGAAATGGACATTTATTGTAATTAATCTTATTAATATGATGAATTTTATCCCACAGGAATTTTCATTATATTAATATGATTAATTAGGTTGAAATATCATATTATTTTTCTTAATTTACCCACAGGGATTAAGGAAAGGAATATAATATGATAGTTTCTTCATAAAGTTATTATGAATCTATTTAAATTAAAAACTTAGCCCACAGGTAGTTTTTATGTTATGTGATTCATATTTTGTGCCATGTTTTACATTGGTAAAGCATGATTTATGTAAATTTTGCCTCATATTTTGTGACATAAGCATGATTATTTGATATGCAGTTTTGCAACCCGTGAATTTCTCTGAATTTAAGTGTGATGTTCCCATGCTGAATGGTGAAAACTATAAAGTTTGGAAGGAGTTAATTCTTCTTCAATTGGGGTGCATGGACATTGACTATGCTATAAGGAAAGACGAACCACTTGCTCCTACCGATTCGAGCACTACACTGAGAAATCCCTTTATGAACAATGGGAGCGGTCCAACCGCCTTAGTGTGATGTTCATAAGGGCAAGATTATCTCCTAGTATTCGTGGTTCGGTTGCTCAAAGCATAGCAATGCTAAGGCTTTATTGAAAGCCATTGATGCGCAGTTTGAGAGTTCTGAGAAGGCGCATGCTATGACCCTGATTATGAAGTTTTCATCTATGAAGCTCACTAGTGTTAGAGGTGTGCGTGAGCACATCATGAAGATGAGGGATATTGCAGCTCAATTGAAGAACCTTGAGGTTGAGATATCTGAGTCCTTTCTCGTGTACTACATTCTGAACACTCTTCCACAACAAAGTATGCACCTTTCAAGATCTCTTACAACACACATAAGAATAAATGGTCAATTAATGAACTTATGACCATGTGTGTTCAAGAGGAAGAAAGGCTGATTATGGAATCAGGAGAAAGTGTTCATTTGGCTACACAAGGAAAGAGTATGGGTCATGGCAAGAATAAGGGAAAAGGTAAAATACCTCCCCAAGCCGACATTAAGAAAGAATCCAAATGTTTCTTCGTAAAAAGAAGGGGCATATGAAGAAGGATTGCGTCGATTTCAAGCCCGGCTCGAGAAGAAAGGTAATCCAATCTCTTGTGTTTGTTATGAATCTAATATGAGTGATGTGAGTCACAACACTTGGTGGATTGATTCTGGTTCTACAATCCATATTTCGAATTCCTTGGGGTTTTCAAAACCAAAGGAAGCCGAGTGGGAAGTGAACAATGCATCTATTCGGGAAACAAGATGCGTTCGCATGTGGAAGCTATTGGGACATGCGGTTTAGTTCTCGATAGTGGCTTTGTTTTGAATTTGGAAATGACCTTTATGTACCTAGTTTCTCTAGAAACTTAATTTCAGTTTCAAGACTTGTACTTTTAGGATACTCTTTTCACTTTTCAGTTCAAACTTCAGTTTGTTGTTTAAATCTGAAATTGTTGGGAGTGGTACTGTGTCGATGGTCTTTTTCGAATTAATTTGCAAGACAATGCCTATTTTGATGCGATGCATGTTCATGATAATACTGGTGTGAAACGATGTGTTGTGAATGAAGATTCCTCTATGTTGTGGCACCGGAGATTGGGACATATCTCCATAGAAAGAATTAAGCAATTAGTAAATGATGGAGTACTTTGGACTTTGGACTTTACTGATTTTGACACTTGTGTGGACTGCATAAAGGGAAAGCAGACCAACAAGACAAAGAAAGGTGCCAAGAGGAGTACAGACATATTAGAAATCATACATACTGATATTTGTAGTCCTGATATGGACTCACATGGTCAGAAATACTTCATCTCATTTATTGATGATTACTCACGTTACATGTATATCTACTTACTTCATAATAAAAATGAAGCATTAGATGCCTTTAAGGTATTTAAGGCGGAAGTAGAGAAACAATGCGGTAAGCAAATTAAGATCGTGAGGTCAGATAGAGGTGGAGAATTTTATGGTAGATACACTGAGGATGGACAAGCACTTGGTCCATTTGCGAAGTTTCTTCAAGAGAATGGGATAGTTGCCCAATACACTATGCCTGGTTCTCCCGGACCAAAATGGTGTAGCGAAAGAAGAAACCGAACTTTATTGGACATGGTGTGTAGTATGCTTTGTAGCTCTAAACTTCCTAAGTCCTTGTGGATCGAAGCTCTTAAGACGGCAAAGTGTACATATTGAACCGAGTTCCAACCAAGGCTGTCCCAAGGACGCCTTTTGAGTTATTCAAGGGTTGGAAGCCAAGTTTGAGACATGTACGCGTTTGGGGATGCCCGTCGAAGTGAGAGTTTATAATCCACAAGAAAAGAAGTTAGACCCAAGGACTATAAGTGGGTATTTCATTGGATATGCCGAAAAGTCCAAGGGGTACAGGTTCTATTGTCCGTCTCACACTACTAAGATTGTGGAATCAAGAAATGCTAAATTTCTTGAAAATGACTTGATTAGTGGGAGCGATCATTTGAAGGAACTTATTCCCGAAAAGGATAATTCGAGATACCCAATCTCCCACCTCAAGTATTAAGTTGGTTGTTGTTCATAATGTCCCTACAGTTCAACCGGCTATTGAACAACAAACCATTGAAGTTCCACAACTCGCCGATATTGATCTAGTAGATCCCGTTGTTCAGCAAGTACTTAAAACTGTTGAACAACCGTTGATACAACATTAAGAAAATCTACTAGAATAAGGAAAGCAGCAGTTCCTAGTGATTATATTGTGTATCTACAAGAATCTAACTATAATATTGGAGCTGAGAATGACCCTGAAACGTTTTCACAAGCCATGAGTAGTGATGAATCCAATTTGTGGTACAATGCCATGAAGGAAGAGATGAGTTCTATGGCATCAAATGAAGTCTGGGATTTAGTTGAGTTGCCCGATGGTGCGAAGGCCATTGGTTGTAAATGGGTCTTCAAAACTAAGAAAGACTCATTAGGCAACATTGAGAGATACAAAGCTAGACTTGTTGCCAAAGGATTCACTCAAAAGGAAGGAATCGACTACACGGAGACATTTTCTCCGTATCCAAGAAAGATTCTCTTCGTATTATTTTGGCATTGGTCGCCCATTTTGATATGGAATTACATCAAATGGATGTGAAAACGGCATTCCTCAATGGGGAACTAGAGGAGGAGGTGTACATGAAACAACCCGAAGGATTCCTCTCTAGTAAAGGTGAGCATTTGGTGTGCAAGCTTAAGAAATCTATATATAGCTTGAAACAAGCATCCCGCCAATGGTACTTAAGGTTCCATGATGTGATCTCTTCATTCGGTTTTGTAGAAAATGTCATGGATCAATGTATATACCAGAAGATTAGTGGGAGCAAAATTTGTTTTCTTGTGCTGTATGTGGATGATATTCTACTTGCAACCAATGATAAGGGGTTGCTACATGAGGTGAAACAATTTCTTTCTAAGAGTTTTGATATGAAAGATATGGGTGAGGCATCTTATGTCATTGGCATAAAGATCCATAGAGATAGATCTCAAGGAATTTTAGGACTATCTCAAGAAACCTATATCAATAAGGTCTTAGAAAGATTTCGGATGAAAGATTGTTCACCAAGTATAGCACCCATTGTGAAGGGTGATAGGTTCAATTTGAACCAAAGTGCCCGAATAATGATTTAGAAAGGGAACAAATGAAAAACATTCCATATGCTTCGCTGTCGGAAGCCCGATGTATGCTCGGGTTTGCACTCGACCCGACATTGCATTTGCTGTGGGAATGTTGGGAAGATATCGAGTAACCCGGGTATGAACCACCGGAAAGCCGCAAAGAAAGTGATGAGATACCTTCAAGGTACCAAAGGTCACATGCTTATGTATAGACGGACCGACAACTTGGAAGTAGTTGGTTATTCGGATGCGGACTTTGCTGGTTGCGTTGATTCTCGAAAATCAACATCCGGATACATTTTTATGTTAGCGGCGGAGCCGTGTCATGGAGAAGTGCGGCGACTTTGACTCGCTACTTCCACTATGGAGGCTGAGTTCGTTTCTTGTTTTGAGGCTACCTCGCATGGTGTATGGTTGAAGAGTTTCATTTCGGGCTTAGAATTGTTGATTCTATTTCTAGGCCATTAAGGATATATTGTGACAATTTAGCTGCGGTTTTTATGGCTAAAAATGCCAAAAGTGGCAGTCGAAGTAAGCATATCGACATAAAGTATTTAGCCATAAGGGAACGTGTTAAGGAGAATAAAGTGGTCATTCAGCACGTTCGCACCGATTGATGATAGCTGATCCTTTGACTAAAGGCATGCCACCAATGAAGTATAAGGATCATGTAGCTAGTATGGGACTAGGTCCCATTATGTAATCTATCGTTATATGAACGATCTTTATTGTATGAAACTCTTATTCAGTTGTAATGTTATTCTCAACTTTGGTGTACACATTTAGTTCTTTATGAGAATAACAATTATCCTTGGTTTTGGAATAAACATAGGGTTTATTCATTAAGATGTGTTGTCACATATGGGCTAATATAAAAGGAATAAGATGCATTGTGATACATGGAAGATATTACTCGCTTGAAGAGGACATGTCGCCATGATTCATGCGTTTTGTTTCCTTTCTTAAGCATAAAGTTTCGTGGATTGGTTGGATAATTCGTTCATGAAAATGTTGGGATCAAGTGGGAGAATGTAATATTAATATGTGATCCCACATTTGGGGTATAGTTTTTTAAATAAAACTTACCATTAATATTGACCCACATTTTTATTTTTTGACGAGCGGTTATTCCACGTGCGGTTTTTTTCCACACTTCGTACCTTTTCGTGACAACCGCCCATTCAAGAACCGTCTTGATGGAAGATGGTTTATAAGGACGAACGTTCAACTTTTAGGGCGATCACAAGGTCTAACACAAACCCTCTCATTTTGGAATACACCATCAGTACGCGAGGGGATTGGGTTAGTAGAGTGCGCCCTAATTGCAGTCGAATCATCGTGAAGTTCCCGTGGATTCTCGACGAACGCAAACTTGAATAATGGCTGGAGGTTAGATTAATTTTTATCCTGTTTCCGCATAAAATTCTATCGTGCTTGAGTTTTTGTTCATCAAGCATGAGAAGAACTTTCTGTACAATGATCTTACATTCTTCCCCAACTGGAAATCCACCCCACTCATGCTAGAACTTTTTAAGTAAAACAAATCCATACCCCAGAGAGAGAGAGAGAGAGAGAGAGAGAGAGAGAGAGGAGTTTCTGCATGACGCGGTGTTTGCTCCTTGGAAAAGGAAAAAGATCTGTCCTTTTCTGTTAATGAGGTGGTTTAATTACACAGATACATATGAAGGCAGGAGGAGGTATAACTCATTATGTCAGATAATCACAGAGATGCTTTTAGAGAAGTGCAGCGCCTGCAAATAGGGTTCTCTTTCATAAACAGATCAAAAGAGAGAGACAGACAGGGTCAGAGAAACCCAGGTCGTGCAATTGGTAAGAGTATGAGATTCAAGAAGAGGTGATAAAAATAATGGGGACATGGCCAAGGATACAAATCACTCATCGGAACAAATGAACGCGGCGAGCGAAGGCTAATTGGGTCCATGCATATTAGTTGCAGCCAAATCATTAATAATTGTAAATTAGAAAGCATGATGGCCCCAGTTCATAGCTGTACCTTCATCTGGACTTTTGTCTCGTTGTGGATCATTGAAAAAGGCAAGAAACCCCACCCATCATGCACCCCAACCTCACCATGTGTTCCTCCTTAACTTGTCTCCATCTGTGATCTGACTCCAACCGCAACTCCCTTCTTAAATCTAGTATTCCCCCGAGTTAACCTTTCTTAGTTTTGATAACTCCCTTCTACGTTCCGTACCTAATCCCTTCTATGGTTGGCGATCCTTGAATAATTTGTGTTATTACAAAAAAATACAGGGTTTTCAAAGCCTCCTTCCCCTTCCTCCACGGGACTCCGCCCGGCTTAATTATTCGATTCCACGTGGTCTTCCGTGGGGCCCTACTGAAGGCGACAATTTGTCCTGTTCCTCCATGTACGTATACGGGCATTGTACATTATGATAGCTTTGGATGTTTGAACTTTGGTACGGTTTCACCCCGTAGTTGACGTCAAACGCTCATGATACGACCATCGGATTTAAGATAAATACCCCTTCCAACAGCAAACTCATTTCTCCATCTTTGGAGTTTTTCCACCACTTCACAAAAATCGAAGAGCAACTACATAGACTTAATTTTAGCAATCGGACAGTTTGGGGATACAAGCTATGGCCTTGTGATCATAATCAAGATTCTATTATTATTTTCTTAAAAAAAAAAATTCCATGGATACAATTATTAAGTACAAACATCCTTTGATCTACATTGTACGAAAACATTTAGTCAAATCGATTATAATTTGAGTATGTCAATAACCTAGTGGATCATTCAAGACATGTCAATAACCCAATGGATCTTTCAAGGTCGATCAATAAAGTCTTAATAATCGGTTGAGCTTGGAGTCGAATTTTGATCAATGAATATGTGAGTAGAGTTCAGTTGACTGCTGCAATACATCAATCTGACTCTATCAACTCAACTATACGATTTGGTGAATTTAGCCGAGAGGCTCTATAGTTCTATTAGTTGCAATCTTTCTATCCCTTGGCAGTTTAGACTCCGATAGTATCACCTTCTTTAATCTCCTCGAATTCAATCTTTTATCACCTCAACTTGAATTACAAAAAGCCGACCGACTTCTATATAACGAGTGGATCCATTTGTGCTAAAACGGAGCAAAAAGTGAATGAAATGTTGAATGTGGTTGGAGAATTCTGATGCACAGTGGTACCAAAGTCAATTCAAATCCAACATCTCCTTGAAATAAAAATCAAAAGTAAACACTAAGAACACGGAACGCAATTCACCATGAGAATCTCTTGATTCATTTAGCCTAATCGAAGCGTGCCATAGAAAGATGCCCTTCAGGTAAGCGGCCGGCACTCCAAGCTTGACCTTTAATCTACCCGAAAAGCATGGTTGGGTTCCTCATTTCTTACGGTTGAGTTTTCTTTCTCTCTTTTTGTTTAGTGCAATACAAATACAATTACATTAGATTAAAGAGAAGGGGACTGGATTGCCCCAACTTTACTGCAATGATATCGGCGCATTGCGGCTTAAGCTAATCACACATGCGTGGATTAACATATTAATCTTTGTTTATTCCAAATTAACAAACATCGAGGGGATGGTCAAAATGATGCGGCAACCGATACCAAAAATATCATCTACTAATCAATAAATCATTTAGGTCAGTCTCGTCATTTCATACATTCCTAAGAAAAAAGGAAAATTTTAAAAAGCGTAATTTGGTTAGTTCGTGGGGACGTTGGCCTATATAACAATGCTCGACCCTCAACCACGTTCCGGCCCCCCCAAACCAAGTGGTAGCAAACGCATCGTCGGAGAAGACCCGGAGGAAGACGAAGGACCCAACCCCAAAAACTCATCTCCGATCACACGTCCGTCGAGAGAAAAAAAGGGGGGAATCATGGGGAACAGCCTGAGGTGCTGCTTGGCTTGCGTTCTTCCCTGCGGCGCTCTCGACTTGATTCGGATCGTCCACTTGAACGGCTACGTCGAGGAAATAACGCGCCCCATCACCGCCGGGGAAGTCCTCAAGGCCCACCCGAACCACGTCCTGAGCAAGCCTTGCGCCCAAGGCGTGGTCCGCCGCATCCTCATACTCTCTCCCGACTCCGAGCTCAAGCGGGGTTCCATCTACTTCCTCATCCCCGCTTCTTCTCTTCCCCATGATAAAAAGCGGGTCTCCTCCAAGACCAAAGCTCACACCAAGAAATCGCTCCCTCGGGGTGAAGACGTCTTGGACTGCGATCGCCAACTTGCCGTTTCTAAGAAGAAATCCTCCTCCTCCTCCTCCTCCTCCTCCCGTAGAGATCGCCGGCACATCCGCACCGACAGTGCTTGGAGGCCCCACCTCGAGAGCATCCACGAGGACTCGTAACGTATTAGACGTGTTGTTTTCCGGTGAGAGGAATTATTATTGGTTTTTTCTTTCTTTTTTGCGGATACAAAGATTTTTCTGTCTTGTTGGCTCCGCCTGCGCGTAGTAAATGGCAGATCGAGAAAAGTTTGGCTCCACGACGAGTTGAAGCATCCCATAATGACGCAACAAAGTCTTATGACAGAGATTCAACTTTTTTGTACCGTTTGAACGACTTGTGTATACATCCCAAAGTTGTAAGTACAGGTTCTTTTTTTCTTTTCTTTTTTTTACTGTCTTGTCCTGTCTTGTCTTCTTCATCGCCGATGGATAAAAAGAAGAAGAACAATGGATTTGGGCAGTCTGTTTTATTTATTTCCGAAATATTAAGGATCGCCACTCCGAGTGACCCTTTTGGTTTCTCTGTATTTGTCAACGCGAGATGGAAATCTGTCTCAAAAAAGGGCAGGTGTTCATATTTTTTCTTTTTGTGTGTGTGTGTGTTTCACGAGTACTGAGTGCAATGCACTAATTGACTTCTTCGAATGGGGAAAATCTAGTCTATTAAGCGGTGAACGTAAAGCCGCCAGTCAGCCCTTCCTCAAATATCATAGATAGATTCTTTCAGCTTGAGAAAAGCATAGCGCTAATAAACGAAAGCATGTCGCGGAAATATGAACCCTAACTAAAATCTGTCCACACAGACTGTGTAAAAACGTGGATTTTCTCCTCGTAAAATGATGGAATCCCATCTCCATCCCTTAAAGTTATTTTGCTTTTTGTGACCCTCTTTCCTTTTCCCAGAGAACTGACAACTGAAGAATACCACATAAAAATTACAGGAATAACTTGTGGGATTTGGGTTAAGATAAAATCTCGTTGTTAAGGTCAGATCCTCCTAATCATTGACACATGACAACAGTTCATTAGGTGCAATAATAGCCTATGTAGCTCTACCGTGCATGTTCCTCCATTATTTAATACCTTTTGTTAATCGATCAATTCATGCCCTGCGCCAGCTAATTAAACAGGTAATATAAGAAAGCCGCTCAACCCGATTCATTTAACTACTTGTGTAGGGACTACTGTTATCATCATGACCCATATTATAAGCGGCAGTTGTGCCTGACATGCCATGCCATGCCACGCCACGACTAGGTGGGTTAACTGACATTATATAAACCCAATGATATAAAAACAAGGCATCACACATAATGAAGGTGGCGATCAAGATGAATTCATATTAATGGGTTTGTTTCGATCGCGTAAAAACTCTTAGTCCAGCTTCAAACCGAAGAAGAAAAATCAGAGGAAACAAAGACTTAAAAAGAAATTAACAAAACCACGCGTGGTGGTGTCTCCGTTACTTTCTTGTATTGAAATGAAATTCTGGGATGGAGACAAGTGCAAGCAACAACATAAAATAAATAAATAAAAATAAAGAAGCAAATACAGCCTGGCATATCCCTTTTCACACACTTATATTTCGGGTAACGCAGACTTCACATGGATTCCTTTCTTGAAGCGCCCTCTCTCTCTCTCTCTCTCTCTCTCTCTCTCTCTCTCTTTTTTATATATATATATATATATAAATAAAATGAGATTAGATTAGACAAATAATTCTACATCCCTCTCGCAATCTCCGCTGCCCATTTTCTTTATTTGCCAGGACCACATGTCACGTACACCTATATTCGCTGCTCTCTGGCTATTTCCCTTCGGTCCCTTGTTAAAAAAACCACCAGGCTTTCACTTTGCAGCAAAATCTGATCATCTGATCGAATCGCGATTCACTTACGGGGTTCTATCCGCCCAATGTGCTATGGGCACGTAAAAAATTGAACACATTTATCCAAGAAATGAGCGCATCTGGACGTAGCAGATCCCCATGCAACTTTTGGTGTCGAGCCTTGTGCACGACTTCCTTCCTTCTTTATTAGCAAACCCAACATATAACCAATTAGATCAAACAAAATAAGGAATCAAACAGATTCGATCGCTCTTCACGCGGGAGGTGGGGTTAATTTTAAACAGAAAGACTGAGGATTTCATCGAGATGATGGGATTGAGTATAGTAATGAATGTATGATTCGAATCCAAATTTTAAATGCCAATTGATCTAAATGAGCATTATCAGGTGTCAAAATTAAGGTGTCCGTAAAATATAACGGTAAAATCTTGTATTGACCAAAAAATTCTCATTACACGTCCAAAATTTTAACTGCTAAAGTAACTAACTGGAGCGCTTAAAATGAAAATCTTCAACCAACTAGCGATCGGCAGAGTGACGAGGAGGATTCAACTAACTAACCTGCTCATCGCTTCAACCCCAAAACAAGCTAATGGCACCGATGTACACGTGGTGGCGTTGGTCTGCGGGCATTCCGGCCCATTTCGTAGGCCCACAATGACCTCACCGAATCGACGAACCCGTCGACCTCACCAGCTCGGCCCGTCCTCCGCCTATCTCCCTCTCCCTGTACCTGTAAACACACCCCCCAACAAGTCACCCTCCAAGTCCCTCAACGCCTCCCGGGTATGTCTTGTCTTAATTATTTTGTCATCTCAGGGAGCATATCTTCTTCTACTTTCCCTCGCTCCCAGTTCCTCCCTGATGCTAGGATTGTTGTTGCAGACGCGAAAGATGAAAAGGAATTCATGAGTTCGTAAGCTGTAATCGGCCACGTAGCCAGGGCAAGCTCTGCAGTAAACCATCCTATTCTACTTTCCCTTCCAGTTTCTCTGTTTGAATGCTCTTTCAATCCTGGCATAATTATAGGATTGGCATGTCCTCGTCTTTCCCCACTAGCGACGTTTCACCTACAAGTGACCTTTTCTTTCGTTATTTGTTAGCTTGAAGATCTCGAGCTGCAGCTCGAAGTAATAATGGGAGAGTTACAAACCACGCTTGCAGTATGCGAGGTACATACTTAATGGTTGCTCCTGACATTCATAGCTCATGTGTTTCCGCATAATAATTCCCAACACCTACTCTTCTTGACGTTATTTGACCGAAATCATTTGGTTTATACTTTTTCTCTCCCAAAACTTTTATGTCATAGACGAGTACTTTCACATTAGCTATTGACTAAAGTGATGTTCCTGCTCCTTCAGGAAATTTGCTCTTCAAACTCCCAATTAACCATGTGTCTTACCAATCCTGATTCCACATCAAGCCCACTCAAAAGGCAAGCATGTAAAACTATCTTCCATCGTCGTCGTTATCTTTTAAATAGGTAGCGTCTTTTGGATCCTAATCCGTTACCTATCAAGAATTCAAAATCCATCGGCCACGGGCCTTTGGTGGCTTGATGGAATAAAGTTAAAGCAAACAAGGAGATAAAGCTCACACGGGATCAAGTCATGTGGCGCAATCTCCATGGTGTTTTGAGTTGCCTTTATTCGTTTTTCCATCAATTTCACTATTTGCCAAGATGAACGTGGAATATATTAATGTTAGAAGGACTTTTCTTGCTTCTTCTATTGCCTACAATCTGTTTATCATGTGAAATCTATTACGACTTCCTCAAAGCAAAACTTCTCAAACCATCATGTACAAACATTACATCACTATACAGACAAAAAGCAGAGTGAAATGACAAAAACAACGTTTTATTGCAGAGGTTTTTCCTGCACAACCATCACTGAGAATCGGAAATCTGAAGTCGCTAGCATGTCTCCAATAATGCCAAGTTCAGGACGCTCATTACTCCATTCTGTCAAACCTGAGAGCATAGGAGCATCTGATTCATGCTGCACACCCACAAGGATTAAGTCAAAAGTGTCATCCATGGCACGAATTATCTGCATTGTTCGCAATTTGTCTTCCACTTTCTCCTCTTTATGCAGTACCCCTTCTCTGATGGTTTGCTGCTGATGTGGCTTCTCACTATCAAAATCCCGACAGAGTGAGTTTTTGAGTACATTTCCATTCACAATCCTAATGGAAGCAGTGGAGGTTCCAAAGTTTCCTCTTGCGGCCTATTGCTTGTGGAAGGAGAGAAGCACAATCCCCCTCCCCTATCAAGCGCAGGTGTGCATAGTCTCATGAGGTGCATCGACCATAATTTATTGCAGGGAAACGTGCCCTTCTCCATGCCTTTCATATAATCTCAAGGCATCGATTATTCCAGACCCTTGACTTACTGCTGACATGGCTTCACAGTGGACAAGGCACAGACACTGAGCTCTCTAAGGACAAACATAGACATAGGGCTGCGGGGTTGGAGGCTTCAACAAGGTTGATCGTTGGGTGAACATGCTTTTCACTGTGGATGCATATCCGCACTTGGAAATCGAGGTTTTGCTGAGTCGAGATCATTCTCCTTCAGTTAGTGGCCGTGTATCTTTTGGAAGGGTCATAAAGAAGTCCCACGGCTCTTGCAGCTACTCCGGTTATCACCACCATATTTACTATCAAAAGAAAATAAATCTGCATGTCTATCACCTCCAGAACAAAATAAGGCAAGTTGTTGGTAACTACTCAAACGCACGCTAACTAAAAGCCTTCCGTATTAAATGGACACACTTTCACACCCTTGCAGAAGCCACTCATTGCCAACTCAATGATTCCTTTGCAACGCATGATTAATCCAAGTGAGTCTGCATCCTTTAATTGTAGTTCACAGTACAAACAAGACGACGGTGCCAGTGAAGTTCCCCACATAACCAATGATTATAAGTAGCTCCACCTTCAAGGTTGACATGTCTCCTAAGGAATGGAGATCGGTCCTCAATCCACCAAATTGTGCAAATGCACGAAGGAGCAATCCAGAAGCAAAACTCTCGAGCTTTTGCACCAAAATTGGACCTAAAGGTGGACCATCTGGTAAGATCAAGCCTAAGAAGAAGGCTTTCTAGGATGCATGCTAGCCACAGTATTCACCATTGAGACCAGATGCAAAAAATGTACCGAGGATGCGTACAAATTGAGATTCTGGCATTATCTTTTTCTCGTAGGATTGCTTACTCACGATCCATATAACCAATGGTCATGCTATGAAGACCAGTACACAATGGAAGGAAAAAAAAAACGGCGGTGGTGAAAATACTGGTTTCACTGCGGAGCTTCGCAAAAGTGCACCAGTGTTGCATGAAATAAAGCGTGCCAACGAAGAAAGTGTACCACAAATGAAGGCAGTGGAGGACATGAGAGACCCAACTCTGAATTGATGATCTTAAGATCGTAAGGGAGAGTAAAAATGACAAAGAAGGAAGCTGTCGAATTCATCCGAATGAGTAAGTAAACATCAGTTCCCAGTCTAATGTGGAAAGAGCTTATCTTATTTACGATTGCCAATGTGAGGCCACGTAACAGTAAAGGAACTAAAGAACCGGGGAGAGCTATCGTGAAGGGCTTTCTCTGGATGCTCCTCCGCATTCTTGGATTTACATGAACTTTCAGCAGGAACATGCTTAACATGAAGCCAAACTCAGCCGAGGTTCTAAGGATTAAGTTTTCTCCAGGTTTCAGCAGTGACTGCAAAAAACACCCTGTTTCTACCAAGTAACGAGAGACCCATCACTATGTCTGAGTGCCTAACACAAGGACGTAGAAAAAGAAAAGGCAACAATGTGATGATCAGCCATTGTAGGACAATGAATCAGAGGAAGTACAAAATTTTCCGATACTATCATAAGTAATCTCGGCAACAGCATTTCGTGAAAGCTTTCTTTTTTCTTTTTTTGCCAGTTTTTATTACAGCAAGCTCATACCTTCTGATATAGACGACCAGACGTGAATAATGTCTTGCAAAGAATCTAACCGAAAGGCAAGCAAAGTTCTTCGTGTCTGTCCCCACGCTTCTTTTGAGAAAGCGAACTTAATTTGTTGAAATTGGCGACGCCCAAATGACTGGGTCCTTGCAAATTGCAGAGTGCTATGAGAGAGAGAGAGAAGGAACTCCAACGGTTGCCATTTGCTAATGCCATCAGCAGTCTAGAAAGGAGCTTGACCATGTCCATTCAAAATTTGGCAATCAGTCATGCATGGAAGAATATTGAGGGAACATGAACCGGTGATTGCTCTGACGCTTTTAGCAAAAGAGAGAGAGAGAGAACATGTCCCCCCTCACGACAATGCACATACACATTGAATTCAGTGGGGTTTTCAGCAAGACCTGCGCATCTGTACATATGTCACCTGGGTCACATTTCAGTTTCCGTAACCCCAGTATCACTCATGCATCAACAACTCGCAGTTTCTTTTACACAATTGCCTGATGGTATCTGCAGCCCCGCTTCCTAATCAGTTTACATTGGCGATAACTCTTTTGCGAGCATTATATCAGAAGGCTGTTCTTGTGGAAAGTTTGTGGGGATGGAGTAAAACGGGAGGGTGGAGAATCATCTATGTATTAAGCTTGACAGGTCGAAAAACAAAAGAAACAACTATTGAAATTATCTGAAATATGCATTTTACTGTACATCTACTATTTCATCTCCGCCGCCTATTATCTCTCCATCTCTACAATTTTATTCTTCTCAACCGAGTAGAGTCTTCAGGGTCACGCAGTCCCCATACTTTAGTTTGCTGTTGCACTACCAATATCAAAGATCCGCATCTAAAATCCGTGGTCGCAAGAACGTCCCCAATTATTCCCAAATCTGAGCTCTCGCCGCACCTCCTTACTTCTTGCATCAGTGTCGACTCTCCATGGCGTCTCCCGACCAGAACAAGGTCGTAACCATTTTCCATACATCTTAACACTCGAATCACATCCGACGCATCCGTGACCTCCTCCTCTTGGTAAGAAACCCGTTCGTATCTTTGGGCATTGCTCCTGAAATCCTTCAAGATATCACCATCAAGCATTTTGCTCCTCGCTGTGCCCTCTACTATATCCATTGAGCTGGAAAATCTTATTAGAGTAAGTAGTACACTTGGGTGCTGCGACATTCGTTTGCCGTATGCTAGTGCTTCTCTATCGTCTGCACCCCCAAAGAAGAGCGCGGTGACTCTGTAATAAGAAGACTGCACATGGTACTTCTTCCTACTGCTATGCTCTATCAAAATGCCAACTGAGCAAGGTGCCTTCTCCAGTACATTTTTGTTCAGCTGCCGGAAAGCATGACTCGTCTCTACTCTTCCCCAAGGCTTCCACTGCTTATGGAAAGGGATGATTATAAGGGTGATCCTCTTCTCTAAAGCTAGGGAACACACATCGTTGTGCATTGTCGAATAGGGCGAAACTCCCTTGTAGCAATGCAGCATTAGACTGCCTCGATTTTTCTGCTCGAAATTCCTGAATACACTGAAGATGCGCTCGGACTCACTAGGGTTATCAGAGGACTTCTCACATGGCGGATGAGCAATCAGAAGAGATGAAGCACGACCGACAAGCTTGACAAGGTGGAGGACACATAAATTGATGGGGCTCTCTTTCGTGGGGTTCGAGGCATTGAGGAGGCTCAAAGTCGCTTGAATGTTCTCTTCATTGTGGATGCAGGCCAGAATGTGCAATTCTTCATTATGCCTCTTATGCAGTATGGTCCTCCTCTTGTAGGCGACAAATCTCCTTGAAGGATCATATAGAAGCTTAACAATGGGTGAGATAACTCCTGTTACGACCACCACAGCGATCATCGTAATGGTGAAGCATTCTTCATTCATGACCTGCACACCGACTGTAATTTATGAAAACAAGGCAATGGCCTGTATCGAAGTCTCATTAACATCTAATCAACATGAATACAGTTGCACGCCTTTTTCTGCTAGGAAAATGTGGAGATTATGTCCCATATGCAAACTACAGTTCATTGCAACAATAAAAACGTATGATTGCTAAGTGCAACATGAAGCAATCGCATCGAATTGTCCCTGCTTATATCGAGGGAAAAAAGAACTTACATCGGTCATCCTCCAGTGAATCAACATAGCAAGTTCTACAATGCCTTTTGAATTCATTATAAGACCGAGAGACAGCGAGTCTCTAATCGGCATCCTCAAGAAGAGTGGGGGCAATGTTGTCCCTACAAGCTTGCCAACAAAACCGACAAGAGCAATTAATTGAATGACCCCGACATTCTTTAGAGATTTTATGGCAAAGACATCCATTTTTAGTCCACTTGTGGTGAAGAACGTGGGCATCAGCAGCATTGAAACAAAACAGTCGAGCCTCTCCACCAATGTAGCTCCCAAGGGTGGTCCATCTGGTATAACCAGACCCAGAAGAAAGGATGCCACAAAGGCACTTAAGCCAATTGCTTCTGCAATGAACCCGCAAGATAGAAGGGCAACTACAACTGCAGAAATATATCTCTCTTTCACAGGTTTGCCTTCCGGAGTGCGTTGGATTGCCCACAAAGCAGCTGGGCGAATTCCAAAAACGATGAAACTCATGAGCAGCACCATTGAGAAGAAGGATCCAAAAGAGGTTCTCAATGATTTTGTGGTAGCTAAGTGCACCACATACTTGACTGTCATAATGGACCAATGACAAACATCGCAGATTAATGAAGATGCGGATGCTAGGCGTCCAATTTCTGAGTTGAGTATCTTGAGCTCAGCGAGAAAGCAAGCAATAACTGGAAAGGCCGTCATGGACTGCATAGACACCAGTGAAGGAAGCACCTCGGCTATGTCGTAATCCAAACTAAGGAACTGGTGGAGCATGAATGCTGTGAAGCTACTCAATGCGTATGGAAGAAAGAAGCCTAGCAATCCAATGGCTAATGTCCTTTTACCTGATTTCAGCACGATGGAAGGATCAGTCTTAACGCCGATCAGGAAGATGAAGAGCATGAAACCGAACAGCGCGAATGTGTCAAAGACATCTCTTCCTTTAGCTGGAAATACACTCGATGCAAACGTCGCGCTGCGCCCGAGAATTGAAGGACCTAGAATGACGCCAACCTAGAGGAAGTAAATCATCAATCACAATAAATTCAGAGCGGACGTTCATCATAGTGTAAATGTATGTGTTACATCTGACGTTTGTGAAAAAGAATAAGAAAGCAAAGCAGGACATTACGGTCGAGGTAATTCCTGAAGGAGGGAAAGTTAAGGAGACAAAACAATGACGCAGATCTTCTTCTCTGCCGCTCTTTTGTCCTTGGGCAAAGAGCGGAAAAAGGAAAAGAAAAGAGAGAGAGAGAGAGAGAGAGAGAGAGAGAGAGAGTTGAACATCCAATCAAAGCTAAGAAGCCAAAAAGAAGATAAAATCCAGCATGACATGATAATGAAGGGAAAAACACGGAAGCTTACGAGAATTTGAGAAACAACGGAGGGTTGGCCAAAGGGCTTGAGAAGACCGTAGAGGGAACGAGTGAAGATGGAGATGAGGGAGAGCTGCATCATGAGGAGAGGGACGGAGAACGCAAAAGGGTTATCTCCAAACCAAATTCCCCTGGAGTTGATCTGACCAAGAATCTGGCACGTATAAGACACGCCTTGGTCGTCCTGATCATCACCACCTTCTTGCTGGCCAGCCAGTTCTCCCAGGAATTGAACGGCCAATCTCCGACCGAACTCCCTTCGCATCATGGTCCTGGCGACAATGGTGGGAGCAAAATGTTGGGAATGTTTGAGAAATGTGCGGAAACGATGATGGGAGAAGGAGAAGGAGAAGGAGAATTTTTCTTTGAACGGATGGAGAGGAGAGGGAGAGAGGAGGGGGAGCCATATCGAAGGCAACTAATTATAAGCAACGTAATGTCCCGTCCTCCAATGCAGTTGCACGCACGAGGTCAGATAGACAGTCCCCCCCCACTCGCTCGCATTTGCCAATATATGTTCCTTTTTCTGTTTAACCAATTACAACGGTCGACGTCAGAACCTTCCTTACTCAAAAGAATTGCCCTCGTAGAGAGACATAACTTCATCTGAAGTTGCTCGTTCGATCAGTTCCTGTCCATCCGTTAGCACAGTCCGGGAATGTGCCTCCAGACACTTAATATCAAACACGTTACACGGATCGATTTGATAAGTGGTCCTATCAAAGTTTCACACTCTACATTGAAACCATGATCGTCTCGTTTAAGTGGGTTCACTGTTTGTGAATATCATGTTCTTGCCCTCTAATTAGTTTATTTGGATGTAGAAACTGGAGAGAATTAAGATTCTGTTTGCTATACAAAAAATGAATAATTTAAAAAATGTTTTTTCAAAAAATATTCGCTTATATCATTTGAAATAATTAATTGATAAAAAAAATATCTTTATGATCGACAACAAATCATTTATAAACATCTTCATGGACAGTAAAAAAAAATCCGTCAATTCATTTTTTAAGCAATATAAATGATTGTTTTAAAGAGAATATTTTCTAAATTATTCATTTTTCACGAAACAAATATAAACTTCTCTCCGGCAAATGACATAAGCCTCCGGCAAATCTAATCTAGCCAAGTCTGGCCCTAGCAATCCTTGTGTCGAGTTATATGACCTTAGGCAACTGTCCTCCAATCTTGGGCCGCTTCACCTGTGGGGTTGTGAACTCAGGTGAGGCTCACTAACATTCAAATCTAGCATCACTCGTGACATCACGAGAGGTGGTCAATGGCGAGGGCATTTTTGGAATTTCGAAAATTTAGCGAGAGCAAAATTGAAAAGAAAAATGTATTAGCATCTTGAAAATGCTAAAATTCGGAGGTCCTACAAACCTGCTTGGGGCTGAGGGTTTGTAAATGCAATGTAATTTTTTCGAAACCCGGGGAAAAGAAATTTTGTCATTTGAGAAAGGGCTTTTGGAGGCCAAAAGAAGTATTCTCAAATGCAGCCTAAAACAATTTAAATAATCTAGCTATGGGGAACGAGACATCCAAATTCTAAATGACCTAGTAAACATTAGAATATAGAAGCAAGGAGGAGCTGCCGGTCACGGCCGCCACCCATGGGTCGTTCATTTGAGAGGAGGAGGGTGGATCCAAGTCCGCCAAAAAGGGAATGCTATTAATGTAGGTGGCAGCCGAAAACATAAAATGAAGGGTCTAAATTATAATGGGTGAATCGATAAAGATAAAAAAAGGAGTGAGTTTGGGCAGTGAAGAGTTAGGCCGGGGAGTGGGTGGTTGTGGGCCATTGAGGAGGAGGAGGGGGACCATTCCATTTTAGATACATGGACGGTGCCCCAACCCAAGTCTATCCATATCTCTCCTCATCTTAAAACTTTTGTTTATAGACTCAACTTCACACTTGTGCCGCCTATGGAAAAGAAAAAACGAGGTAACTAGTAACAAAGAAAGTGGGTGAAAACATGAGGCCTCATAACCAAAGTGAAGGGGAAGGGGAAGGGGGAAGGGGGAAGGGGGATGGATGTCCGTGAACCTTAATGAGCGGTGGGACCGATTCGTCCGTCCCATCAAAAGAAAAGAAGAGACAAGCCAGGACTTTAAAGACTCGGAAGATTCTTTCTTTGCATGACTGAGTCCGGAAGATGTCTCAACACGATTGCATGAGAAGAAGAGATGATAGTGGATAAAGCCGAGAGATATTTATAATTAGATGAGCCCTCCTCTCCTCTCCTCTCCTCTCCTCTCCTCTCGTAAGAATATTCAATTTGACTATACGGCACAATCTCCTTCGGCTTTCGGAGATGTATGGATGGATGGATGGATGGGGGGCGCCACCCACCACCCCTCGCCATCTAGAAACTCTCTACCGTACACGACAGTTTGCCATGCCACACACGGTTGACCCAAGACCGACTTGACTTACGCTGCAAGGAATCGCGAACCCACCACCACCACCTCCACCACAAGCTCCCATCTCTGACTTTTTCAAACCCATGGACCTGAAAAAGATGGATAGATATTCCTACGCGCTTTTCGTGACGATATCCCATCCCATCCCATCCCATCCCATCCCATCCCATCCCCCTTCCCCTCCCCAGGCTATGCTCCCACGGATTGGAAAAAGTTATAAAAAGTCTCTGTCCCTTTTTTAATCTCTGTTTCTCCAATGAGATCATTATCCCCCCCGTACCCGACGAGTCCATCCCTTTGAATTACAACACACAAATCCCCACTCTCTCTCTTCTTTTTGGCTTCTTTTCTTTTCTTTTTTTCGTTCTTTTAGTGGGAGAGAAGCCAGTGGCATTAGAAGCATGGGTGCCCCAAGTTGTTTCTGATAATTCGTTTTCAATTCATTCAGCTGAGAAAAGACAAGAAACAATCCAACCCCCCTCCCCAAAAAAAAAAAACGAAAAAATTAATTGTCCTCCCACATCTACCTCAATACAAATCTCGTTTTCTCCTTTTTTTTATGGGTCAAAGAACAAAATATGCATACATACATATCCCCTATACCTGGAGTTCTACAGCGAATAAACAGAATGTAATAAATCAAATTAACCACTGATCTCCCTCCTCCTCCCACTCCTCCCAGGTTTCAACAGGCTAGGATTTTATTCCCATCCTGTCCTTGAGTAGAAAAAGACCTTCAATAATTTCAGCATAGCAAAGATTCCAGGAACGTGTCGTCCCTCGGTTCCTCCTTGGCTCTGGAGAACATGTTATCGGCGTTTGGAGACTGACTCAGGAAAGAGCCCAGGGAACTCCCCAATCCTGGAAATCCGAAGCTCCCGGGACTCTGTAACATATCCAGCGAGAACGGCGATGCTTGCCCTTCCGATGGGAACACCCTGTAGTTACTGCTAGGAGCACTTGGCCTATTGTTGTTTGAATGATTAGTTAAGGCCGATGGCCTGATTGGTGCGGCCGAGCCGTTGTTGCCATTGCTGCTGTCTGGCAGGGGCAAAGGCCTACTGACGCCGCCGCTCCCACGGGCTGCAGGAACATCATGGTTATGCTTTCCTTCATATGTAGTGATCACTGCTCTTAGATCATGGGAAGCTCTCTCCACGTGCTTGCGCACTGGACAGCCTGGACTGGTGCACTTGTAGTAGCTCCTACATGGGACATCAGTGAATGACGAGATCAGACAAAAGGGTTCACCTTTGCTCGAAAACCAATCAGCAGACATGTTTTAAGTATTGTCGGAACGGTTCACTTATGGAATGAATGGCACCTAACTATACCGTAACTGGAATTTCAGAGACCAAAGATTCATTAAATGGAAAGTGTATCGGGCTACATCAAGAATCAATAACCAATAGTTAAAAAAATTTAGGGGGAATTTCGTTTACCTTGGATTAGGATTTCCTTTGACCACCTTCTGCCCATATTTCCTCCATCGATATCCATCATCAAGAATATCAATGTCACTGGTGGTTTGGACTACTACTCTGGGTTCTCTCACCGTTCTGCTCCCAGCAGCCAAAATCCCTTCATTCTCACCCTCTTGCTTCCTAAAAAGGGGCGCATAATTAAGGAATGAAATGAATCAGGGACCGTCGTGGAGCATATTAAAAACCATCCAATCGGTGACACAACAAATTTCAATTCGCACGCAAACAAACAGAAACTCCATGCAGCCAGGAACTTACCATCTTTTGGGATCCCGTTCGTCTTCGTCGAACTCATCCCCTGCCGATTTACTTTTCTGAGAAGTCTGATCATATTCGTCATCGGCGACAGAAAGGGAAGAGTTTTCTGGGGTTGCAGAGTCTACTTGCGAGGAGCCATGCGCGGAAAAAGCATGGTCATTGATTTCAGGGGCAGCGGGATTATAGACCTGGACTGCATGAGACGGCACGGAGGAGGCGGAGTTGGACGCCGAGGATCTTCGGGTGGACTGAGGCTTAGGGTGATTATGGTTTCCCTTGTAGACAATCTCGGTAATCTGGCCATCCAGAGACCTCTCGACCTTCTTCTTGGTAGGGCAATTAGGATGAGTGCACTTGTAATAGCTTCTGGGGTTTTCACTCCCCTTCACTTGCTTCTGGCCGTATTTCCTCCAGTTGTAGCCATCGTCTGATTTTCTCTGCTCTCGGATGGACTGAGCCTGAGACTGATAATTGTCGTAATCGGGTGGGTGATCGGAGTTGGTCTGGATGGTGGCGATCTCAGGGGAGAAGCTCTGGAATGGATTGAGTTCGGATTTCACCGTGCTCTTGTCAGAAGGACGGGAATCATCTTGTTTGATGGAGCTCCACGCTAGCTGCTGCTGCTGCTAAATTCAGACGACAACTCTTGAGCGATAATCGCAAGCCAAAGGGAAGAGGGATGAGCATATAAAGAAAGTGTAGACATACGTGCAGCTTGGGGTTGGTCTGCAAAGCGAAGTCAGAGCCATTTGCGTCTTCCCGTTTAGGGATCTGCTGGTAACTGTCGGAGGACTTGCTCTTCCAATTGAAGGAGGATTGAAGCGGAAAAGCTCCAGTCGTTGGGGAAGGCAAAATCTGCATCCGTAATCCAAAAGAAAAGAAAAAGAAAAGGGAATGAGCCACAGCAAATATGAATCAAGAAAGACAGAACAGGGGGAAATGAATGGATCTCAGGGGAATCTGGTGGGGGAAAGACAGATGAAAAAAGAGAGGAGAGAAGAGAAGGGAAGATACGTTGGAAGGGTTGAGGAGAACAGGGGAGTCCAAGAGCTCGGCAGGGCTGAGACCAGGCGGGATGGCGAAGTAAGAAGAAGAGAGAGGGGAGATAGGGATGGACGGCGGGGGGATGGACTTGAACTTGGGCACGCCAGACCCACGGCGAGGGTCATCCTCCAGTTCGGAGGCGAGGAGGGATGAGAAAGAGAAAGGGTTTGCTCGGGGGTCCAAGCTCCCGGTGCCGGCCGACGGTGAGGCCATCGCTTCCACAGAAGAAGAAGAAGAAGAAGAAGAAGAAGAAGAAGAAGAAGAAAACAGGGTGGGAAACCAAAAGTGGGTTCGAGTTCGGTTGGTTGGGTCCTGTTATGTTCTCTTCACCGAGAGAGAAAGAGAGAGAGAGAGAGGTGATGAGGGAGCATCGATTATGGAGGGGAGGGAGGGAGAGAGAAAATGGTGGGGAGGAAGAAGAGAAGATGGTCACGTATCGCGCAAGGCGCCTCTCTTTTGCCCTGGGCACCCACTGACCGTATACGAGGAGGCATCTTCGACGAAGCTTGGCTGGTCAAAACCTCGTGGGTTTGACCGAATGGCGGCTGACGCTGTGGGTGCTCTCTCTCTCTCTCTCTCTCTCTCTCTCTCTCTCTCAGTTTTATCTTGTAAATTCCGACGACCATATGATGCGACGCGCCCCTTCCTTCAAAATATCCCTCCTCTCCCTTTTCCCGACTTGCTAAATCGAGAAAATAATTATTAGACTTGATTTCTCTCCAAGCAAAAGCACAACCACCACGTAAAATGGTAGAAAAATGATGTAGGATGCATATTAAGGATGTGCACTTCGAGGATTGCATCGAATACGAGCCCCCCCTCCCCCTTTTTTCTTTTCTTTTTTATTATAAAAAGGTATCGCAACCTCCATGCATTCCTTCTTTGTCAGTTTCCCTGGGATTCGCATTGGCAATGGGTGACGCTCGTTGACGTGTCCAACCAATTCCCATTTTTTTGTCAAGCACGTGTCATTAAAGAGTAGAGAAAAAAGCCTCGGTTTCCCATGTTTTACCATTCCTGAAAATCCAAATCCAAATCCGGCAGGTTTCGCCCCACACATGCCAAGCGCCCGACTTCCCCACCTCATCAAATTCTTGATGCGGCGAAATCTAATTACTGTCCAATTCAGTCATCAAACCGAAAACACCACCATGCCGGTTCCATCATTAGACTACCCTGTTGGTCTTAGCTACCAAACGTGCATACGGCAAAAGCCAAACCAACTGGCAATTTAAAATATTAGTAAAAGACTTGTCAGATGGAGGCGTCCGTGTTTGGATGGGACTCGGTATATATATCCTCATTTTGAAGGAGAGATATCCACATCAGCACCACACCACACCACACCACACAACAAATTTTTACTCCTTTTACGGACCCCTGCACGGTTCAGCTCGAAAAATGCCTTCTCACATCTCCCACTGGAGGAAATTCAAGCATTTATCTGCGATCGGCCAGATAACGGGGATGGACATGGTTACGTTTTAACGTTTCTGCATAAGTTCTTCGAAAAGGTTAACACCTGAGTTCCTCAACGGAGCTCAACGGAGCTCCTTTCTACAACACAAAGGACGTCATTTGATACTGACTTGAAAAAAAAAAAAACCGACATGAAACAATCTCTTTTACTCTCCTCATTCTACAATTTTTCCCTTCTTCAATGGGAAGCAGATCCCCTCACTCAATTACACAAGGTATGCACCAAAATCCAAACTGTAGC
Source organism: Corymbia maculata (assembly GCA_014182735.1). Lineage (NCBI taxonomy): Eukaryota > Viridiplantae > Streptophyta > Magnoliopsida > Myrtales > Myrtaceae > Corymbia > Corymbia maculata. The sequence goes on from CM024683.1 coordinate 37,297,092, forward strand.
GAGTTCTCAGAAGATAACACAAACTCAATCTAGAAGTGGGCCTAACTCTCTTACTTTTTAGCAAAACTGATGGCCATGGGGTTCTGAGCAGTGATTTTGAAGCCCTGAAGGTGCTGCATGGCCATGCCAGCCTGCACATCGTCTTCATACTCTACGAATGCAATACCAGGCTTTGCTTCAACCATTCTCACTTCCTTAAATCCTGGATATTGCACAAAGAGCAACTGCAACATCTGGCTTGTCGTTTCAACAGGCAAATTCTGAACAAACAATATATTATTCGGCGCTGTTTCTTGTGAACCAGCAGTTCCAGTTCGATAAGATACCTGCATAGAAGAAAGGGGAGAACATAATGAGTGTCCTTGTGACATATTGCAAGCTAATCATCAACAAATTGATCATGCTTGAAACTACTAAGCCTACATAAGTAAACAAAAAGCTAGCAGAACCATTAAGTAGAAAACTTACTGTTGGCCCCCCATTAGCTTCAGCAGCAGAACCATTGGCCGTTTGTGATTCTTCAGCACGGCGCTTTCTTTCAACTGGACAACCACAAGTGGGTCAACAATGGACAGAAATATCAATTGCTTGGACAATTGTAAACTAAGTTGAGATCATGAGACCTACTATCTGAAAGTCAAACGTAGGACCTACAAAATCAGTCAATATAAGGAAGAGAAAAGACAGGAAATTTGCAACTGCCAAACTGGGTGCTTATTAGTAGGTCCACAAGCATAAGTGCACCTACTCATCGAATGCACACACGCACATTTTGCCATTTTTTATATGGCCAATAAAGAATGATGATTGCAGAAGGCAGTGCAATCCCATTTAGTGTCATGAGCAATGTTTTGATAGCCATAAATCAAAACAAACATGCTCGATTTGCCAATGACACCAAATGCAGAACTCGCAAATGAAGTTCTAATGAAAAAAATGCATTGACATTAAAAAAAGAGCATTACAAATAGCATAACTTTCAATTTGGCTTAAGGTCACACCTCGAATTTAAAAATTGCCAAATAAGCAGCTGAAGAAAAAGACACGGTGAAATCTGCAGTGGGTAACCATACATAAAAATACTATTGCAGAACCATGATGGTCCATATCATTGGCTAAAAAGCAGATTTATCAGCGGATCAACAATTCATTGACAATGAAGGTGAAGCTGAGCATGCAACCATTTATTTGAAAAGCTTAAGCCATTAGAGAATGATGTGATATATTATTATATCTCAACACTTGCCCTCACATGAAAGTTGGTAGTATGACAACCCTTAAGCATTAAATCTGAAACGTGTGGGTAATATAATTCTTAGAACCTATCACCTGTACACAAAGGGTAACCAATAACTAGCTGATGGGGTAATGAGAAGCTGACATGCCTCTTATGCCAAGCGAAGTAGAGAGGGCAACTACTTAACCTCAAAGCTTAAGCTTTCAGAGACTGGTTCGGAAGTCATTTTTATCTCAACAGGCAACATCATAGAAGCCCATTAAGTAACTCCACTTAAAAAGCACAAAGTGGGCAAAATGTAGGCCTTCAAACTTCAGATTTGTACTATTAAGATATTTACAACAATTTAGTTCAGAATACATTCTCCCACCTTTTTCTTCTTGCTTCTTCTTCTTTTCTCTCATGACGTAGGTACCATCTGCTTTAGCAATGCAATCAGACTTTTCTTTGGCGTATTGTATTCTCTGCAGCAACATGATGATTACAAGTCTCTATATCAAATTAATAGGGGAAGAAAACCAAAAATGGGTGACCTAATTTACACATCCAAGCAAAGGAAAACTTTCCATGAGATGTTTATTACAGTTGTGACCGTTAAGGTAGGATGTCTTACCTCTGCATCACATGAAGTAACAGTAAAATGCAGAGATAAATTTAAATTTAGAAAAATACACATATTAAGGGAAAGGAATCATGCAAGTTTGAGGATTGTTCAATGAAACTGCAGAACCAAAGCAAAGAAACACGCTTCTTGAGTGGAACTAATCACGTTCGCTCTCTTTCTACAATAATTCTAACGGTGGATAAAACTTCACTTGTTTGCATGATGGGATAGAAGGTGCTCAGCCTCTGCATAACAATCGCTTCACTGAATAATCCATAACCAGGAAAGAAAACAGCATCAAATGCTACAGAATTAGTTGCTAATGACTAGGGTCAAACTAGGATGGTTTCAATGTGTATGGGATCCACATCACCGAGTTTCAACCAAAAAGAAATGCCAGTGTCAGCTACCTGCGTACTCCTTATTTGGATTATGGACCAGCTATGAAGCAGAAACTTACTCAGGACAGCCTTATGGTATGATTCATGTAGTTGATGTACAAAGTAATCCAAATTTAGAGTCTGAGTCTAGCAAAAAACGGTTTTTGCACAAGGAAAAAAAAAGAAGAGCATGGCATTTTTTCCTTTTTCGCAAATAAAAGCAACCAGCAACCTGTTTTTGCTATGTTACCCTTAGTTGTTAATGAATAGTGCTGATATTATTATCTGTACAACAAAATCTGGCAAGGAAGAGCTGAAACCTGAAACGTACTACACTGAAAATTCACTGAAAAAAGGGGGGATGTATCATCAAACAGCTAGGTTGTGATAGTTCCTAAGCATCCCAAAACACACAAGAATGTGCAAGATGTCGATGCAAAACCATTATATCTGCAGAAAATAAGAAAATAAAGTAAAGCTACGACAGGATGTGCAATGACATACCATAGGCTTATCGTAGAATGGGAAGTTCTGCATTTGGCGCACAGCATTACTGGCAGCAGTCACTTCACTGAAAGCGACCCATGCTTGACCTCTAAGCTTTGTGGTCTTCAGGGCTACAACATCCAGAATTCTTCCATACTGAGAGAAGAGGCAATAGAGGGATCTCTTCAATTCTGCCAAAAGCAAATGAAGACCGATTACCAAAATCGAGCATACACATGGTTTTAAGTGATTTGTCGAACATCGGAATGAATGCCGTACACCTAAAATCCATAGAGGTTACTCCGAGTGAATGGAAAAGTGAAGTCCTTTTGATAGATTTTAAATTATTCATCCCAAGGAAAAAGAACTTTCCTCTAGTCTACCCTAACGTGATTGTGGAAACATTTCCGAAGCGACGAATCTCAGGTGTTGTCTCGTACCGTGAATTCGCCCTATCCACAACATGAGCATTAGGGCAATGAGGAGGACATCATTCTGTCGCTCAGGATGTCACCGTGAGGTCAATAGAAATTACAAGCTCAACCGAACTTGCAGTTACAACGGAACAGGGTAAGCTAAAAAGAAGTCGATCAACTTGAGAATTCAAACCAGTTTCAAGCACGAGAAGTGCGTAGCTGGCGTTCGGGCATTCGACACAGCCAGTTCGATCTGCAGGAAACAAGTAGAGCGAGAAGAAAAGGATGGTGCAGAATGGATCACCTTCTTTCTTGACCTTTTCGTTAAGATTCTTTATGTATATGGTTTGATTCGGCGGTATGTCCCCCGAAAGCATCGTCCCTACAAAATCGAGAGAAGGCTGTGGAGAGCGACCGTCCCTGAGCCCTCAGCAAGTTCAAGCACAGAGAGAAGATGGCGCGCGAGCGAGCGAGCGAGCAAGAGGGAAAGAGAAGGAGAGAGAGCCCTAGCAAGCAAAATTGGCGGAGCCGATGGGTGTTGGGCTTGTAAAGCATTTCTTTTTTACGGGCTTAATTACTCGGGCCCAATTATAAGAGGCCCCCCTCCGTCTCCGCACCAAAATCCAACGCGAGAGAGGACGGAGCGATTCATCCATCTCAATCTCATTCCACCCCCCTGAACCCTGAACCCTGAACCCTGCGCGCTCTCTCCTCGATCGATTGAGCGAGCAGCTCCAAGGCGGAGAAATGCTGCGGTCCATTCTCAGAGCCGCGACCGCGACGACGACGTCGAAATGCGGCCGCCCCTTCGACCCCATCTCCTCTCCGAGACGTGCGGCCCTGCTTCAATCGCACCTCAACCTGTCGACGAAGAACACCAAGTTGGCAGTGACCAAAGCCAACAAGAAGGCTAAATCCAAAGGTGGGAAAACTGACGACGCTTCTCCCGCGGCCACCGACGAGCACGACGCCGCCTCCAACGAAGGAGCGAGGGCTCAGCGCCTCGCTCTCGACGAGAAGGATCCGTCGCTGGATGTGGGTCCCGATGGCCGCCCTCTCTTCACCTCCGCCCCTTCCCTTTCGCAACTCACTCGCAAAGACGCCTGCTCCTACTTCAAGTTCAGGTAGGGTCGCTCTTCTCGCTCGTCCATGCAGTTATGATGTGGGTGCTTGGCGGTTGTTTTGAGAGATCCAATGATTATTGGGTGGTGTTGTTATGGTAATAGCATCGACAAATTGAAGGAGGTGTTGCCGGAGGGTTTGCCCGCTGGGATGGAGAAGGAGTTCGAAGACTCTATGAGGAGTGCCGTGCTCGTGAGGCAGAGTTTCCTCGACCTTCGCGACAACTTCAGGCGCATTGTTGATCCCCCCATGTTTTCCGATGGCAAAGGTTGCTACTTTCTTTCATTAATCCTGATCTCCCCATATCTTACCAAAAGTAAACAGTGTATGCATATGAACTTGTGGACAATGTAGAGGTCGAACTAGTTCCAGAGGTTGGTTTCTGATACGTCAGCGAGCCATTTTATCTTCTTCTACTTATCAATATGAGTAAAATTCTTAGGCCCAAAGGTCAGGAAACAGATTGTCCTGGATGGTCCTGCAAGCTGTGGGAAGAGCATTGCGCTCACTATGCTGGTTCGCTGGGCTAGGGATGAAGGATGGCTGGTTTTTTATGCCCCCGGAGGCCGTGAGTGGACTCACGGAGGATTCTTCTACAAGAACCCGCAGACTGGATTTTGGGATACTCCTTTGCAGGCTGAAAAAATTCTGAAGGCAAATTTTCTTTTATTTCGTTCCATTTCACTTAAGATGCTTATCTCATCTAATCATTGGTCTTATGAGTCTGCATTTTGTTTAACTTATTGTTCCAAACGTGCTGGTGCTTTCTCTTATTATTATTTTGCTATTTTGGTTATGTATCCGTAGGATTTCTGTAAGTGGAATGGATCACACTTAAAACAACTACCTTGCCAAATTTATGATCCCATACCTTTGGGAGAGGGTGTTGGTGTTGGATGGATGAAAGGGGTCGATTCCATGACGATGCCTGAAGGTTCAACCCTGGATGATTTGGTGAAGACAGGGATTGACCATTCGCATGCTGCTGTTGGAGTGCTAGTCCGTTTGAGAAAAGAACTATCGCTAGTGAAAGATATCCCTGTGCTCATTGCTATAGATCAAGTGAGATATAAACTCCGTTTTCCTCTTTATTTGGCCATCCAACTTATTTTCTTTTTAAGGCAGATTGATATAACAAGTTGTGGATTCCATTCATGTTGAGACCTTCTTTCTCAGTTATCTGTTTTCATTGCTTTTGTTCACTTCTTGCTGTCATGTGTTCCCAGTATAACAACTGGTTTACGTTCAGTGAGTACGAAGAGCCAGTTACAGTTCGATCCTGTCGACCAATACATGCTAAGGAGCTGGCCACTGTAAGTATCCAGATGATCCTGAGATTGTTCAGGCTTCCTGTACTGGTTTATTGTTGTGATCTTGAAAATGGTTATTGCCTGTTGCACATTCATCAGACCCTGTTCTTGTTTCCATCAGTATTCATATCCCGTTGGCCGGTGCCAACAGAATCCATTTTGCTGATGCTTAAGAACAATCTCCTCTTGTTTAAAAATGGTGTACGCATGAGCTGAACTATGTTCTTGCATCAGCAAGTACCATTTTCATGCTCATGATCACCTTCCTCCATTGGCCGCACATTTGGTGAACTCACTGCTCATGCAAAATTGTAGAAAGCTTAGATGTTACATCGTTGCTCATGCAATATGGTCAAATGATGCTTTTATTAGACTTTGCTTCTACATCTGGCCACTTATGAGAGGGTTACTATTTTGTATTTCCAGGTAAATGCCTTTAGGACCATGATGCATGATGACATGATGGTTGGCGCTTTCTCTCATTCAACTGCTGTGGGAAAACTGCGTAAAGAGCTGCCAGATGTTCCTGTTGATGCTCGTTTGATGTTTCCACGATACAGCTTAGAAGAAGCTGAAGCTGTTTGCCACTACTACCTTAGGTATGTTGAGTTGCACAGGTTATTACACTTTATTGTTATGGTGATACTTAGGTTACATGCTGTTGGGGAATCAATTTTTTGAATTTTGAAGCGGAATTCTGATTTTGTAAATCATGTTGTGGGTTTTACTATCAAATTTCTGGGGATGTATCTAGAAGTGATGCTGCAAGATGTGGATCAACATGAGATAAGTCAAAACACCAGAAAATGAGACTTTGAAAGAGAATTGACTTGCCTTGTGAAAACTGAGATTAGTTTTGGCAGACAAAATGTTGGTCCTGGGCTCTTAATGAATATAATTAGTGGTTTGAGATATTTATTTCCTTTAGTAGATAAGAATTTTACAAACTTTGGTGACTGTGGGATATCCATTTATCGGAAGAAACACTCGAAAAATGTTCAACACTCCAATACATTTCCGTTTCTGGCAGGCAAAGACTGGGAAGGCGTGAGGCATTCTCTGAAGAGAGCTGGAAGAAGGTTTACTACTTATCGCGTGGAAACGGATCCGAGATGAGATGGTTAATTCCTTTGATGCGATGATTCATTCAGTTAACATTGATGTCTTTTGACGTACTGTGGCTGGAACTGATGGAACTAGCATGAAATTTGTTTTAGCCCAACCAGAAAAAGAGCAAGATACATAAATTTTTTGGACTGGATGCATGCCAATGATTCGGTGTCGAAGATCACATCACATGATTCATGTAAAAGACTCTTGCCTTTTGTTTAACATGAAGTAGTTGTGCCATATGTAACTCTTTTTGGTTATGTAGATTAATAAGATGATTCTCTTTTGCTCTTAGATCAATGCGCTGTGTCAGTTTTTATGTCTGATGCAGCTCGTTTTGTTTGGTCGGTCGGATTTATGCATTAATTGGCAACTTTATAAAAGTAAATCTTCTCCAATCGCATGGACCAGTGGCTTTCCATGGTCAAAGGTAATTTGGACATTTTTAAACGCGGTAACTTCACCTCTCATTTCAACGGATTATGGGAAGTACGTCTTGGCATTACAATTGAACCGTGAACTTACATGGAGAAGTGCAATTGAAGGTTGCAGCGCAGCAATTTTTAAGGCCACGCGGATAATTTGGGTCCGCAAGGAGCTCGTTCATAAGGTGTTTATGACTTAATTAAATCAATTGAAACTTCTTAATTGAAAAGTTTTGATGGATTGTAATTTGTATATAAGCTTTAGTCACTCCCGACGTCCTTGCTGCAAAACGACGATTGCTTTAAAGCAAGTGAGTTTGTGCATTAGTTATATTAGTTGAGTTATAGGTAAGTTTAAAACAGAACAAAAAAAAGAGTTTTGTGCATTATAACACGAGCCGTTGACAATATACATGATCTATGTCGGTTTCCGTAATACGAATTTGATTTTGCGAATTGTGAGTTAACAAAATGAGTGAACGACAAAAGCATTTTCTTTCAAAATGATGAAATATCATTTATTTGGATGTTTAATACATGCTTTACAAGCACTTGTTAATAAAATCCATAGTATTACATAAATTAAGGAGGACATCCTATTTAAGCGATGAAAATTTGTTATTTGCAAATATCACATAAATATATTCCATCGGTCATGCCTCTCGTTTTTATATGTTGAATCTTTTCAATCTCGTTAACAACCTTACAAAAAAAGAAAAATTCAAATTTTAAAGCATCATTTTCTCTTTTTCAAGTATACGAGGAAGTGCTCTTCACATTGTGCCAAATTTCTTTAAATTAATTAATAATTCGAATATTTCGTAATAAGATGATTTGCAATATCTCTAAGATCTCTTAGACTTTTTGCTAATAACAAGGAATGAGAGTAATTAATGTTAATTAGACATACAAACTAAACAAGGCTATTGAGGTTGATGAGAAATGAATTGGTTGTGAAAACATTTCTATTAATGGAAGTAAATCTTTTAAAATGAAAAAAAATTGTTTTTCCACTTTTTAGTGGGAAAACATTTTTTAGATCTTCTTTCACTAACACATTTTCCTTTTATTTTATATATTTTTCTTCTATTTTTTATTTTTTTAAAATCAAGTTTTTAATTCTTTTATTTTCTTTTTCTTCCTTAGTTGGTCACCGATCACAATGATGGTCGACAATTAGCTACAAGCGAGCTCAAATCTCGCCAAATTTGATGCGATTTAATGAGCTAGACAAGACTTGAGTCTTGCTAGAACGACAAGTCGGGCGAGGCTCGAGCGCTGCCAAGCTCATTGGAGCCTTGCTAACCTCAAGTGAGACTCAAATCTCACCTAGCTTACCAAGACATGCTAGATTTGGAGAGACTTGAGCTTGCCTACGACCAATCATTGATTGTTGCTGTGGGAAGAAATAAAGAAAAATAAATAAATAATCAAATTAAAAAATAAAATAACAAAAATAATTATCGGAAGAAGTTGATGGAGAAAAAGAATTTTCTTATCGAATGGTAGTAAATATTTTTTTAGTTTATTTTTAAGGTTTGGCCGAACACCGGAAATATATTGTTATTTTCTTGAAAATATTTTTTAGGAATATCATATTTTTTGCGATTTGAACGTATAGCCTTAGGACATGAAGTAAGTGAAATCTATTACGAAACATTGTGGTAATTTCCGTAGATCGAGAAGTGAATTTTAAATAGGTTTGATGGAATTCAAATGAGGGCCCAGTAATGTCATCAAGGCCCATTCAGTCTGTGTCCGTTCCAAATCCGATCGCAGTAAGTCAAGGGGAGCGTCGACTCACCTGGAAGAGAAAGGGAGATTAGTTTTTGGTTGGGAGCTGTTGTCCTCTCTCTCTCTCTCTCTCTCTCTCTCTCTCTCTCTCTATCCCTCCCCCATCCCCGACTGCAGGCCAGCTCCCATCTTCTTCCTCCACCTCTTCTTCCCTCCTCCTCCTCCTTAAACCCTACCAAACCCCTCTCTACCGACGGCTATGAACCCACCGCTCCTCACCACCTCTCCTCCTTCCACCACCACCACCCTCCCTCTCCTCTCCTCTCCCTTCCTCCTCACCCCCTCATCCTCCAGAAGACGCCGCCGCCGCCTCCTCAAACTCTCTCGTCCTCGCGCCACCCTCGATCAGCCCCCCGCCACTTCCCCTCCTCATGACTCCGACGTCTTCGGCGGTCCCAAGGAGTTCACCGGCATCCAGCCCCTCGTCAAGAATTTGTCCCCTCCTGTGCGCTTAGCCGCCTCCGCCATCGCAGTGGCTGGTGCCGTTGCCGCTGGTTATCATCTCGGTTTTCGGTTCGGTGGCTCTCGCAATGCTGCTCTCGGTGGGGCTGCTTTGCTCGGGGCCGCCGGTGGCGCCGCTGCTTACGCCGTGGGGGCTTGCGTGCCTGAGGTCGCCGCTGCCGATTTGCATAACTACGTCGCCAGCTGCGATGATCCTCAGGCTGTTAAGAAAGAAGATATTGAGCTCATTGCCAGCAAGTCAGTTCCATCCTAATCTACGTTCCTTGATCTATGCCTTCTTTCGTTGTTCCTTCGTTACGTTGTCACGGGGATAATTCTCTCAGATTCCCCACTGTGATTACTCCCGAAAAGATGCATTTCGATTTATCTGACCGGTCTGAAATGAGGATTTGGCAAGTCCTCACTCGAGTCGTAACTGAAGAGCTTGCATTTTCTTTTCTTGCTCACTCAAAATGTGGATTATATGATGTTACTATCTTCCCTTATCGCCTTTTCATTTCCCTATGCTAATTCACTTACGACACCCCATCTTTCAGGTACGGTGTGAACAAGCAAGATGCTGCTTTCAATGCAGAGCTCTGTGATTTATACCTCAGGTGAGCTTACACAATGAATTAACCATGCGTCTCTTCTGCTCTTTGCACATGTTCTGTATGCGCAAATAGATAGATCGCTGAAAGTTTAGAGAATTCGAAGTGGCTTTACTTTTTTTTTTTTTTTTTTTTTCAAGTGTTAAGAGTTTGAAATCAGACTTTTATTTGGTATTTATCTCCTCAAACGTTCAAATACTTTAAAAGGTTAGTATTTAACGTCACTCCCGTTTTTTTTTTTATAATATTTTAGGAGAAATATAATCTTTTTTGGCTTGGCAGCAAATGCAAACAGGACCTCTTTCAGTTGCCTTTGAGTTGGTTGAATTACCTACCCTATCTTCCTTGCAGGTTTGTCTCATCCGTCCTTCCTTCTGGAAATGAAGAACTCAAAGGAACTGAAGTTGATAAAATTGTCCAGTTTAAGAGTGCTCTGGGCATCGATGATCCAGAAGCAGCTGCCATGCATATGGAGGTGCTCTCACACTAGCTACATTTTGAATGCTTAAGAATGTCTAATGGCAATGGGAAGTATGATGAGTAGTCTCCAACTGAAAATGGTTTTAGTTGTGTCCTTCCAGATTGGTAGGCGTATTTTCAGGCAAAGGCTTGAAGCTGGGGATCGTGAAGCTAATGTAGAACAGCGTCGGGTATGAAAATATGAATGCCTGTAGTTATGCTGCAAACATATTGCACTATGACTAGCATCCCTTTGCTATGTGTTGTATGGTACTTTATCACTATTACTTCCTCTTCAGTGCAGGCATTTCAAAAGCTGATATATGTTTCTACTCTCGTGTTTGGAGAAGCATCAGCTTTCCTTTTACCTTGGAAGCGTGTATTCAAAGTTACTGATGCCCAGGTACCAAGTCATCTATTAGGCAGTGTCTTCTTGGTGCTATGATTATGGTGTTGCCTGAATAGTTACCTTTGTTGGAGTTTAGTGTCTCGTAGTTGCAAGATCGATCTCCTTCTGTTACTGTATACGGTCAAAACTGCGCTTTTATGTATCACATTGATGACATGCATTGCTCACATACTGTAACATTCATCTTATTCAATCTTTCATTGATGTCTGTGCAGGTTGAGGTTGCTGTTCGGGATAATGCACAGAGATTGTATTCTTCCCAGCTAAAAGCAATTGGCAGAGGTCTGTGTAATTATATTGACCTAAAATAGTTATGAAATGCACAATCAATCTGGTTTTAGTAGTTTATGCTGAAAATAAGTGAAGTAATTTAGAGTTTTGACCTGCCTTTTATTTTCGCAGCCTTTTCTCTTTATGGCTGCTGTGGTGCTTTTGCCATTATGAATTTCTAATGGTTTGCTTGTGTACTAAAATTGATGTCTCTGTTAGATCTCAATGAGAACCAGCTTGAAAGTCTTCGGGTCGCGCAACTAATGTATCGACTGTCTGATGAGGTAACTTTTCATCGTTGGCAAAAATGAATTTGACAATGATTTGCTTTTTGTGGCATCTCTTTCATTTGCTTGTTGGTGCAGCTTGCTGAGGATTTGCTTAAGGAACATACAAGAAAACTGGTTGAGGAGAATTTCTCAACAGCTCTGAATGTGCTGAAATCAAGAACAAGATCGGCGTATGGCCCCTCATCCCTTCTAGATGTTACTCAATATTGAATTGTGGTTTCTAGAGTTTGTGCAAATTGTTTTTGTCATACATCAGTCAGCTGGGGCATCCTTTCAGGGTTTTGAGAAAAAGTTACTGCAATGACTTATTGAGACAGAAAACAAAGCAACAATGATTTGAGAGCAATGCCTTCACTTTTAGTTGAGATTAATCAGTGGTCGTATGTTTATTTGTTTGGGAATTGTTCAGAGAATAATTCTTGCTTATTTTCTGCAAAAGGATTCTTGTCATCAACTTATAAATTTTCATAACCCAGGAGAGGAGTAGCTCAGGCTGTCGAAGAGCTAGATAAAATTCTAGCATTTAATAACTTGCTTGTCTCATTTAAGAACCACCCAAATGCTGATGCCTTGGCTCGTGGGATTGCTCCAGCTTCCTTACTTGGTGAGGAACCTTGAAGTTTTTGGGTCCATGCACCATTCAGTTTGTTGTCATGGGAAGTGTCTGAATTAGTAGTCTGTACCTCAGGTGGTGAATACAACAATGACAGAAAAATGGATGACTTGAAGCTCCTTTATAGAGCATATGTTGCAGATGCTTTGTCAAGTGGCCGTCTTGAAGAAAGCAAGGTTACAAAAACATTCTTACTGTGTCAACGGATTTGTTGGTTTGTCATGCATGACATTGTCATATACTGTATTTTATAACCTATTTGTCTGCCCCTTACCTGCCTTTTCTTGGACATCACCTGGTCCATTTGCCTTCTTATTTCCTCACTTTTATTCCTTACTTATTTTTAGCTGGATGCTTTGAGTCAACTGAGGAATATCTTTGGTTTGGGTAAACGTGAGGCCGAAGCTATCACGCTTGATGTAACTGCGAAGGTGTATCGTAAACGACTTCAACAGTCATTTACTGGTGGTGAACTGGAAGCTGCGGATAGCAAAGCAGTTTTCCTCCAAAACCTATGTGAAGAGTTGCGATTTGATCCACAGAAGGCTAGTGAGATTCATGAAGGTATTTTCATTTATTTCCTGGTCTAGAGCACTAATTGATAGTCATTCATGTGCACTCTGTTCTTTTCTTGTTCCCTTATTTATGCTGTGGTTCAATAGTTCTTAAAGTTTTCAACTTAATTATCTATCTTGCAATGTGAAAATTGCTAGCAAAAAGGAACGTTCTTTCTGAGTAGAACACGGTGAATTTTGAGAATTGTAGAGAGAAAGAAATTTAAGAATTTTGTGTCTATATGTTGGATAAAACCATCATATCATACCCGATGACATCCTCTTTTATTTTCACATGTAGAAATTTACAGGCAGAAACTTCAGCAGTGTGTTGCTGATGGAGAACTGAGTGAAGAGGATGTTAAAGCTTTACTACGATTACGAGTTATGCTCTGTATCCCTCAGCAAACTGTTGAAGCAGCTCACTCCAGTATATGTGGCAGTTTATTTGAGAAGGTAAACATCAGAACTGACTTCATGATGTTCCAACTTCATGTCTAACGCATGTTTTGCGTTGCATTTGTCTGCAAAGAAATTGGTGTGACTGCACTGACTTACCTGAATTGTTAAATCCAGGTTGTGAAGGATGCGATTGCCTCAGGAGTTGACGGATATGATGCAGAAGTGAAGAAATCTGTGAGAAAAGCAGCTCATGGCTTGCGCTTGACAAGGGAGGCTGCCATGTCTATTGCCAGCACCGCTGTGAGTATCATTTTTTAAGATTCCTATGCTTTTGGCAGACCTCTCTCTCTCTCTCTCTCTCTCTCTCTCTCTCTGTCTCATGACATGGATGAGACTGGCCGGATACCAAAATGGACTTCCATAGACAAACGTGTGTTCAGGCTACAATGGGTCAACCTTCCTTTTTGTTAAGATTCATGCTGATTCTCTTGGAGTAGGGGGAATGATAGATGGAACATCAATATTCTTAAGAAATATGACATAAAAGGAGTTTCCTTTTCTAAATTTGGGATGACGTCTTTTAATAAGTCCATTTTCTGCATTCCTCTGCCCCTGTATCGTAAGTAGTGTCATTTCACTGGAAAGGACTGGAATCTAAGAAGAAAGTTCCCAGTTTTGGTCATACACAACTGATTGATTGAGTTTTGTTGTCCCTTGCTGTCCCTTTCATTGTTGCCTGGAATGCTGGTTTGAAGGGCAAACGATATGTTTTGATTATATGAAATGAATTTGACTTGGATCTTGAAGATTCATCACTTAATTAGCTAGCATGAATTTAACTTGGATTATGATATCACCCACAGAGTGATTTGCATGGATACCCATGGTGGTCCTGTGCTCAAATGGGCATGCAGGCAGCTGCTAGATAGACTATATATCGTCAGATGTAAAGTGTGATTTGACTACATATATCGATTTATAAGAATTAGCACCCTCTTGGTGGTATTTTGCTGTGAAGTTGACTACATGTATCGATGTTTCCCAATTAGCACCCTCTTGGTGATATTTTGCTGTGAAGTCTACTAATGAGAAGTATCTGTGTCTTGCATGTAGCATCAGTTGACATTTGATCGAGTTAGCATGTGCACGAACATAGTTTTAAGTTTTGAGCATCTTTCTTTTGCTTCGTAAATTGTCTTGGGACAATTGAAAGATTCATGGTTATACTTTTTATTCCAACCAATCATAACCTTCGATCGCCTTATCTGCATGCAGGTCAGAAAGATTTTCATCAATTACATTAAACGAGCACGAGCAGCTCAAAATCGTACTGAATCTGCTAGGGAGCTTAAGAAGATGATCGCCTTTAATACCTTGGTTGTTACTGAGCTGGTGGCAGACATAAAAGGGGAATCACCTGATACTGCATCTGAAGAAGCTGCTAAGGAGGTAGAAGTAGAAATTGAAGAGGAGGAGTGGGAGTCTCTTCAGACACTTAGAAAGATAAGACCCAGTAAAGAACTTACAGCCAAGTTAGGAAAGCAAGGCCAAACAGAGATAAATTTAAAGGATGATCTTCCAGAGAGGGACAGGACTGACCTCTATAAGACATATCTATTGTTTTGCCTGACTGGAGAAGTAACGAATATTCCCTTTGGGGCACAAATCACAACCAAAAAGGATGACTCTGAATTTGTATTGCTGAATCAGCTTGGCGGTATCCTTGGCTTGACTCCTAAGGAGATTGTGGAAGTCCACTGGGGTCTCGCCGAGCAGGCATTCAGGCAACAAGCAGAGGTGATATTAGCTGATGGTCAGCTGACGAAAGCTAGGATTGAGCAGCTGAATGAGGTGCAGAAGCAAGTTGGCTTGCCTCCGGAATACGCTCAGAAAGTAATTAAGAGCATTACAACTACAAAGATGGCAGCTGCAATAGAAACTGCTGTCAGTCAGGGGAGGCTCAATATAAAGCAGATCCGAGAACTCAAGGAAGCGAGCGTGGATTTAGATAGCATGATATCAGAGAGCCTGAGGGAGAACCTCTTCAAAAAAACCGTGGATGAAATATTCTGCTCGGGTACTGGTGAATTTGACGAGGAGGAAGTTTACGAGAAAATACCAGCCGACCTGAACATCAATGCCGACAAAGCTAGAAAAGTGGTTCGCGAGCTAGCTCGAAGTAGATTGTCAAATTCGCTCATTCAGGCCGTGGCCTTGTTGAGGCAAAGAAATCGACCAGGAGTGGTACGGACTCAACAGAGTTTGTCATCCTATGTTTCTTCTACCCGTCGTGAGCTGTAAATTTTGGGGGTTGATATGTTTTGCTAGGATGAAGTGCCTTCTTTTTAAAAGCCCATTTCTATCATTTGTGTGCAGGTTTCCTCGCTCAATGATTTGCTGGCATGCGACAAGGCGGTGCCGGCTGAGCAGCTGTCTTGGGAAGTGCCAGAAGAACTGGCGGACTTATTTGCTATATACATGAAGAGCGAGCCTGCCCCAGAGAAACTAGCGAGATTGCAGCATCTGCTTGGCATCAGCGATTCAGCTGCGGCGGCTATGCGAGAGATGGGAGACAAAGTAGTTCAAATTGGTGCAGAGGAAGAGTTTGCTTTCTGAGTATTTCTTTCTTTTTTAAAATCAATTTTCATATGTATCGACAGGAGTTTCTTCTGGCCCAATATGCGAGGGCCCATTTGCTCAATTTGTATCTGTCGTCTCACTACCATTAGGTAGATTTGCTCAAAGGACGGATGAGAGAGCTTAAGGCGTGACGCTGAGTCGTTGAGATTTTGGTTTATATCCATAAGATCTATCGAAATAACAGACCATTCTTAAAGAGTACTATTGACCCAAGGTGTTCCCTGCGTTGCTTCGTATCTACTCATCTCATCTCATCTCATCGCTAGCTCGACGAATTTATGGGGGCTCGAGCCTTATCGTGAGGAAAAGGAAAGTGAAGGGACCTTAGAGACATCATCATTGCATAATTTGGTACTTAGCACACATCTCGAAGGAGGTTTCGAGGGAATTAACAAGATGTAGACTTCGACTCGACTTGAGGAAGACGAATAGAGAGAATGGGGATGGTGATTCCATTTTCCCGAGGGGCTGAGAATCAAGCTTGATGAATGTTGCGGATGGCTGCGTTGATGCTCTTGCAATCATAATCCATTATCTTCATCCAGTTCTCGAAGTCCCCAATTTCCTGTGCCGCAAATATATATATATATAAGTTAAACCGCATGATGACAGGTTCGTTAGGGTTAGTTTGGTAAAAGCAATAGTCTGGATATGCCCGCCCGGGGGGGGAGCAGAAAAAGGGACCTTGATGGCGGAGTTGAGAGCACGAGTGGAGGCGAGCCAGTGATCGGTCTGCTTGGTGAAGCGGGAGACGGTGGCAGCCAAAGCTCGAATCTCGAGCTCGACGCGCTTTTGGTTGAGGAAGGCCTCCTGCACCCCTCCGTTCACCGCCTCCACCAGCAGATCCGACACCGCCGTAGCGCTCCTAATTGCGTCTCCCTTGGCTTTCTCGGCGCGGTCTCGAAGGAGGGCCGAGCGGTGGTGGTGATGGTGGATTAGTCCGAGCAGAGAAGCCTCCAAGGTCCCCCCGACGACGCCGCCGCCGCCGCCGCCAACGGGATGGCGATCGGCCTGGGATGGCTCCGATTCAGAGGGAAACAAGACGCGCGTCCGAGCAAGCGGCAGCTGCGGTGAGTACATTCTCTCTCTCTCTCGATCTCTCTCGCTGTGTCTCCGTCAAGGGGCGTGGCAGGCACCATGTCGCTGTCTATGAGGTTGTTTTGGGGTGGTGGGCAGCTGGGCCAAGTCCACATCCGCCGAGGGTGAAGGCCCAACGAACCGAAATGACTTCCGACACTGAAAAGTCTTTTCACTCATAAAACGAGGATT
This sequence comes from Corymbia maculata, assembly GCA_014182735.1. Taxonomy (NCBI): domain Eukaryota; kingdom Viridiplantae; phylum Streptophyta; class Magnoliopsida; order Myrtales; family Myrtaceae; genus Corymbia; species Corymbia maculata. The sequence goes on from CM024683.1 coordinate 37,313,934, forward strand.
GAGAAAGACATAGAGAGATGGATAATTAGAGGAGCGACGCAGACGCAGAGAGCCCTATTCGCATGGAATTCAGTAAGTGAGTCTTTCGAGTTTTCGGCTCCTTCAAATTAAATGCTCCCCCTTCCCTTTCCTGTGCCCCCGCCGGTGGGGGTCTTTGCTGACGGGACTCATCATCTACTCCTGGAATGTGACTCAATCATCCTACGAAATTTCAAGAGGAGGTTTCTTTTCCCATCTCGCCTCCTTCCTCCTTCCTTTGCCTCTAAATCTATTATTTAGGTTTGGTAGGTATAGCCTCAACGTCATGCAGTTTTTGACGGCCCGCATTATTTTCCTCTTCTTCTTGTTTTTTATGCTCCCGGTCTTGTCCCGTTAACGACGTCCACCAAGTTTTGAGTTAAATGTTTACTCGAACGGAAAATTCCTTCAATGCAATTTCGAGAGGGACGCCATAAGAAAGAGAGGCCACACCCATTCTTGCCCAACCCCTCTTCTCTTCTCTTCTCGCGACTACTATAAAAAAGTGAAAGATGCTGCTTTCTTTGGTCCCCCTGATTTAATGACACCCCCGATCGTGATCGTGATGTTGATAAAGGTCGGTTCACTTTTAACTGGACGCGTCTGCTTTTCCCTATTCCTATTCTCCATCTCGGGCGGCTCCTTTTCATCCTACTTTTCTCATGCTCCCCCAATTCTTCCCCGCCCTTGTGGGCCAACGTTTTTCAATCGTCCGCTCATTACTTGTCCATCCCCCTGTACATCTCTACTTGATACATACGGAACATGATTTGATTGACCGGGTCAAATCTTACATGCGCCCCAATTGAGTTCCCTTCCATTTCCACCATGGAATAATCACAAGATTTCCCTCCGCCTGTACTTCCCGTTTCAATTGCTGGTGTGCTATGCAATGTGAGGTAGGAAAAGTAGTACAAGATATCGGATAAAATTGACAGGTCTGGTTTAGTGATTTGTCTTATCTCCGTGAATTAGACGTATTATATGTGTTCGATTCCTCACACCATCACGTACAGACAAGTTCCTATTTGGACCATCCACTCGACTTGCATCTTACTTGGCCCATGAACTTAGTGAGGTATTTTACTACTCGAGTTAACATACCTAATTAAGTGACCTTCTTTGTCATAAAAAGAAGAAGAGAAGATATTTGGATGAGGTTTTAGAATCAAAATTCAGCAGCAACTCTTTCAGAAGAGGACAAAAATGTCGATGTCTCCACTTAACCACCGAGAAATTGCGAGGCTTCCTAAACAAGAGAAGTGTAGATGGTCACGTATGGTAGCGAGCATGGCGTCGGTCACCAGTAAACGGTAAACAGTAGAGTGGAATAAACTATCTGCCAACTGGAAAGGCGTGCATGCATACAATTTGCAAAAAGTTGATGGACGTCGGGGGCAGCCCTACACCTTTTTGACATTTTTGCAGCCCTTGGGCCCCTGGAATATTGAAAAGTCAAGAAGCCCATCTTTGCTTCATTTCACTCAAATTCTAGATCCCCGTACTTTTCAACACATTTATATTTTTCCGTGACGTGGAATTTTCAAGCCATGCATTGGCCGGTCCGAGAGATTAGGTGAACCTGCCTCTGAACGAACTTGTCTCTCGTTGATGACTGATGAGATGTCTATAAAGCCCGTTCCATCCCCCATGCAGAAGTTCACATTCTTTATCCGTTCCATCACCTTCGCTACAAAAATGGCTAGTCGTCATCCGATTTGGGTAATTGTCGCGATAGCTTTTGTAACGACACTCGGGTGGGGAAGTGCCTCCGCACAACTCTCCACCAACTTCTACTCCAAAAGTTGCCCCAATGTTTTGAGCACGGTGAAATCTGTTGTCCAGTCCGCGGTGTCGAAAGAGCGCCGCATGGGTGCTTCTCTCCTTCGCCTCTTCTTTCACGATTGCTTCGTCAATGTAATCTTCTCTCCCTCCCTCCCTTTTGCCAAATTTTTTTCCACCTGTTCCTTACATGTACACTCTGGCCACAACCATTTTTACCATTAAAACCCGAGTCTTATATTGTCCACGATGCGACAGAGTATGCAAAATTCCACTATAAAGGCTGTCTATGACCATGGTAACTATGACCAGTACCATGTATACACTGGCTTTCTTTCTTTTTGAATAGAAAAAGGCTGATTTGGACATTGAAAAATAACGTGGTAACATTCATGCAGACTAGTCTAAGCATACAGAGTTTTTTTTTTTTAAGTTGATTTAAAAAATTAATAGTGACTCAAGAGTCCACTGCTATGCATAGTGGATCGTTGATGAGTCAGCCCTGTTCAAAGACATGCATGGCTTGACATGGTTAGTTTTGCATCGACCAAAAATAGGGGTGCGATGGCTCGATACTCCTGGACGACACATCCTCGTTCCAAGGGGAGAAGACGGCCGGCCCAAATAATAATTCGGTAAGAGGATTCAACGTCATCGACAAGATAAAGTCCAAGGTGGAGTCTGCCTGTCCAGGTGTGGTCTCTTGTGCGGACATTGTGGCCATTGCTGCTCGCGACTCGGTTGTCCTAGTATGTTTTGCAATTGATATACGTAGTTGCTCATTTAGTCTGATCTCCTAATTTACTGTTATTATCAATTGATGGTGGTGTGATATTTGAAGCTGGGCGGGCCACGTTGGGAAGTGAAACTGGGAAGAAGAGACGCAAAGACCGCGAGCTTATCACTCGCCAACAGTGGAGTCGTTCCCCCCCCATCTTCAACGCTCGCCAACCTCATCTCTAGATTCAAAGCTCAAGGCCTCTCCACCAGGGACATGGTTGCCTTGTCTGGTACGTGTTTAACACTGCAGTCTCCGGCTTTGCTCAAATGCTAGGTCGCTTATGGGTCATGCATGGGCGTGCATTGCAGGGTCTCACACCATAGGGCAGGCGAGGTGTGTAAGCTTCAGAGCTCGCATATACAACGACAGCAACATCGACAGCTCATTTAGCAAGACTAGGCAGGCCAACTGCCCCCTCACCGTCGGCTCTGGGGACAACAAACTGGCTCCTCTCGACCTCCAATCGCCCACCGCCTTCAACAACGCTTACTTCAAGAACCTGATCAGCAGCAAGGGCCTTCTTCACTCGGACCAGGAGCTCTTCAATGGCGGATCCACCGACTCTCTCGTAAAGACGTACTCCACCAACTCCAAGACCTTCAACTCTGACTTTGCTTCCGCCATGATCAAGATGGGTGACATCAAACCCCTCACGGGTTCCAAAGGCGAAATTCGCAAGGTCTGTAGCAAGGTCAATTAGATTCTGTACGATTGACCAGTTTGATTTATGAGGTCATTCTCTCTAATAGTTAGTAAAAAACCAGGATTGAGTACGCAAAGCGAATGCCCCAAACCAAACAGATGGGGGGGAAGTATTTTGTCGTCGAACTAAGTGTAACTTTGATTTCTGTAGCTAGTCTGCATTTGAGATTTCTCAGAGGAAATAAAACCTTGAACAATTCAACTTCTTTCTTTATACACCGTAAATGCCACTTTTCTACGATTGACCAGTTTCATTTATATATAAGCACCAACAGTAATGTTGCCGTACAAATGCCGGTTTGACTTTAAGAGTCATGCTTATCCACGTTCTCGCCAAAATTGGAAAAAAGTTATCTCATCATTACAATAATAAGAAAAACGGAAAAATTCAAAAAAAGCCTCAAAGAGTCCATATTTTCTTAAATAAAGATTCTAAATAGACATTATTTTAAATAAAAACCTAAAGTGTCATCATTTCTTAAATGAAGATCATAAGTAAATTATGTTTCAAATAAGGGCTATACTATTTGATAGTCAAAGGCATTTTTGTCATTTACTATTTTCTTTTTTTCTTTTTGTTTTCTTTCCTTTTTTTCTTTCTTTCAGATCAAGTGAGGGCAACCCTTGCCCAACCCTTTGTGGGCAATGTTAAGAAGAAGATCAAAAAAAAAAAAAAAAAAAAAAGGAAGAAAAAAAAGATTAAAAAAAGAAGAACATTTGGATGAAAAGCCCTTGATCATTCAGAAAATTTAGCTAGTCGACGATTGGCGAGCCGTTATTTGAAATAGCTATAGCCACTTTAGATTTTTATTTGAAATAATTAATGTCACTTCAAGCCATTGTTTGAAATAATATACATTTCAGGTCCTTATTTGAGAAAATATTAGTACTTTAAACACTTTTTTGGAATTTTCCTAAGAAAAACAACCAATCAATTTGAATGGCCTGACAAGTCCATGACATTTTAAAGAAGTTTGAGATGTTTCGTATTAAATAAAGCTAGATCTCAAATCGAGTCATAACATATACTCCTCTTTCATTGAATTAGAAAAAACTGAAAATCCCTTAATAAGACCGCCGTACAATCACCAGGCCCGACCCTGCTAAGCCCACGAGTGAAGCCCTCCATATACATGAAAACCTGCAGAATATAGGTCCCTAAACCATGCCTTTAAGTTTGGGTCCTCCAACTTTCATCTGTAAGCGACATTTGGGCAAAAGGCTCCAATGGTGCCTGATGAGCTACCACGACCATCACGAAGCTTCAAAGGCCATCAAGATATTTTTCATGAAACACATGTTGGTACTCCATGATTGCTTGACAACATGAACAGCATGGTATTTTGAAAGAAATCCAGAATTAAGCCCCAAAAGAAGCTATCATTACACCACGTTGCCCCCATTTTCAATTTTAGTGAAGCAAGTACATGCCACACACGGATGGATCGTCATGCAATCTTCCTATTGAACGTCAGCATCATTAGCTTTTCTTTCTTTTATTTGACTATAGATCGAAAGACTTGCGATCGAGCTGAGTCACGACCTCAAAAGAATAGCGAATCAGTCATAGGATACTCACTCGAAAGGACGGACTTGAATTATGAACAGTTCCTCAAGTGGCCCCTTTAGCTTAAAGAACAGCTTGCAGTTCACTTTTCCGCAACCCACATGATTTGCGAAGGTCTTGAAACATAGGTGAGAATATGTGCAAATTGTAATCGGTATGTATGTCTCAGAACGTCTCTATTATGCTCATGAATTTACCGTCTGAAAACTTAATATGACGAGGGACAAAAGTCAGCATAAGAATAAAATTATCACTGCAGGATCCCACATGCCAAAATAATGCTTGACATGATCAAATCATAGGAAAAGGTATTAAAGTTACTCGGGAATCTAGATCAGATCATAATACAGGAGCCGCGAAGAAATCTCTAAGCTGAAGTGGTTCTTCTCAACCTTGAGTATAATGAGAACAGGCGCAAGTCAAATAATCTGGTACAATAGCTTCCGTATGGATACTAAAGTTAAAAAAAAAAAAAAAAGGTTCTGAGATCAGATTTGCTCAAAGAAATGAACATGATTAGTGTCGCTAGAGATGGAGCTGTAGGTGGCGGTGCTGGTTGGGGTGGTGAATAAAGAAGAAGTGGAAGAGGAGGAGGAAGAAGATGAAGGCACGACTAAAGACGGGGGTGGCGGAGGGGGAGGAGGACGAGGAGAGGGGTCAGGAGGTGCGGCAGTGGAAGAAGAGGAAGAAAGGGTTGGAGGAGGAACAACAGAAAGAGCCAAAGCAGCAGTAGGATTAAGAGCAGTTCTAGAATGAGGAACAACAACATTGGATTGTATATGATTGTTAGCAGCGGCTTCTCTGTATTTGAATCTCACTATCTCATTTCTTACAGCGTTGAGTTCAGCCTGCAGAGTTTGGATCTGCTGTTGCAAAGCCGAGATTACACCCATGCATCCGTACACTGGGTCTCTCAGCCTCAGATTCGCTTCGTACACCAAACTGTTGGCGGTATCAGCTCTTTGGCTCTCCGGCACCTCCTGTAGACAATCACAGATCATATGTGCGTGTATGTTCAGTGATTCAGGATAGAAAGATTGACAAAAAAGTATCGATAGGTAGCAGTGGACTATGAGCAGAAGCATAGAAAGAGGAAGCTGTGGCCCACCATGAGCATCTTGGAGACGTTACTTGCACCGAAGACTCTGTGAACAGCGGCGAATTTCTGAGGCTCGTGTGGGGAAAAAAAAGGGGAGAAAGGGCACTCTTCGGCGCATCGCCTCCTTAAAAGCTTACACGCCGCGCACGGCGTTATCGTGTTGAGCGTTCCGGTGCCGGTTGGGCTCGACATCATGTGCCTTCTTCCCATTTCATCACCACAAGTTGCATCCTTCTCTCTCTTGATCTTCTTTGCTATCTCATCCGATCTATCCCTAGCACCACCCACCCCCATCATCACATAAGTCAGTGTGAAAAGGGGTAAAACAAAGAAACGAAGGGGGGAAAGAAAAAGAAAGACAAGAATCCGCGGACAGGTTTAGATCGATATCACGGGGACAGTACCGGTCTCTGGACGTTCAGGCACGCATTCTTCAACGGCGTTTCTTTATGCAAACAAGGCTATGGAGAGAAGATCAAAAGGAGAAAGGGAAAAAGAAGGAAGGGATGAGGGGAAGGAGTGCTTTAAAGGCTAAGGTGAGCGAGGTCAACGGATGGCTATATTTATGTGAGAGAAAAACTTGGAAAAGAGAGAATGTGATAACGTGATCAAATTACAGGGGCATTGGTGTTCCTGTGTTGAACATTAGGTTAGGAGACGATTGGGAAAATTATGGTATTTAGGCACGCATTTTTCAATCAATCAGTTAAATACGAGTACGTGCGTACGAATGCGATAGTCTCTCTCTCTCTCTCCCAGTTTTTTGCATTTTGGGTCTCGGGCTATTTTTAATGGGACAAAAGTGGGAGCTTCTGGTTTCTGGCGGTAACTTGCTCCCATCTACCTTCGAGGCCAATTGACTTTGGGATGCAATGGCCTCGACTCCTCTCCATTTCCGTATGATGTTCGAATAGGATTTCTCCCATCTCAAAAAGTTTATAACAAAAGAAAAATAGAAAGGTCCAAGGTTCACGCTACAAAAGCTTTTTGGCCAAGAGGGTCTTGGTCATGAAGTTAGCTAGCAAGACTTGCAAATCATCGACATGCTAAGAATCCAAGCATGAGTTTAAAAGTTTCAAATGGACAAAGGACCATGGCATCTTTTGAAACAGTAAAGCATTACAAATCTACAGCATCGCAAGTTTCGTCATCTGACCAAACTCTACGTGAGCTTTCCTCTCAGTTATCCAACAAGAGAGTTTAGATGCATCAAGAAAACAGAGCTTTGCAGACATCATAAGGAAGCCTCGATGTAGAAATTTTACAAGCAATCGTAGCTTGGACTGTCCACTTTCATGGAGTGCAAGCATCAAAGGTAGGTAAAGAAAAATGATATAAACCTAAACAAGGGTGTATCATCTCCTCTCTTGCCTCTCAATGTAATAATGAAGGCTTTCTTTTTTCTTTTTTCTTTTTTATTTTTCTTTTTAACTTAAATATTAAGACAAATGGAGCCATCGCTTCTTCCTTGTTTGACCCGGATTCGGTGGCTTGTGAAACGCTCCGACTTAACCTCCCCCCCGTACATTATTGATGTCAAGGCCATGGCGGCCATGTGTAAACCCTAACTTTTAAACATACTTGATATTCTACACAGGCCAGTGTGTATGTACGCCGTACCTATCCCAAGGTGGATTCTCATTTATCCAACAGTCAATGTAAGGACTTGAGGCCTTTGCAGGAAAAATCATGGTATTTGCCATTTGTAGTCAAATCCACGCTCTAACATAACTCGGATTGCATCTCTGCAGCCAACCCTTCTTCTTATTCAAATTGGGACGGAAGAAACAGGAAGTAAACGACAATGACCAGCATCGCCGGTCCATTTGCAAACCACCCTCTCCTTTTCCAAGGTAACATAAAAGTATAGGCACGAGGCGCGAGTGTGAAATCGTCAAGCCTGTTGGGATCTTTGGGGACTAATCAAACCTGATTCGATTTCAAACTTACATGGAGTCGAGTTAGCTTAGTCGTATTGCCCCGGGATTCCATCAAGTTTAAGTAATCATTACAATAAGGTAGACGAGAACGTTGGTGCGTCGAGTTCATATGCATTCAAACCAACAGAGCAGATGTTCCGCGCCGGGCTTAGAAATAGTCCCCAAACTTGTGCTAATTCCATCAGCCATAGGTCACAGCTGACGACTAGGATGAGATGTAGGAGAGTGCATATGAACGCGGCCGACATGTTGAGTAGATTAAGGATTTGTTGTGTGACTTTTGCATATATTTATTATTGTTTTAATCTTTCCGAGATTGACATCTAATGTTTTTTTAGGAGAAATTACCAAAAAATTCTAAACATATCGTATTTATATCAATTCAATCATACATCTTTCAATTTGGTTAATTAGTCCTATATCTTTTGACGATTTACCAATGTAGCTTATTTGGTTAATTTTGGTTAGAAATCGCTTAGGTAGAAGTTAGTCATTCTATATGGCATGCTCAACACTAATGTAAACAATTTTTGCAAATTTTTTTCTTATGTTCTTTCTTTTTTTTCCCTTTTCTTTTTTGCTAATGGCCAAAAGCCAGCCACTTGTCACAAGTGATGGTTGGCCTCACCTAAGCCATGGCTCCCCTCGCCAAATCTGGTGAGGCCAACCTTCTTCCTTTCCTAGGCAAGGGTTAGCTTTGCTAGATTTGGCAACAGGGTCCCTTGCCAACGCTCACCGGATGCTTGCCCAAGCAAGCTAGGGTTGCCGCACCCTCATTAGCCATCTCTCATGGTTGGCGACCAACCATTGGCAAAAAGAAAAGGAAAAAAAATAAGAAACAAAAAAGAAAGTAAAAGGAACAAAAAAGAATTTTTATTTTTAAAATTTCAAAAATTATCCATGTTAGCAATTTCTAATCAAATTTGGTCGAATAGATTACCTTAGCAAATTGTCAAAATATTTACGATTGAATTGGTCAAATTAAAATGTTTAAACTACACTAACACAATTACAATTGACTTGGGCCTTTCTTGGTAAATTTTCTTGACTTTTTTACTATATAACTATACAATTAATTATAATTTGATTGCGCTGATTGTACTACTAAGTTTTCTATTGCCATCAATTATACTATAAAAAATTTGTATTCCATTGATTGATATATAGCACATGCGTGGTATTAGTTGAAGAAAATTGAAATAAATATGCTGCCATGTTTCGTTATATCTAATGACTAGCATGATTCCTATAGCGAAGTTGATGTTAGATGCATATATAGGAAAATAGAAGCATGATAACTATTGACCTATTAGCTGTGTAACGAAATGTTTCAAACTCATAATTGACTTGCAAGTTTAGTGAAATGAACTTTATCAAATCAATAAACAAAATATTAGTGTAATTGATTGCTAATGGTTGCTTAATAACCTTAAAACTAATTTGTCTCATTTCTCATTGTTAATTTTTTCTAGTATTTCTCTATCATACAAAATATTTGTTATTCTAACTTTATATCCATATATGTATATATATATATATATATATATATATATATATATAATTAAATTTTATCGAATAATTACACTTGCAATGTATCCATCATACTATAGAATATTTACATTTCAATAATGATTTCGTTTGCAATCTAAGTGTTAGCATGAAACATTTGTGTGTAATGACAAACACCATTCATTCTTACTTATGCTATATACACCTTAGAATTTTGATTCTACTTTTTATCTTTTTTTAAAGAAAATTTTCATTGCTAATCGAACCAAAGACAACGAAAAAAATTCAACTTGATCGCCTTAGGCGTGTACCTTTAGGCGAAAAATTAAATAGTTTATCCCTTTAAATTGCAATGGTGATGAAACTTCCTTTGGCACCTCATTCATCCGAAGATTAAAAAGATTAATGAATTTTATCGCTTTAGGTTAAACCAATGGTCGCAAATTCCTAGATTGTCGCCTTAGGCTGCATTTGGTCATCTGAATTTATAAAGATGACAGGACTGGATAGGATAAAATATGATTTAGTGAATTGCAGATTTAAAGTTGGATATTCTTTCGGAGAAAGAGACTCACTCCCTCGCTCACCTTGGCTGCGGCTCTGCTCCGCCACTGGCTCCGTTGCTCGCAGCGGCTTAGCCCACATCACTCGCCCATCCCCTCACAAAATCGAACTCCAATTTCGCATCACGAATTTGGAGAGAAATTCAGGGGCTATCTAGAATATGGAGAGAGTCTTGGGACGCTGCAACGCCGAGTGCTTCCCGGTTAGGCGACGGGCGATCGGGACAAACATGGTCTCATACAGCGGGACGAGGACGATAAGCATGAGGTAAGAGATGGCCTATAGGGATGCTGGGGGCACGTGGAAGTGGTCCGTGATTCGGGTGTCCATGGAACTCCCTTGTTGGACCGAGAATGTTTGGAGTTGGCGCGAGGATGGTATTGAAGATTATGGTGCAGGTGAATATCGGGGCCACCGAGACTATGATCTTCACCCGCTCCACTTGCCCGGCGGCACAAAGCTTCCGTGGGCTCTCGCTGTCTAGAGCTCTGTCTTGTATTCTAATGCACGCACGGGGTAGTTGACTGGAGATTCGAGGGCGTTTGGGGGAATTGAATGCAGCTGCGGCTACGGCTACGAACAGCTGCGATATGGTGGCCACACGACTGAGGCGGGGTGAGAGATCGGAGGAGAAGGGTTTGGTGGTGGCGGCAGTGGTAGTGGTAGGGACCAAGAGAATCACAAACCTCATCCTAAAGATGAGCGGCGGCGGTGATGGCGGGAGTGGGCAGCAATGGCACGCATGGGGCTGCCAACGCCACAGTCGACATCAAGGATGCTGTCGCTGGGGGAGGCCATGAAGGAAAAGAAGCCCAGAAATTTTTTTGGTGAAAGCGTGCCGAGTGTGGGGATGAAGACGATAGTGAGTAGAGCGTAGAGTTTGTGAAAAAATTGGCAATAGAAATCTTATCCAGCTTTATTTTACATCTTCAAATTTTTTATCTAAGTTATATATGATATATATCTGACCTTATCCTATCCTAGATTTCTACCAAATACGAGATATGATAAAACATATCATATCTTACGTTTTATCTGATCGACTAAACGCAACTTAAAGTTGATTTAAAATGACTAATTTATGGTTTTGTCACCTTAAGTCATACTCAAAGGTGATTATAAAAAAATATTTTGGGTTTGGTCACCTTTGATCAACCCTGAGGCCACGGGTTAATTTGTTGCCTTAGGTTTACCCTAAGGCAACGAAATTTAATTTATGTCCTGTAAGTTCAAAATTTTCCTTTCATAGAGTTTGAATTTTTTTGCTTAGGCCCTAACCTAAGGCCATGGCCATATTACTTTATTACTATACGTCCAACCTAATGTGCCATGATTTTGTCAATTTAAATCTAAATTAAAGTGATGAAATTTCATATTTGTTGCAATGAGTTTAAAATTGTCCCCTCTTTGATTGAATCGATGATGACAGAGTACAAATTATGATTGCTTAAGTTTGAATTACGTTGATGAAACTTTGATTCTGTCCTTAAGGTATGATCCAAGATGGCAAACATAAAAATTCGTCGGGTTCGATCGATGTCAAGGTGCAAATGTAAGTATCTGTCGTCGGGTCGACCATAAGGCCACAAAGGCGAAAGACGAATCGCTTTTATGGCGACAAACGTGAGGAAAAGAAGGGACGGGTCGCAGTCAGCCTCCAAAGTCCACCCCACTGGCTTTACCGATTCAGAAGAATTGCACTCCATGTGGTCACATGGACACGATTAATTAGTCTTTAGTATTTAAAAAAATTCCCAATCAGAGGCTTTAATGAAGGAAAATCGCGTGGCGCTAGGTGTTAAAAATGTTGGTTGATGCATCAGATGAGAAGCTTCCACTCCACATCCTCGAGGGTCTTTTTGCCCGGTCTTGCGGTGAGTTCACGTGAGCGAAGACGAGGTGGTGCAGCAGCGCCCCCAGATTCCTTTTGCCCCCGTCTGCTCTGCCTCCCCACCCTCTCAAATTGATTAATGGGCGACGACTGATCGAATCCGACCCAGATCTCACTTCGCTCCCCACCTCCTTCGTTCCTATTCATACAGAGTCACCCCCACATGATCATGTAATTACGCAGCTCCTGTATTTTTTTTATATTTAAGCCTAGCAGTGACTGCATCGCATATCTTGTTGACCTCGTCCAGAAACCCCTCCACCTCCTATTAATTTACTGTATCTTACTTAAGCCCCTAAGTTGACTTTGTTTTCTTGATCTTCCATCTGCTCCGCCCATCATGAGTCTTGTTATTTTATGTTGTCAAGGTGATATCATCCTGATCGCACCACCATGATTTTTTAAGTGTTCCTCTTTGTCTTTTCACATATATCGTCATATAGGTGGATTCAGACTTAGAAATGTGGAAGCGAGGGGAAAGCTCCGATTAATGTGCTCTTGTTTCGTAGAGGAGTTGAAGGAGTCATTTTTTCATCTTTGAAGGAGTCCAGCATATTTCAATGTCAAGTGTATGTTTCGAGGAAAAAGAATCCATAATGATAATCTTTACTTCTGTTGCTCGGTCGGTTATTGTCACCGTCGCTATAAATTACAAATTGTGGATACCACGAGATGCTAATCGCAGTTCACATGTTTACTTGGGAGAGCGAACGCTATCACATACAAAACTGGTTGAAGCTTTTCTATGACGGGCCGGTGGCCTCCAACACCATTTCTGGGTCTCTTTTGATTCTTGAAGCTTTCCAATGAAATGATCTTTGTCTTGTCTCACTGAGTATCATTAGATGGTTCGTAGGCATCAAAGATGGTTTTTGATGTACAAGATGTGGAGGGAACTTGATATACGATACCTATGTGACCGAAAGTTAGTTTCTAGCACTTGTCCCCTAGTTAGAGATTCATGTTTACGGATGAATGCTAAGCAATATTCAAAGTAAGAAGTCTTTTCATTTGTAAACACTTAAAAAAAATTTTTGGTGATGCGTGTGGTTAGCGTCGAAGTCTTCCCTCATTAGGCACGCTTAATCGGTACTCTTGTTAGCTTTGAACTCTTTTTCTCTATTTTGCTCTTGAGTGTATGGCGCTGGGGGCGTTCATCGTTCGTGTAATCATGCATGAAAATGGAAGAAGTGCAAATTCTACCGATAGAGGATGGATGAAATCTTGGAAGTAAATACCCATAGGAACGTTTCATGAACAACTGATGACATCGCTCAATTCGGCACACACGAATCCATCTACATATGAGAAGAAGAGCGAAAATCAAGGGAAATTGCCACGCTGCACCCTGATCATGGCCAAGTAACAACCGCGAGGCCTGCCATTAGTGCCCCGACGACCAAAGCCGAAGCACAGCGTTGGAGCGTGATCCTCAAGCTCCTTCTCTTCCCATTTTCCCACTCTGGTAGGCAATGACAGTCTGGAAGCAGACGTCCGAGCGCGTCCACCCACGGCTGGAGATGGTGGCACTGACGACCATAAGGAGGAGGAGGAGGAGGAAACGGGTGATGACGGAGACGATGACCTCAATTTGGGAAGGATGGTGGTGAGGAATTTCGTCTTACGTCGCTGCTTACTACTATTAGTGTCCCGGGCAGGGGTGTAGAAGTAAGAAGGTGGAGGCGTGAGCGGAGGCACAGCATCGTTGCGGAATCGGACTTTGGGAGTGCCTGGCTGCGATTCCCAGGTGAAGGGAACCGACACAGCTGTTCCTCCATGGCTGTAAAGTTGGTGAACGTCGTGGTCGTCCCCATAGTCATCGTGGAGATCACTGGGGTCGAGGTACCTGCCAAGGCTAATGCTGCTGACGCTGAGTCGCCTGGAAGAGAATGTCTTGGCATCGAGTTGATGAGGAGGAGGAGGAGGAGGAGGAGGAGGAAGAGGATGCTTCATCCACTGAGTTTTCCGACTTAGATCGGACCTGCTCTTCAGTATGTTCGCCTCCATTCTCACAAGTACCCGCAGCTTCCTCCTCGACTCTGTCAACAGCGCCCCCACCCTTAAATAAAAATCAAAGCGTCCCTACTCATGACAATGCGTCCCTTCCACTTCTATATATAGAGATCTGGTGGGGGATAGAGAGAGAGGGTTGTCGAGTGCTGATGATGCTGATGCGGACTCAAGAGTGGTTAAGCTTTCAGTTTCGGCTTATCAGTGGAAGGAGTCAGTCCCTTTAATATAATGCACGCCTTCCTCTCCCTTCACTTAATCAATTACCTAAAGCCAGCAATGGGTACTTTTCATGCCGTATGTTAACCCACATTTACCGATTCTTCTGCATATGGCCTGCTCCATGTCACTGAACTGATCGTCCAATCAGCACTTGTTATATTTCTTTTGCGATGTAGAGAGCCATATCTGCGTCCTTGTGCTATATCCAATGGAATTTCTAAATGCCACTTGAAGAATCGAAGATGGATAGTGTGACTGGGGAGTTAATATTTGGACGCATCCCTTTCTTTATGAGCATGTGTTCATCAAATACGGTTTAACTTTAAACATTGGAAGGGATTATCATTAACAAGTAATGAATACGATGGGTCCGCGGTGCGGTCAGTGTGATTGACAACTCTTTCTTTTACTGGTGCAAGCAGACTGGTTATATGCAAAAATATTTATGCGTAGAAAAGAAACCCGAGTGCGGGTGGTTTGCATGAATCGGGGATTGTCTCGGATCGGATGGCATTGCCCAATTCCTGGATCCCCTCCTTTGGAATTCGGGGGAATTGTGGGCTCCGGGCCATTTACCAAATCTAGAGATGGCAATGCCCAAAGTAGCAGAAATCTCGAACTCAGCTCACCACCTTTACATGGCTCGTCCTGGTTCAACTCGGGCCCATTAAAGAGTGTTCATTAACAACCTGATGGACCATTTCAAGAGCTTGAGCAGCCCCAACCCGAGATTCTACGAAATTAATTACGCGCAAGTAATATGTGAAGTCTATAGTATTCTATTTTACAGCCTAAATTCCATTGGAAGCACCAATATTAGGTTGGGTCTTAATTCTATCTTGGACTTTTTTCATTTTATAAAAAAAGCAAGAATTTTAGGTTTAATTCCAATTCCGGCTCAAACTTTTTTTGGTTCCCTATTATGGCTCGAAATGTTTATCTCATAAAAAACATAATAACTTTCGGTTAGTATCCAAATCCGGTTTGTGTCAAGTCAAGAGGAGAGAGAAATGTATATGTGGAATGACATGTCAAATCTTTAACGACATCACTAGATGGTAATAGGTTGCTGATTGAATACAAGTGGTTTTCAATTAGAAAAAGAAAAAGAAAAAGAAAAAGTTTAGACCGGAATTGGGACATACTCTAAAGTGAGTGCCTCGCAAGACAAAAATTTGGGGACAGAACTAGGACATGACTATAAGTTGGTGCTTTTATGAGATAAAAACAAAGTAAGGATCAATATTGAGACCTAATCTAGAATCGGTACTGTGCATGGCAATTAATCCGTTTTTTAGGTTAGTCTAAGTCCAACACAACTTGCTATCACTAAAACAGATATAGGCAATGCATAAACATCACATTACCTCACAAAATTTCCAAATTGGGGTAAATACCTAGTTTTGTCAAATTTAACGTTAATTTAAAACTCCATTTATTTCACTGAAAAATATGATATTCTCTAAAAAATATTTTCTAATAAGTCATTTTCTAGAAGAATGATAATATTTTTCCAATGTTTTGCTGAAGCCTAAAACAAACTAGAAAATATTTTATGATGTTTGTATAAAAAGTCTGATTTGATTTTACTAGAAAAGATTACCGGATGGACCTACAAAAAAATCTAATAACATTTTCTATTGTTTATATTTTTCTTGTTTCTTCTTCCTTTTGTTGGCTACTAGCTACCATGACAATCGGCAATCGACCATAGGCAAGAGACAAGCTTGCTCAAGGTTGACAACGCTTAACCTCATCGGCATGGGGGGAGCTTGAGCTTTGCTAAAGGTTGGTGAGTTTGAGCCTCATCAACATTGTGCAAGCTCAACTTTCACCTATGGCCAATCATTGTTTGTCATGATAGTTGGCGACTAGTCGAGGAAGGAAGGAAAAGTAAAAGAAAGAAAAGAAAAAAATAATTAAAGATTCGATTTTTTAAAAAATATTATTTTATAAGAATGAAAGTTTCATTATTCAAGGACTCGAGTCCAAGTGTCAAGGACTAGCACACGGCATTGGTGGACTTGGGCCTTGGTGCTAGGGACAAGAGCTTGAGCATTGGGGACTTAAGCACCACCTTTATGGACCAGGGCTCGGGTGCTAGGACATTGGGCATGAGCATCGGGGTTTGGGCTTGGCCTTGATGGACCCACATGCCTGAGACTCGGTCTTGAACGCGAGGAATAAGCGTTGGCTTTCTATACTCAAGCATGAAGTTTCGAGTTTACATACCAATATTTAATCATATTTCGAAAGATGATTTTTGATTTTTCTAAAAGGAAATCAATTTCATGAATTTACGTATAGATTTTTCATTAATTAGAAAATTAATTTTCATAAACGAATTAAAAGCTGAGGAAAATGTTTTTAGCGAAATTAACGGACCTCCATATTATTAACCAACGTGGGTGGAAGGGATGGTGAGCAATGCCTGCCTGAGGCACTGCAAAAACGTGACCGAGACCATAAATAGGAAGAGTGAACAGGGAGACAAAGAAGATCAATTGCTTAGAATTTGAATGGTTCCACACAATCACAATTAAAGAGAAAGAGGACGGGAGGAGCACTCCTTCATAATAATAATAATAATAATAATAATAATAATAATAATAATAATAATAATAAAATAATGTGAAATGACTGCGTCAAAATCAGCAGTTTGACGCCTTTTAAGGCATGCCGATAATTGCCGACGGAACTCACGGCATCTACGTTGGGAATTCGATTTTTGGATACGTATGTGTATAGAGTGGTTTTGGAGGGGAATGCAGAATTGGCTCTCTATCTTATTCAATGGGAAGCTTTCGAGTTTCATGGGTTTATGATAAAAGGGAATGATTGAAGAAGGACGCCATGATTGAACAGCCAAGTTAAGCTACTCTGTTTTGGAGAGTCATAAAATAAAATAAAATAAATAAAAAACAGGGGAGGAAATTGGGCTGGCTGCGAAAGGTCTCCGGCCCTCCTCCTCCTCCTTCCATCTTTTCTTAATCATTCCATTCCTTTCCAACCTGACTTTTCAATTCATCGTTCAACTACTATTCAGCCGGCCGGGGTGCCCCCAAGCTGGTTCTGCGCCGTCAGATCTGATCTGATGATGGAGCAACCCCCGTGTGGGTCCATCCCACGACATCAACAACGACAACTGGTCCAGCTAATTTATGGGGCCCTCTCTCTCCCCACCTCTCACTCGGGATCGAAAATGATTTCCAGAACACACTTCCTTCTTTACGAAGGCTCCCCCCTCCTTCCTCCTGTCCTCTATCCTCCTTTACATGACTCCTCCCTCCACGGACTTCGGAATGCCACCTGCAACGATTGCTCACTCAATCTGGGAGTATGACGTTAACAACAAGTTTGACTTGGTTGGAACATTTCTTCAAACCTATCTACTGCTAAATCCATGTTGCCCTCTCTCTCTCTCTCTCTCTCTCTCTGGGATGAATTGTGTACAGATTTGTATTTACAGTAGGCGCTACGGTGCAAACACACGGCTATTATGTCAGAAAATCTCTGCTCTGCACTGCACTGCACAACACTCTTTGGAAACCCACGACATACATAGCATTCATACATACATGGACCAAAAATCTTTTATTTTCATTAACGGGTATACGAACAAGTAGGTCCACAAAAAAATTTGAAAATAACCCCAAGCACGCACCGGAAAATCAAGTCTTGTGTCGACGGAATGCGGCGGCGATTTCAGTTATGAATGAGGCGAGGCCTGAGCTTGGTCTTCCACATCTCCCTGTAAACCCCAGCATCTCCCCCTCCTCGTCTCACCTCCATCACCACCAACCTCTCCGTCAACCTGTTCACCTCCGCCTCCATCACCAGATTGCCCTCTCTCCCTTCCAATTCCAACCCCCATCCCTTTTTCCTCCTCCTCACCCTCAGCTTCTCTACCTTTGCGAATCCCTCCACTCTCTCCATCAGCTCCTCCGGCGACTCCTCCGACACGAACCTCTCCCCGTCTTCCAACGCATCGTACGCGTCGTCGAACAATCCCGACAAGTTTAGCCCGGCCGAGAAGGATATTATGTCGAACGCGTTCAACTCGCTCTTGCCATCCCCTTCCACTATCATCTCCTTATTGCCGTCCGGTTTGCTGCCGGAGGCCTCCGCGAACAGGTCGACCTCCTTGTAGCCTTTCCTGAACCAGGGGTCCTTGAGGATCTCGTGGATGGTGATCCTCGTGTCCGGGTTGGTGTCAAGCAGGCGGCGGAGGAAGCGCTTCAGGTCGGCCGACATCCACTTGGGGCACCGGAACTCGCCCCTGTAGATCTTCCTGTACATGGCCATCAGGTTGGGGTCGTTGAACGGCAGGTACCCGGCCGTCATCACGAACAGGATGACCCCGCAGGACCACACGTCCACCTTGGCGCCGTCGTAGCCCTTCTTCCCCAGGATCTCCGGAGCCACGTAGGCGGGGGTGCCGCAGAGCGTGTGGAGGAGGCCGTCGGAGCGGATCTGGTCGGTGACAGCGCTGAGGCCGAAGTCGGAAACCTTGAGGCCGCCGTTGTCGTCGAGGAGGAGGTTCTCGGGCTTGAGGTCGCGGTGGAAGACTCCGCGGGCATGGCAGTAGCCGAGGGCGGAGATCAGCTGCTGGAAGTAGCGGCGGGCGAGGTCCTCGGAGAGGCGGCCCTTGGAGACCTTGGAGAAGAGCTCGCCGCCCTTGGCGAACTCCATGACGACGTAGATCTTGGAACGGGTGGCGAGGACCTCGAAGAGGTTGACGATGTAGGGGTGGCGGAGGCGGCGGAGGATGGAGATCTCGCGCTTGATGTTGGACATGAGGGTGGCGGAGTTGGAGGAGGAGAGCTTCTTCTTGTGGATGACCTTGAGCGCCACGCTATTCCCCGTAAGGAGGTTGCGAGCGTGGTACACCTTGGCGAAAGCGCCGCAACCCAGGAGCCTCCCGACCTCGTACTTGCCAAAGAGGGCGTCCTCATGATGATGGTGATGATGGTGTCGGTGTTGGTGTTGGTGTTGTTGTTGCTGCTGTTCGATCTCTGGCATTAGATTTCCTCTGCCAGAGATCGAACCTCCGGATGGCTCGATTCAAACGAATACACGAATGGGGAAGGGCAGGGCCCTTGGAGAAGAATTAGATTAGAAAACGCTTTTTTTAAGGGGGAGGGGGGGTTGTCGTGCTGCTTCTGACGATGATCAGGCCGAAATAACTTGCGATGATAGAGGGGACAGAAGGTGAGTTTTGAGGGGGAGGTGGAGAAGACGCGGGGATCGAATACAAATTGGGGAGGGGGAGAGGGAGAAGAGGGGATATATTCTCCGAACCACCCCACGAGAAATTCGACAGCAGCCGTCCACCTGTCTTCTTTGAGGACTCCCAGGACCAGGCGATGGTATTGTCTGTCTGGACAGCATTCGCTAGACGGCACTAAAATTAAATTGTCAAGGCAAAAACGCTTTTCCCCTCCCCAATCATTAAAAGCCCCCCCCAAAAAAAAAAAAAAAAAACACGTTAAGAACGCGAAATTTCAAAGCCGACGGACCAGATTAAGGGAAACCCTGCCTCCATAAAGTTTTGTGGGCAGCGGCGGCTGACATCACAGTCGGCTTTTAAGATTTTATAGGTAATATAATTCTCATATATAAATGATATAGACTACCCACTTGGTTGAGATAATAATCCTAAAATAAATTGGTGTAATTACTTGTAGCTCGGGTAATGCGTTGGAGTTTGACCATTAGGTTTGACACACGGGCTCACCAGACACTTGAGCAATCGATCTGGACCACTTGGTTCGGCACATGATATTTTTGTGCCGTTTGAATTTTAGCTATGAGCGACCAGGGAGGGGGAGAAGTTTGGGTGGTGTCCATTTCCTTCGAATTCATTCGAATGAAGCGAGAGGGAAGCGCAAAGGGAGGGAATAGGGGGAAACAAGGACAAGTGGGGGGAAAGCGAGCGAGAGAAAGAAAGAGAGAAGCCAGGTGGTGATTGGGTGCGGGGAAAAGGACAGGACTCAGACAAAAAAAGCAGCTAAAAAGGAGGGCGTGAGGAAGCAACGGAGGAGGAGGAGGAGGTGCAGCGGCACACGTAATCCAATCCAATAGGGGGGTGATACGTACGATCTCCGATCTTTCTTTCGTTGGCCCTTGTTCCAAATTCCACGTGTGCGATGGACCCGAAACTTCCTGCGATTCCACACGCGTCTTCTAGACGGCTTTTTTAATTCCAAACTTGACTTTATTTTAGTTTTTGATTATAGCGTGGAAAACCAAGTTAAGGAAGGTGTGCTAATTCTCCTTTCATCCGATTTCCCAGCATCAGTAGTTTTTGGTTGAGCTCGTCCTCTCATAGAAATCCGCACGTGTTCTCGAGGGGGGTGGCACGTCTACCGCTTCGCTCGTCAGGCGTGGATCTACTATTATATGAGTGAGGAAACCAGGGTCAGCGAGGCACGTTAGCTTTGGGGGCCGTGTAACCAACGTTCCACACGGGATGTTATGAGGAACCGATTCGGTTCTAGGCAACATTATTAAGGAGTGGCTGCAAGGTACGATTCTAAACAGTGGGTGGGTGAGTGAGTGATTGATTCGTAGGTCATAATCTGACTGAGGAATGGATGGGATGTGGCCTCTGCGAACCTATTGAAGTCGGAGGTCACATAATATTTAATGGCTGGAACACAAAGGGACTAAGCAGACGCCCAAGTGGCCCATTCCCAAAAAACCCAAGCTGAATCCCATCGCATGACCCGCCACCTCCTCAGGCTCTTGTCCTTTTCCTCCTCAGCAGGTACGAGACTTGGCCTGCCTTTAATCTCCACGCCGTGTGATCGCTTCTCGCAAGTTCTTATATCAACGGACCATTTAAAGTCTCGCAGGTACGAGATTATTAAATAATCTGATGTCCGAGACTTGCAGGTGTTCACAACTAAACAAGGGGGTGATTATCTAGTATTAGCAATTTGTCCACACATTTCTCTTCTTTCCTAATAAAGCACACAAGGGAAAAGATACTTGTAAGCCCTGAGTGGACGTTGAGTTGCTGAGTACACAGATGCCCGCACCCACTAATGATCGTGCGAATCATGAAATGCAGCTGCCGTATTGAGCTCATGGACCTGACCTCGAATTGTGAAGATGATGTTCCAGCTTTTTCGCTTGGTAAGAGTCACACGCCAAAAAAATTTAATTGAAAAATTTCTGCACAATGTTCTGAAATCTCAAAACTATATTCATCCACAGCGTTGCCAAAGTAATAAATCGATAATCCATACTTCACCATATAAATCTGAAGCGTGGCAATACATACGATGGAAATGTGAGGGTAACAGCTGCAAATAACTCCAGCTAAAAGAAAACGGGGGAGATGGAGAAGAGGATATGATCAAGGCATGAACAACTTGTTGCCGCATTTACACCGCCAAGCTTCAGGGTAGTACTCGGCTGTGACCGGTGTTCCTGGTGGCACTGGCAAGTGAACAGGTTCACAAGGCGTGCATTTGCCACATTTTGAGTTGCATCGCGGCGGGGAAGATCCGGGACCACTTGTTCTCAATTCCCTCCTTCCTCCCACGGCCATGATCACAGACACCTGTTCCTGCAATTTTTGCAAATCGCATATGCCCCTCGAGGGTTTATTGGAACACGGTGAGATATAGCTAGCGAATATGGATGTGAATAAAGTAGGTACCTGAAGATAAATAGGATGAGGTTTACCAGGCAGTGGAAGACTAAGAATACCTGCAAGGCAGGAACATACACGAGAGATGATGTCGGACCTAGCTGAGCGCACGCGATGCTCACTGCTCAGAACCTCGAGGAACAAGAACCGCTTACCATTCAACCCAACACATGGAGGAGGAGGAGGAGGAGGAGGAGGAGGAGGAGGAGGAGTGGGATGAGACAGAGAGAGTGCCCATATTGAGAGGAGGGAGAAGGAGCACATGAACAAGGCACCAGCACACCCTCTGATTCGCTTCGACCCCAACTCCAACTCCATCTGTATTATAATCCCGAGCAAGAAAACCGAAGGAGCTTAATAAGTTGGATACTGATGAAAATTGTTTTCAGATGTTTGTCTCTTGGCAGCGCTGGAATGAGAATGGAAGAATCTACCACAGTTGGATAAAATCCACAAGATCCACATCCATGCAACCCCTGAATTTATGCAGCGGGGGCAGTAAGCGTTGGTCGGGGGAATCAAAAATGGAAGAAGGTGACCCAATCCCAAAATGGGGTTTCTTTTATATAATCAATCGATTACTAAGTTTCTCACTTCCAAAAGGGCCTTCCTATTTTGATGCGCGCGCACACATATATATTCATTTCCCTCCTCCATGCATATCTTTCGCTTTATCACGTGTACTAGACTCAGGTTTAACAATTTCTCCTATCGGTGGTTATGCGTCACGTTATGAGTAAACCTCTATATGCATACCGATCAATTAAACTGAATACAGCACTCACTCAGTGAACATGAGAAGAGGAAAGCTTCTCCAAAAGCCGTGAAACCATGACAACTGCCACACGATCGATGAGGCCAAACCAACATACAGGGGGGTGTTTCAAACTCTGGTATACATTCGTATGTTGATAGATTCCAAGGGCAAGGAGATCCTGACAAAATATCCGAACTAACCCCTACAGTAGACTGTCTGGAGCGTGGCCCTTTCTCGAGCATGTTATGCGGGGGTGTCGCAGTCGCGCCACTTGCACGCATATAATCATAATTAACTTAATGAGATAAATTTCATGACTTCAGCAATTTCGAACTTGCTTGTGGGAGTGAAAACGCATCTCTTGGCTGTGGGACAACTCATGGCCTGACCTGACCTGACCTAAAGGGGTTTAAATGCCTGGAAATGAGAATAGGAGTAAAGCTTCTGAAATTGAATCAGTATGGGACTGAGGGGGAGGGTTGAAGCGTGAACGTGTGGGGATGTGAAGACAAGGTAAAAAGTGAATGCAAAAAATTGCATTTGTTGGTATGCATTTGTTCTCACCTTTGATTCCTTTGTTTTGTGTTCCTTCTACACCCTACACTCCACCGACATCTCTCTCTCATTATTAAACAAAACCAAGTATCCGATTGTAGCGTGATAAATATGAGATCCATGATTATTATGAAGGGGAGAGATTGTGAGTTGAGATTGACATCCATAATATTCAAATTAGACCTTTAATTACTCTCTATATATATGAATTTTGCTAGCATAACAATTTTTAAACTACTGTGAAATAACAACTTGTTGTATGCCACAAATTTTTAAAAAAGTAGGTCCTACAATAATTTATAATTATTGTTAGTTGATTTTTTATAATTCATAATAGACTATTGTTTTCAAAGTAAGTTAAGGACTGTCACACAATCATTTTACTATATGTATAATGTATATGAAATATGGTAGTATGACTCCACATTAAACAAAAGCACGGCCATTGTGAAATTTGCTGTGGAGGGCTTGCGCAACGTGGAAAAGAATGGGCAGGGCCCGTGAAGTTCCTTCCACACCAATTGGGCTGTTGTCCAAAACAAGGAACAAAAAGGGTTGGAACTTGGAGGAGTAGACTCGCCACCTCATTCTTTGCTCTTCATCTTCACCAAACCAAAAAACACTTTGATATGTGCTTTGTTCTTTTTCCTCATTTCATTAATAACCATGAAACGATTACGCAAAAGCCTTCGGCCCATCCAAACAGCCTCACCCAAAGTAATTTGCAGAGTTAATATGATTTAGACGGGCGATTCTAGTTTTTGAGCCAAAAAAACTCCTAATATTCTCTTTCAATTGCACCAATCTTGATGGATTACTTTTTCTATTCATACAAAATGCTAATTGAGAGTTAAAGCTTCTATGCCGAAGGAATCCCAGCATCTGACATGCTCCTTAATCTCAAACTTCGATTCTACCACACGAGCATAACTCGTTAGCTGTTCGCATACATGGGCGAGTGTGATGTATCTTGAACATAGTACTAGCTATGCTTCTAGCTTTTGTCCATTTTGTTTTTCCAGGTAGGGATGGATCTTTGACATGGAGTTACGGCTGTACGTCAAAATAAAGGAGAGTGCCAGCTCGTTGCTTCCTCATTGGATGTGAGAGACAGTAGGACTAGGATCAATTCTTCAATACAATTCATCGTCCGCAGTCCCGGTATAGAAAAAGGAGGAAAAAAAAAGAAAAGACGTTGATATTATGTGAGAGTGGAGATGGAGAAGGAGGAGGCATAGTGGGCCTCTAGAGGTTGATGAGTTAGTACTGTAGAAAGAATATCATCATTCCTGTAGGAGCATGAAATTATGGTAAAGAGGGGCACTCTTTGCTGTGAGATGAGATACTTCTACATGCATTGGGTGCATGTGAGCCCGGTACATCCGATCCTTAAAATCATGTGAATCTCACATTAGATCTATCATCATTAAGGGCTTAGATGCATTGGATTCACATGCATCCGGATCACCTATAAATTTTTCATGAGATAGAGGGCCCCTCCTCTTGCTTTCCCCAAAAACTATTTACCATTAACTTAGTGCTTCATCATGAAGCTTAAATTTTTGGTATGCCATGCACCATACAAGGAATCATTCCACTGTATGTCATAATTGAATGGAGGAGAGTTGTCACATTCCTTCATTCTCTTGGTTGTCTATGCTTTTTAGCTTTTCATGATGCGCATTAAAGGCTGGAGGGAGGTGATGCCAGAAAGTCATCCCCCGGAAGAAACCTGTAAGCTTTTCTTGTAGAACAGGATGAGACCGAAAATGAAACAGAACCCTCGCTTTATCTCTGCACTTGTCCTTTTACAACCCAGCTTCACTATAGACCTCAGAAGATTGTAGTGCTTTATTTCTCTTAATCCTCACCTCGTCAGTCAGACCTCCAGCACTTGTTTGTCGAGATGGGGAATTACAGGTTCAGATTGTCAGACATGATGCCAAATGCTTGGTTCTACAAGCTTAAGGATATGAGCAGCCGTGGCAGAAGAAACCACTCGTCCCTGAAGAAGCGCCATCAGAATGTGGCTGCACCCTCTTCCTCTTATTCACCTCGCACTTCTTCGTCTTCCACTCATAAGTCCCGCAGAAAAACCATCTACAGGCCTTCTTCTCCCACTCCTGTGTGGACACAACCCACTCACATTCCCACCCATTCTCCATATGTCGACACCGATATCGATGCTTCCCCTGAACCTGACTACCTCTACCAGCGCCTTCAGCATCATCACCGCCCATCTCACTCGTCCTCGTCCTCGTCCTCGTCTGATAGTGATGGCGATGCCTTAGCCTCTTTCGATTGTAAACTCACTTCTTCCACTACGGACATTATAATCGACATTAACCAAGATCAAAGCACATCTACTGATACCACTCCACGGCCTATCCTTCCGGTTCCTCCCATCCTCACAAAAGCATCTTTTACAAGACCAAGACCAAGACCAAGACCAAGATCTAGAGCTTCATCAACTTCGAGTTCCCAGGAACAGACACAGAAGACCAGTCCTGCCAGAATGAGGAAGCCTGGCATTAAGGTTCGAGGTAACTCTCCAAGAATTCAAGTAGTTCCGGCCCAGGCAAGAAAGAGCATATCCTCTGTAAAATTCAGCAATAAGAATCTGGCGGACAGCTTTGCAGTAGTGAAGTCATCGGTGGATCCACAGAGAGACTTCTGGGAATCGATGGTGGAGATGATCGTGGAAAATGACATCAGTGCTTCTAAGGATTTAGAAGACCTGCTTGCCTGTTATCTATCCCTCAATCCTCCCTACTATCACCCTCACATTGTCAAGGCTTTCGAGCGAATCTGGTTTCATATGTCTAATTTAAGCTTGTAGCTTACTCGTGTAAATTATAGTGATAATAAATCTCGTTAGCTTTCACTTCTCGCCCACCTCAGAAATGGGTATATCCTGGTCGTACTTGTTCTTCTCTTTGCCTTTGGGTCTATAACGAATGGACTCCTGTATGATCGATCAAATTAGTTGGAGGAAGCAATCAATGGCAGAAAGCGACTGATTCCATGAATTCACTAAGATCAAGCTCCTTTTGCTTATGTTCAGATTCAGTACTATCTACCATTTTATTCCTGAATTATGAGGATCCACTACAGGGCGCCGAAGTTGGATGACCAACGGTCACTTATGCCTGACTAAATTTTCCTTTTCCAGAGTTCAGACCTCGAAGATTTTTGTACTTAACTGAGACCATCCGACCAAGTGGACAAATAACCAGGTTCAATGAAGGACTGCCCTTCTCTAATTTTTTCATGTAGTGATTGCTAGAACAACCTCAATCTGATAAAGTTCCTCCCCTGATAGATGCCGGAAGTTGCGGGCAACCAGAGGTGCTCGTGATATCAAAGTATGATAGGGCATGTGGGGGCATTCCACACCGAGGGATGAAGCATGCCAAATCCGACCATGTACTTTTGACTTACCCTCGGGATGAATGTCGCGATCACAAAAGATAGTTTTTTGGCGATTGCGATCACAATCGTGGCATGAGAAAGAAATGGTTTGATTGATGACCCATGCGCCCTCTAACTGGTAGCCATATAAAATTGATGTACTTGTCAATAAGAAATTATTCCATCACGTCGGGTCATGACCCTTTACAATTTTGGTTTCAATTTCGTGTTTAGTTCAAAAACTCTAGAAGGTTGAGCAACGGTGAGGGCCAAAACGTACAGAGAGAGGAAATTGCTTTTTTTTTCTTTTGTTTATTTTATCCTACTTTACCATTTTCTCTCGATAAATGAGGGCCAAAACGCACGAGTAATACCGGTGTCAAAAAGGCTCGACCCAACCCTAAACTTAGGATATTTTCGGATCGAGTCAAAATCTTATCTGAGTATGGAGCCGGTATCGGAAAATACCCTAAATTTAGGATCGGGTCATGTCGGGTCGGGCCTTTTTGACACCCCTACAATACATAGCAGAACACTAACTCTGTGGAGAACGAGAAGTAAGTTGGTTTTCACGCTGTAGATTCCTGGCTTGCTCAAATGTAGCAAGGAAATCAAATTCCACCAGCATTAGTTTCCAGTGCCTATCCAAAGGCATTTCTCTGTCGAGAAATGCCTGTCCATGAGGACTTGAAACATTTCATGGCTTTGTTATGCAGATCAAGCGATCAAACAAGGACACAGGAGGCTGTCTCCTTAACCGAATGATTCTCAGCATTCCCCTAGGACCAAAGTGATGAAATCCTCTGCAACTATCAAAATTTTCCATTGCAACCCCACTTAAGTTTCAGAATTTTGAAGCTATTCGGTGTTTATTCAATTTAAGTCTTGCTTTTAACAGTCACTAGATGCATGTTGACCGACTGAAAAGGAAAATGAGAACAATAATTCAGGGGAAAGAAAGGCCTTAAAGAGGCTAACTTTGCTTTAAGATGCAGAAAGCTAAATGCATTTAAGAAACATCCAATATTCTTTTCAGTGTTTACTGTCAACATCTCTCCAAACATCAACAAAGAAAAAGAATGATTAAGTTTGCTGTATAAGCTACATCTCTCTTAACTCCAAAATCTAACTTCACATAGAGCATCATAATCTTGGTCTCAGGAATCCAGCAAGACTTTTTGGTAAAGCAGTACCTTTGAGACACTACCAATTCACCTGAGCTGCTGCTTCCTAAAATGCCTAATCGGGGGTGGATGACTTCATGCATGTAGGTCCTTGTTTGAGTTCCACACAGGTCCCTTTGTAACAACGCCATCATTTAAGATTGCACTTCCATTCTCCACACCAATTAGCGGATCAGTTTCACTTTCCTTTGGCTGCCATCATGGAGATAAAAGCATAGGCTCCCATTAGAAGTCTATGAAACAGTGCAATATAGAAGACGAAAGCAAAGAGACAATTAATAAAACAAAAGACTAATAACAGGAAAAGAAAAGAGTAGCTTTCCAGCACTGCAGATTGCAAAGGATTATTTGAGAAACTAATGAGAGAATGATATCATCTAAATCAATAAAATGCCAACAAATGAATGTACCTGGGTCAGCTGGGCAGATGCCTCATTAGCCTTTTGCTGGCTCTCAACTGTGCAATAGTAAGAATAAAGTACCATCCCTACTATGGCAATCAAAATACCCAAAATGTTGCGCCAACTAAAAGGGTCGTGAAGCAGAACATAGCCAAAAGCCAAAACCAGACAAGTCTTCAGATGTCCAAGGACTTGATACGTTACAGGAGATGTTTTTCCGATTACCAAAAATGTGCTAAAATTTACAGAAACGGATATCAAGCAGGAGAGAACAATGAAGAACTGCAATGAAGATAGTATATTTAGTCAGTTATGACCATTTATGAGAATAAACCTCAGCAAAGAACAAGGGGAAGGCAGTTGACTCTCACCAGCACTTGAGGGGTATACTTGAAAGCAAAAACATTTTTATTCGTCAGCATGCCATCTAAAAAAGGACCCGTGACAAACAACGTAATTGCCTGATAAGGGCAAGACTGATACAGGAGTTGGGTTGAAGAAACTTTGAACTTCTTCTGGATTGTATTAGTCATCTAAGAATCATGATTAAGGTCTCAAATAAAGTAGGATAGTGATAAAAACCAGGCCTATAAAAGTGTTCTAGAAGTTCATAGAGTAAAATGAGCAAAGTGATAAATGCAATGATAGATAATACACTTGTGATGAGAACACTGAGGATACAATCTGCGCAACACAGGTCGTAAGCACTGCGAGCAGTGACAAGACAGAGCCCAAGGCATTGAGCTGTAAATCCGTTACTGTTGCAATTCCAACACCGATAAGAAGAATTACAAGTGAAAATTGGACACTCCGACTGCAACAACAATTAAAAAGCATGAGTGAACTATCATGTAAGATGCAGCAGAAGAAGCCAGAGTAGATAAATTACAAGATATACACAAACTGAAGGTAAATCAACCAACAGGCAGGTTTCATAAAGCATTTTTTTCTTTCCCTTCTTTCTTTTTCCTTGTTTTGGGGGGTTGGGGGTTTCCTAGCAAGTCACAAGTATACACGCTGCAGAGGGACATTGCTGAGGGCCCACCTAAATAGCTTCCTGAAGAAAAGAGTCTCCAAGAGAACAGTGCAGGGGATAATTGCCAGCTTCGTCATCTGAGAGTCAAAAGCCAAAAGCGATTCTCGCCATCTTAGTAGAATAAAGGCTCAAGGCTAGAGGAGAAATCACTACAGTTAAACAGAGGTAAATCTTCAGGGAGACCACTTCATGTCAGAAATCATTTTCATAAACATACATTCAGTAAGCCCTAGCAACTCAGAAAATATACAATTGATGTAAGGTGCATTCTGTGAAAATATATAATAATGTGAGATATTCACACAATCTTCATCTGCGTATTATTTGGCAAATGGCATGATGTTCAGACAGAAAAAGCCCGGCCCCTAGAAAGATGGATAACATGGACCATGTTCTGAACTTTTCAAGTAGCAACAGGGTTAAAGGATTACCTGGTAGAAACCAACAGAATTGAAGCCCAAACTGAGATTTAATAGTCCAATCGATATCCCATTCAGTATTCCAAATCCCATGACAGCTCTTGCATCAAAAGGCTTGTGTTCAAACAATTTCATCCATAACGCCACATGAAGTGAGCAGAATGTGACCAACAGATGCCAGCTTGTCAAAGTTGTGGCTGCATAAGGCATGATTCTCATAGTGAATCAAGAAACTTTGAAAAAACCTTAAAAATTACATTCTTCTTACACCCACGGTATGGGAAGTTAATTCAAGCAAAAGGGATACGGATTTAAATTACTAATATATCTCTAAAAATGTTCGGGCAAGTGCTGCAAATGTGACCAAGGAAGCACTTATTTATCCAAGAATCGAGACCATGTCTGAAGTTGGAAGAATCAAAATTTAGAAATGAGACAGTAGCATCCTTTAACACAAAGATAAACGAAAAGCATGCTGCAATTGACAAACATTAGTAATTTATGCATAGTAAATTAAGAAATGATGAAGACACCACATCCTAATTAGTTTCGATAGATGAAATCATAAAGCCATGTGCTCACGTCTAATGTCATGTTGTTCTCCAAGTGAATTCTACTCAGTGGAATCAAACGATAGATAGGAGAATCCAGTAGCCAAAACTTAAAAACCATATCCAAGTACCATCAAATAGCAATATTTACAGCCGGTTCACCATAATAATAATAATTATTTTTATTTTTATTTTTGCCGAAAAGAATCAATATAGGTAGCTCGAGCACGGCAACTGCACCAAAGGATGCAATACTGTGAGTTGGTGTATGACGATTCTCTTGATAGACCTAGTTCTAGGTGAGGAGACCGAAAAAGAGAAAGGAGATGTTTACGGCAGCAACGAGTGAAGATCCAGAAATACTCACCAAACGTGAAACCGAGGGTGCTGATGAGGGCCTTGTTGCAAATCACGATGGAGACCGAAGATACCACGGATAAGCTCAAAGCTCCAATGGTGCCCAGCTGGAATCCCTTGTTCTCACTCATCTTCAGTGTATTATTCTACTAAGCCCCTCCACGATCTAGATCGATCTAACATCACATATCACTAACTGCCGTCAGTCGACAGAGAAAGGGTCGAAGGCCGGCAGCGATGCCAGGCCAGGCAAAAGAATGGAATTCGCACTTGCCTGTTTTCTCGACGGGAGGGAGGATGGGACCGAATTGCGGAAGAAAGGAGAGCAGCTCAACTGTCAACCATAACAACATTCAGACAGAGAGAGAGGGGTCAAATCCGCCGACACCAAGAGTCGGGGGTACGCGTGCGGTAAAAAACGAAAATATCAACGAGGGGACACGATTGGAACCCCAATTCAGCATTCAACAACCCCAGATCTGCAGCCTCAAGGCCACGACGACGACGACGACGACGATGAAAAACCAAACCCATACAAACAAACATTTCAAGAAGAGGAAGAGAGATAAGAGAGAGAGAGAGTCACCGGCAGAAGGATCGCATTGATTGAGAGAGAAGGGCTGGGGGTGGGTGAAGGAGGGAGAGATCAAGGCAAATCATTGGGCTCCGGTATTGACCATGGAAATCGGCAAATCCCCGGAGAGGTAAAAATGAAGGTAGCAAAGGCAAGGCAAGGCAAGGGGGAAGAAGGGAGCAAACAGGAGGAGGAGGAGGAGGAGAGTAGGAAATTACCAAAAATTCAACGAGCACGACCGGGATTTTGATTAATAAATAAATAATAATCTAATATATATGACAGATTGAGGGATGGATGTCTTACCAAATTACAAAAATAATAACAAATTCAATTAGCGGTGGGAGATCCTCTTAATTGACGAAGCATCGACGATCGATCGATCGATCCCCCAACGAGGCCCACCCCAAAAACCCAAACCCAAACCCAAACCCCACCACCCACCGCGCCTCCTCTCCCTCCCCTCTTTCCCATGTGCTTCCCCTCCTGTGCCCGCTGCCTTCCAGCCTATTTTTTGCGACTCCATATTCAAAAGCACTCACGAGAGATTCCCTCTTTGTTTCCCCCAAAAAAATTAAAAAAATATATATATATATTACATTTTGGTCACTCCCTTTCCCTTCTAGAATAATAATGGCTCTACCCTTTAATTCCCTTTTATCATCAAAGTATCATTGACATTATGTATATAATTTGTAAGTAATGAAATGATTGAAGATAATTTTATTGCAATGACACGATTAACGAAGTCGATACAAGTCATTTATCTTGAAATAATTATTACTATTCAGTAGCAATCGCAAGTGAATATCTATGAAGATAGAGATATTGATCGTGGTATGACAACGGGGTATTGATCACAGTTATACAACTACTAATTAGGTGGCAGCGATAATTGAGGGTGAGATAAAAGGACAACTAATACCCATGGGGTTGGCCATAGGTGGTGGTTGACCGTGTGGTCAAGGATGCTGATGATAGAGATGTAGAATTCAATTGCCAGATCAGAGCTTTCGTAAATCAACTTATCTCAACTAAAAATGGGGTAATTATCATTCATGAACTCACGACCCATGATATTCAATTCTCATGCCCTCGCCATACTTATTTATATATCGCAAAATAATAATAATAATAATAATAATAATAATAATACTAAAAGGAAATTAATCTCCAATTATTATGTGGTAGGCACGTCTATTTTCCAGTTCAAATACGGATTCCCACCGACAAAATAAAATTTTCCGTGACACAGTCATTCTTGAATAGCTCTCCTCCCACACATCGGCTAACGAGAAAAAATGTTTCCTCAACCATCCCTTTCATAGGAAATAAAACCGGAGGCTCGAAGCGACCAAAGAAAAGGCTTTTCTTCGCACATCAAAATTAATCAACATCCAGTTCTTGCGTAAAGCATCTATTCTAATTACTTTTGTCTGATCATCACAGTAATCAACAACACCCACTTCAAATGTCGAGCAAGTAAAATATTTGACATCGCGATACTTCAAGAGGAAATTAGATTCGACCCAGGAAACAATATGACGTGTGCTCCATCTTAACGAGCAATCGAAGTGAGACTAGCAAATTTTCCACAGATGTTAGGCCAACACCTGCATTAACATGAAAGCTAGAATAGTACAGACTGGCAAAATAAAAGAAAGCAACAATGATCGATCCTCATTACTGTGTCCTGACCAACAGCTTTTTAGATCTGTTCCCACGAAATGTAAATGTCTTATACAATCAGAAGAAGCAACAAGCTGAAGCTGCCTAAAAATCATCCACACTTGCGACCAGACAAAAAAAAACACCAAAACCAATATCGCCACAGTGACAAAGAATATGTATGATAAATAAGCTAGAATCCAGTCTCTACGGCTCTGGACATGTAAAGGAAAGAGAACACTGACTTCCTTTATTAAAATACTCTTCCATTTTTGGCCAATTCTTTACTAGGTAGGTACTCGGTTCTTTTATATCCTTGACATCAGTCTAAGATGGCTCATTCCCACCTTCAGTGAAAAAGAATTTAGCTCTTCATTGATGGTCAAAGGCAGGTCCTGAAACCCCGCACCAGCAGTTAAGAGTACAACAATCATTGGGAACCTGGACATGCCATCACGATGTATCATCTGTTCCCATTGTCTTGCAAATTCATCTCAAGAAGAATTTAGTCAAACTTGACCCCACCGGCTAGCTTTCCAGGAGATCATCTATTGTTTAAATAAATACTATTTTTCTCCAGGTAGCATCTGCTCAACAAAGACTTGGGTAGTATTTTGACGACAACTTGAATGCGGCAAGGTCATCAATGATTTGCATAGGATCTCTTTGTGCATGAGCATCTTTCAAGTCAGTGTTGCAACCCCATACCCGCACAGCAAGTCTCCTGCAACGGGGAGATGGTTGGCGCAAGTATGTTTTATACCAGTTAATGACTTCATCCTTCTTAGTGTTTCTGAGAGCTTCTGCTTCTCTTTCTGAGAAGTCAAACATGTACCTGAAAGTAAACACAAACATTGCATGAGATTCGGCAAGGTAAAAGATTTTAATGACAAGAAGGACTTCATGGCAATCAGGATCTAAAGTCAGCTTCCAGATTGTGCACCTTGAAATCAAGACGATTCACTGTAGGTACACCGTTACATAAGAGAGTAGTTATACTTGTACCAGAACGGGGAACAAAGAGTTGATCAAAGGAGAAAACCTCACTAAGTTTGTATAGCATTTCAAGGGATAAAAAGCAAAGAGAAAAAATCCATCAACGCTTCTCAATACTGCAGAACAATCGTCGGCATGGCTGTCTAATTGTTCCAAGGCAAAAGCAAATGTAAATAGTAAGGTGCTTGGAGCTGCAGGTTTTTGCAGTACCTTGAAAGTTTTCAGGCATAAGAATCAAAAGTATCGTACCTAGACCTCAGGTACCTAAGATATTGCACATGCAAGTCAAATAGTTCATCCCTGCTCATACATATGAAGGTTCATTCTCCAAGCACCAAAGAATGGATTAAAAGTTCATAGACAACATTAAAGTTCACATTGTTTACCTGCTAATAATGAACATCTAAAATATTTGAGAAAGTCAACGAAGGATAGAAACAAAACAACTTAAAGAACTTATCAAATTTGTTAATAAGTCATAATTAGTTTGTACTCAAAACAATACCTTTTATCAATTATCTGACCCCAGAATCGATTGGTTTCATACGTCAAGGATGGATCTTTCTCCAGCAGCTTCGATATTAACCCATTTTTGTAATTATCAAAAGTACATTCATCAAGGCTACCCTGCAACAAATAATCTCCAAACATGATGAGCAATTGGAATTCTTCTCTGAGAAGCAGACTCTCATGATATTAAATTCCAGGACCAATGAAGGCCTCAACAAGCCATGGAATCAAGTGCATTACAAGACTGACTAACCATCCATGTAGACGACATGGTAAACCATATTCTATATTCGCATGAACTCAATAAGCATATGGAAATCATAAGCTACACTGGAAGAGACACCTAGCTCAAAAGCATCATAACTTAAACAAAGACTTGAATACATATGGAGAACAATGGTAGAAAAAAAATCCATTCAGCCACCACACTTAGTGGAGTAAAGTTAGTTACAGTTGTTTGTTATCATCAACTTAGACAAAAGCAGCATTTCCACAAGAGTTCGTAAACTAACCAGAAATAAATAACCAACATCCACACTTTTTGGTGATTTTACCCAGCTATTCTAGAGACCTCCCTCATGCCAAGATTAAAACAATTACTGATTTAAATTCCGTCAAGTCATAAATCTACCACCAACCAGAAGGGACGTGACACACCACAGCAGTTCTCACTTAGCAACGTAAAAAACACACTACCAGTAAGGACAAGAAGAGCTTTTGAGCAGTAAAAATATCTATGTGGATTAGAGAGGCACGCAGATTCTTACCAGTAATTCTTCCAGACTGTCTATGAACTTGTCGATCCTCCCAAGCAAGTAGACAGGGTCATATTTGGAAGATTGAACACAGAAACAGAACCCATAAATGCGGTATGTCACCCTGGGACTACCTTCAACAACATAGCCGAGCTGCTCTTGAGTCCTGCACAGCAGAGTAATGAAAATAATTGAGAAACTAGAAGATGATTTGACTGGAACAAAGAGAAAAAGTCTATCCTGAAAAAAAAAGGATCAACCAAGTCACATGGAAAATACTATAGATTCTCCTTAGTCGAGTTCATTATTCCCGATAACAATAGTGTTGTTGTTGAGAAAACATTTAAGATCAAAATATTACTCTTAACTCACAGAGAATCAGAACTAAACTTTCTAAAAAATTATCCGCAGCTTATAAGTAAAAGGAATAAAAATGTAGCAAAAACAGCAAACCATTGAAAATTGCACCCCAATGAACGTAAATGGGAGAAAATGACAGCCCTGTTCTATTGTCAACGTAAAGAATGGCACAACTAAGCAGAACCAACTTTATGCAATGAGGCCCAACAATGATTAATAAGATAGGTTTGCCTTCCCCCTCTTACTACTATCACGGAAAAGAATTGCTCGGTTATGAGCTAAGATGCTCAAGTGGCACATAATATCTGAATTTATGAGGAGCTTTCAGCAACAATGACAACCTTAGCTGATTGAACAAAGGTTCTTCCACTATCTCATCAAAAAGATCCATCAGAGCCTTCAATTTGATTGATTCTTCTCCCACTTCTGGTTCAATTTGGAAGTAAAGCTGCATCGAATTGAATTTAATAGAAAAAATGGACGTCACTAAGAAGATAAAAGCAGAAGAAGAGCAGATTCCGTACAACTTATTTCTAACTTCTAGATTTTAATGGGGGCACCTCCTTGGTGATCTTCAATATACTTAACACAGGAAAGGGTGGAAGGAAGGAAGAAAACACATGATTAATTATTCTGCTTACCTCAACAACAGAGTTTGTCTCTGATTTATTCTTCGCCCTGATATCTCTTACAAGGTTTGCACCAGAAGGAAGAGATACAATATGTTCTTTATGCCTCATCTCAACGGGAAGTGCTTGGGCAGGTAAGTTGACTCTAAATGCCTCCAATAAAACAATAGCTTCATCTTCAAGCATATTTCCATGACAAAGGCCTTCAATATAAAGCTGTCAAAATGAAAACTAAGTTGACAATAAACATTGTTTATAAAACCTCGCCAGCAATCTGCAAATACTGATCCATAACAAAACCAGAAATATTTCTTTGTTACTAGGTTCCTTTGAGACCCCAACTATCTAATCAAAATTTTCTTCGGCTCCAAAAGGAAACAGAATTTTTTTAACTAGGAATTAAGCACGACATTCAATTCCTGGAGAATATTCCCTTCTTTATCTTCACTGGATACCTGAAACAGCATTGCTTTCACCCCTTTGTAGTAGACTACATTCAACAGAAGACGCTACTTTTTTTCTCTTTTTTATCACAGGAGCTTGTCTGGAATAGTCATGATACTTAAGATGAGAAGTTATGACTACCATAAGAAAGACTAAAGCATAAATTTTCTTGGATCTTAATAGCTATTGAAAACTTATACCAGAACAATATATAGTTCACCTACTATTGCTTTTCTAGAACCACACCTAAACACCACCTTAGTAGCCCATAAAGTAAAACTCCAATTTCTGTCCAAGATCAGTGCTATACTCTCCTCATTTAATAAAAGTTTGAGGGAGTGATAAACTTCACTCGCACTTTGCAGATATCACCTGAGCACTGGTGTTGTACAATTAGATTACTATCTATACTGAATCCCCAATGGACTACTTTCAGACCATGTTCCAGGCACATCAAAGCAAAAGAGGGAGCAATTATCTCGTTTATTGGGACATGTAAAAGAATGGTCTCCACCCTATATAAGTCTGTCCAAATGAACACTTATCATGGAATCAACATCAGAAGGAACTAAAAAGCATACTATGGGTGAAGCGCTTGTTGAAACTGAGGTTAGAGTACAAGAACCCAAGCTGATTGTAATCTACTTTACCTGGGAACGAAGTACAGGGATGAATGCCTTCAGATCATCAATAGTCAGATTGCCCAAACAACACAGCTTCTCATCAACGTCATAGAAAGTCTTGCACAATAATTGCAGTCTCAAGTATGACGAATGATTTAAGGGTTTTATGTTGGTGTTTCTCAGAGTTCTCTCCAACTCTTCTTTTATAACCTGTTAAAGAAAACGGCTATGGTTAGCAACAAAACCGCACAATCAAAGATGTATATTTTTGTTTCCCTTTCTCTCAAAACTTGGGCAGAAATCTTACTTTAAATTATAAGGAAAAAAAATCATCAATCATTTATTTGAATTGTATTGTTATTTTTATTTTCATGATATACTGTATTGTAGTTGGATGATAGGATTGTAATCCCTGGGTTGAACCAGTTCAACTGGTTGACCTGGCAAACTAATCAACCCAATTTAACCGGATCTCAACTATTAAAATGTAATACCAGTGGAGGTACTGGGTATCAAACCCCTACCCTCTCTGAGTCATAGAAACATCCAATGACACTCACTCGGCCATGCTCCAAGTTTACTTATTTTCTACCAATTAGTAAATCAATATAAAAAGGGTCTTGTTAACAAGTACCTTGGGCACTTGGTTTTTTTTTTTTTTTTGTTATAGATATCCCGAGGCAATTGTTAAATATGCTTAATGAGGAAGTAATCAATTTCCAAAGCACTGATTGTCCATATTATGAGAACAGTCAGTATCTCGAAAATAACACATTTCCTTATTTGACTGCTTAAGAATGACCCAGGTGAACTTTTAACAAAATTCATATAGTATAAGCTTTTTACACATGAAATATTGCTCCACACACATTATAGTGACACTCAAGTTTATGTATTGGGGAAACTTGAAATGCACCTTATACATCTTAGCTGGGCAACACCTTGTGTCAACAAATGAGTTTTCACATTTTATATTAATTCATATAAGTGATGTCACCCTATGCTGACATGAAGGTCAACCAATAGAAATGATTGAACCATAAATAGGTAGCTGCCCCTCAATTCTCCAACTGTTCCAACTTCAAGAATATTGGCTTTTCTATTTAGAGGTTATCTTCCTTTAAATGCTAATGATGCCAGTCTTCATAAACTGTATTGACCTTCATGGAAAATGCCTTATACCTTGAAACGATCATCAGTCGGCACAAAGGATCTGGCAATGGCCAAAATCTTGGACAAAAGAATCAGAAGCTTCTCATTGAACCCATAGAGCTTTAGCTCCAACTTGTCACTAAAGAATGACACTGATGTTTCCAACTTGGCAATACTCGCCTGCAGCCAGATAAAGAGCCTGTCATGTCAAACATCCAAGCTGGAACATAAACCTTTTGACATGGTTATTTTCTATACTCAAAAGTCACTACAACTGAACTTCATCATCTAACCAACAATAATTAGATTTTGGATTCAAATAAGCCATGATCTCCATATCATAAAGACCGTATGCATAACAACTGGCATGCTACACAAGGAGTAACCTTATAATCTGTCTCCAAAAAACTGGTTATGTATATCCATTAAGTATGACTGCAAACCCAACCAATTAAACAATTCCAATTAAAGTTACCACACCAATGATTCAATAACCCACACTTTATAACCATTTCCCGTGATCACTCTGCAGCAACAAACTTGAAAGTCAATAAGGCCAATATAATCTAAGTTTAAATAGACAGTACTATTTACCTGATAGATGATCTCATTAAGCTCATCCTTAAGAAGGAGAATAAACAATTCGGTCATAAGGCAGCTCCTTGCATCATCATATCCCCCCTTCAAGTTTACGCGAAAATATGCATTTGCACGAGGAAGTTTAAAAGTATCATCTAGCTTGAACCATAACTTCATCAATGGTTCATCCAGAATACATCTTGGAGACGATACATAAGAAACGCGATTACATGCTTCATCCACACGGATGGAAAAGTCACGTGGAATGAATTCATTCCTCGAAGGTGGATGCAATGAGGAGTCTATTTCTGGAGGATCCCCCCAAAGGCCCAGTAGAGCTGGAGAAACATCTTCCACCATATAGCAGGACTCAAACCAAGGCTCGAGCTGGAAATCTGAAATAGGAGAAAGGGGACAACAGAGGAAATTGAGAGGTAATTTCATCTCATTTCACAATGCCAAATGTAGACGTTATAAGGCTTCTTCCAACAAGAACTGAAGCTGGCAATAACTGCAAGCCCACAAAGTCAAATGTGACACTACCTTTTGACTTGTCAATGGATTTTGACAAAACATCAATCCTCATATTGTCAGGCGAGAAGAAACCCAAAAGGTACCTAATCATCTCGTCATCCCATTCCTTGTAAGCATAGTCTCCATAAATAACATGCTCGGCTGGATAAACAAGCAAATTTTCTGCAATAAGATTGATCAACATAGCTTAGGTCCATTACACGGGTAATGGCAGTTATAGTTGAAAAATGGAGGGAGAAGCCCAAACACAAAACAAGTTCTATTCAGTTTTGCAAAAGTATCTTGTCTAGAGTTAGCTCAATATTCATCAGTTTGGGAAAGAAATATGCTGGAAGAAGAAAAGAAAAGAAACAGCAACTTATGCCATCACCATAGGACGAGTGAGAAAAGGATTTGTTTTATTTTTGCTGAATCATGATGTCCCCCCTTCCAATACCTCCTAGAGATTCAAATAGATGATAAATCACCCAAGGCAAATAAATAGGCTTTCAGTCTAAAATAGGGTGAACTTCATCCAACAACAATGGCAAAACTATGATTGGCACGCCCACTAAATACTGGACTAAAACGTTTGAAAGGAAATAATTTGTCCTTTGGGCTTCCAAGTTTGGAAATGAGTCAATGACTCTCAACATAACCAACACTTGTAGTAGTACAGAATCAACTTCAAAATTCTAACAGGACATACCAGCAAGTTCAGCAGCATAATCATCCTGAGGTTGCTCCTCAGCAAATCTAAATTCCATGTTACCAATATCCTGCAATTCCTTAAATATCCATTCTGAAGGAGAAGCTTGACGCAATAACTTGAGATACTGATAAACATAGCCGATCATCTCAAAGATCTGCGGAATAAGCACACAAAGAAGATAGATACATGAGACAATGAAAAAGCAGATTTAAATGGAGAGGAGTTTGTTTAAATATAGGGATAAGTGCACTGGAAGTCCCAAAACTTGACACAAAAGTGCAATTAAATCCTAAAACTTTTGAAAAGTGCAATCAAATCGTTAAACTTATCATGAAAGTGCAATTAAGTTCTAAAACTTGACAAGAAAGTACAATCAAGTACTAAAACTTTTAAAAAATGCAATCAACAGAAGGACTTGATTAGATCAATTTGACAAGTTTTCGGACTTGTTTGCACTTTTTGAAAGTTTTAGGACTCAATTACACTTCAATAACAAGTTTTAGGACTCAATTGCACTTAGTGACAAGTTTTAGGACTTCATTGTACTCTTTAAAAGTGTTGGGACTTAATTGCATTTTCTTGGCAAGTTTTAAGACTTCCAATGCACTTATCCCTTAAATAAAAGAGCCCCTATGGAGAAATCAGCTAACAAGATTTCTAAATAGGGAAAAAAAAAAACACGTCCATGTTACCTTTTCCAAGCCTGAGTCTGTTAGACGAATAGACATCCCAAACACATATGCTATTGAAGATCGATGTATTCCTTCATCCCCTACGCCAGCAGATAGAGAGGTAGCCCAACCCCTAGCTTTAAAAAATGAATGCAGACTGCCTCTTCCCTCTGAAAATTTACCATATTTTATCATCTAAAAGTATAATGTACAAATAACAGATAATCTAGGAACATATGAGAAACAGCTAATGGAGATATTCTTCTGTATGCACATTTATATAGAACTTATATGCATCTAGTGGGGTTACGTGCATATGCACGACAGAACTGGATCTTTTGTCCAAGTTATCACAGCCTTGGATTTTGTACTTCAAATTCTTCTACAAGTGTATCAAACTCAAGCATCAGAATGCAGGCACTGTGCATATAAGATGAGTGAAGCCAAATCTTCCTGCCACAAAATTGTCCTCTGGTGTGTGTCTGTATAAACATAGATAGAATACATACGTACGTACAAAACGATCACACACGTTCATATACTTATTTATTCACTCACAAAATCACTAACCATAGAAGCTCCAGATAAAGGCAAAAACCAAAATGCACTCTTTTCCATCAAGATCTATGGGAAGATGGGAATAAGCCAGAAACAGTAGGGCAAAAAGAGAGGATTACGAGACCAATTAATCAATGAGAATAGCAAGAATATAAAGAATAGAATAATACAAATAAAATGCAGTACCATGACCGAGAAGATGTGCTAGATAATCTTCCGATTTCTTTAAATAGTGTTGAC
This sequence comes from Corymbia maculata, assembly GCA_014182735.1. Lineage (NCBI taxonomy): Eukaryota > Viridiplantae > Streptophyta > Magnoliopsida > Myrtales > Myrtaceae > Corymbia > Corymbia maculata. The sequence continues at coordinate 37,355,334 of CM024683.1, forward strand.
GCAGACATGGCAACGTCCATGTTAAGTCAAGTACATGAACATCTTTGACAGCTTCCAACCAATAAATTTTACCAGCCTTCCAGATAGCTCTTTCCTTTCCATACTCAAACTGAACAGGAGGACCTTTCTTGATTTTACCAAATAATTCCACAACCCAACTCTCGAGTACATCCAGAGGCTCTGCAGCACATGAGAGGATTCACGTTTGCACAACAAAAGCCAACAAATTACTCTATGAAACTCACCAAATTATACCATCTAACTCTACATCTAATGACAATAGTTGTACTACAGAAGGCAATTTGAAACTTACAGCAGTAGAAAACAACGATAAAATCCTATTAGCTACTTCATAGATAGGGAAAATGTATTTACTTCCACATAAAAGGTACTCGACTTCTTTAGCTTGATATTGCACACGATGCACTAGAGTCAAATCCCATTGATCTACAAGAGCTCTGTCAGAAGTCTTATCAAATTCTCCAACATCAATGTTTCTCATTTTATCAACAAATTCTCATCATCACTAAAATTGGAAAGAATGGATGGGTTGATTGGACTGATTGAACCACACCAGTCAATGTTGGCAACTCACAGATAAATTACATCCCAAATTTCGTTCAAACCCGAATTAGCCTGGTTTAACCATTGCCTCAAATGAACCAGAATGATTGCCAGACGTGCTGACCTTGGCACATCAATCTCATGCCTTTGGCTTGGCTCATCATATCTTTCAGGGAGGGGCACACATTAAGCCGGCCATCTTGCCTTGTCTAGTAGGCGTTATCTGGCAACAAATGTTTGGAATGTATTGGCAATAAGATTCAAACTTAGATAACTAGCAGGAAGCTTGGAAATCAAAAGTAATCAACCAGTTAGACCAAGTAGTGGCCTTACATCCCACTTGCTTTATTTAGCCCTGGATGGTCAAAAACTAGATCAAACCACTTTCATCTATGATTACTCATCCAAATCAGCTAAGGTCTTGACAATCCAGTAGGACATGGAATCATCTCTCGCTGGACAGTCTCCTCTCTCAGTTCTCGAATGGCTCCAGGACCATGATCATGTTTTAAATCAATTAAGACCAAGATGGAAAATTGTGGAGACATCCGTTAATTGAAAGGGCATAAAGAGTCTTGGTCACATGATCAAAAGCTTTTGGGAAACCAGACAATCCTGGTCATCAAATCTGCTAATCCTGGAGTCAAGCTGGTCTTGAGGTGACCTTTCTTTGGGGGTTGGGGATCTCTAAATGTTGCACTAATTTTGAGCTTGGTTAAGGGACTTCATTTGGAGCTATGTGGCTGATCTAGGATTAAGCATGGTCATGAGGCTGGGCTGGCAGATTCCCAGCATCACACATTATGAAACAAAAGTAACATGGTGTGACATTGTTGAGAATTTGAATTAAGTGATGTGACCATGAGCACCGAAGAGCCCTATGCAATATACTATCAAGGTGACATCAACTTCAATGAAGATTCAAAACAATAATAACAACCACCTTTTACCTCTAAATAGGATTGGCTACATAAATCTTATGCTGTTCTCTATACTAGGTCATCAAATGCTCAGATTTTTCTTGAAAGCATCTTCCGATGTCCTTTTGGGCCTTCTCAAACCCTGTTGTCCATTACCCCGCATTTTAGCGTAAATGTGTGCATGCAAAAATCTGCAGGAATACGACAACAATATCTATAGACCATCGTTCCAACTAGTTAAACTGCCAGCTGAACACCTAATTGGTTCTCTCATTCTTCCAATTCTCAAAACAATGTCGTAAAGTGACTTAAATGAGGGAAACAAATGGACTTGCGTGCTGCAAAACTTGAACAAAGCTTGGCAGAAAGAATGACATCGTAACTCCATGTGTCGATCTAAGACCGTCGATTTGAAAATTTGTAATTGCCACTTCATCAAGCATAACTTTAAGTCAACACTGAGAAACATATGACTTATCACTTTTACATTTGTACTTCCCTCCCACACTGGCAAATGAAAGTAAACAACCTCCCTAAGTTTCATAAAACCAACTCCCTTCAATACTCAATGGTCAAATGCAGTTCAAATCATACATGATATGAAAATGCATTCCTAGTTTGGACCTGATTTCATGTCCTTCAAGTGTACATAAAAGAGAGATACCATTCACTGCATATTAGGGGGAAGAAGGAAAGTAAAAGAGGTGGTAGCACCAAAAGTGACATTCAAAGTGCACTTACCTCCTCCAATAACAACTAGCTTCATCAGAGCCCCATGGTAATAATCGCTGAACAACTTCAAAATACACTCCCGCAAATCGATCCCCTTTTCAATTGCATCAACCAAACTTTTCTTATTCCCTTCCATCAGACAATGTATACATTAGAACACATTCCACACAAGGATAATAAATCACTGAAGAGAGAACATATCAGATGTTGAAGCGCACCCCAAAAGAATCTGTTCAATGGGTGACCTGGTGTAGAAGTATGACACTGGAGTTGTTGAAGACGACAAGCATCATTTTGCATAACCTGATTAAACTCTGCTTGCAGTGATTCACAGGATAAATTTCAGAATTTATCAGCAGCACGTCCATATAATATACTCAAGAGTTTAACTCTCTTTTTTCTATTAAAATAAAAGAAGTATGAATCCACTTTTAGGAATCATTTAAGCAGTAACTTTTCCAGAGAATAAACTCTGCAAAAATAACAGTACCTGAATCTACAGCAAGCACCTCCCGGTCCATAGCATCCATTTTCACTAGTGGTGAAATAAAGAACTGAGAGAATCTGAAAAAGCAACAGCAGTAGACACAATATCTAAGTGACATCTCATTAGATAAGGTCAATTTCAAAACAAGCATACAACAATACAACAATACAACAATTGTTTAATATATTTACGTATTCCATACGACCGATTACGAGTTGCTTCGTAGAAAAAAAGTAGATGCTGCATGAACATCATTTCTTAGAAGTCATAATTGTAATCACATTCCAAATTATGGAACATATAAGAAGCAAATAATCATATAGGCAGAAAACACCCTTTTCTTTTTCATCATTGTCAGCAGAACAGACACTTTGTAAAAGTGCACATTTAGATCTTCACCTTTTCAATGCGCCCTTCAGAAACTCCCGCTTGACTTCAAAATGGTAGCAGGTGTGCTCTGCTTCTGTGTATGCATTTGAGGAACCTCCATGCTTGGACAAATAACTATCGTACTAGCAAATAAGAGAGTCAACACATAGGCAAAACAACCCTTCCCTGACTCATCATATATCCCTTAGACATACAAATTAAAAAAGTTCTTATATCAAGCAGCAGCACGTACACGAGTAAGTAAATTAAAACTATCTGCCTTCAAGTTTCATCTCAACCCCAAATATCTAAGTAAAAGATCGTATGTAGTTTTGATTACTGATCTGAAAGAAAATACATACACTTGTGAGTCCCAAGATGTAATATCCCTGCACTCTAATAGATCAAAAATAGTGAACATAACATGAGATTATCCATGATAACTGCCGATCTACTCACCCAAAAACAGAAAATATAAGTTCATACAATAGTTGTACATGCTTTCCCGCATTCTCGTCATAGTACAGATTCCAAGCACATGACACAAGTAAAAGCATGCAAACAGTACTAGTAGCGCGCAGGTATATTTCATGATTGACTTCAAAAACCCAAACTTAATCGAAGTGAGGAAATGAGAACGACAAGTTTTCTATTCGCTCCAACAGATGTCAAACTAAGAGGCAACACTAACCAACCTCATTTTCATCTGGATAATCTGCACTCCCCATGAAGAGCATGTGTTCTGCACAGGTATGTGGAATTCGGAATAAAAGGCTGCAATTACACGGATGAAAGAGAAACGAAAGGCACTAGGAGGGCACTGCTATTGTAATGCGTGCGACTCCAACAGCAGAGAATGGGGGGGCGGGGACAAAGAGAGATTGAATCGAAATCATAGAATGACCAACCATTCCAAAAAAGCAAAACGCAATCCCTCAAAATTTGCTAAGAGGAACATTGAATGAGAGACGCGGAAAGTGGGTAAAAAGTAGGGAACCTAGGAAATGAGCGAGGCCCTGGGCCTCATGAGGATCGGAGAAGCTTCCAATTCCCACGCACATTGCTGCCGCTGCCTGAAACAGCAGGGGATGAGCTGATTATAAGTACGGCCACTCCTTCGCATCGCGCCAGCTTTGTTCGACTGGTGAAAATACGAAGGCAAACTAAAACAGAAAGGGAAGAAAAGGACGACCTTCTTAGTTTGGCCGTGTTTGGGTCCCTCTTCTTCTTCTTCTTCTTCTTCTTCTTCTTCTTCTTCTTCTTCTTCTTCTTCGTCGTCGTCTCCTTCGTCCTCTTCTACTCCTTCATCCTCGTCGTCGTCGTCGTCGTCATCTAAATCCTCATGGCCGTCGCTGTTGCGAGGGGATAGGGAGTGAGTGGGGGCAGTACCGTCGGGGTAAATCTCAGGATCGTGAACGAGCAAGGCGCAGAGTCCGTTGTGGAGATGGATGAGTCTATAGAGTCGGCGATCGTTGGGCGACTTTATGACGGCATCGTCCGACGAGAATGCAGGAGGGATCCCCATCTCCACCACTGGCTGAGTCAAGCCCTCGTCCGGCCTGCCTCCGCTCGTCTTCTTCTTCTTCTACTTCTCTCTCCTGTGCTTTGAGTGGGGAGAGAGAGAGGAAGAGGAGGACCTACTTCTCCTGCTTGTGGCAGCCACTGTCGCTTTTATACTGGAACCGATTCCAGTGGTCCGCCCCACCCACAGCAAACGAAGCACCCATTGCAAAATTATACTAACGAGCGCCTGAAATTTTTAATTTGTTGGATATGATCAACTCAATATATAATATAATTTATTCAATATAATTCTTAATTTTTTATATTCAATTTAGTTCATAAATTATATAATTTTGAATTAATAAACAGACGCCATTATATATTTTTATGTAATTTTAGAACTATATTAAATATGTACCAAAATCTAGAAATCACATTAAATGAATTAAAAGTTCATAATCACATTATATATTGACTTAAAATTTAAAAATTATTTATATCATTTTCTCTCAAGTTACACGAGATGTCCCGAATTTAAAAAATGATGCACATTTGCCACTCACTTTTAATTATTGTACAAACCCCCCCCACCTCTTCCTTTCCAATTTTCATTTTGTTATAACCCTCAATCCTCCATCTATTTTTGCGTTTGTACACACCTCTAGTATGCAATTTTTTAAAAGCTATATCGCAAGTCTTGTCATTTTTATCAGTCAAATCCCTCCTTCACCCTAACATGTGGTAAAAATTATAAAATCAGCACAAAAATAATAAAATCAATAATGCAATGGATGTATATCCAAAAACGGACCCCATCTCAAATCGGGTCAAGTTTTGATTGTTCAAGTTGACTCTGTAGTAATAAGATCCGCCAAGCCTTATTTGGCCACTCCAGGAACAACTGTTCATGGTCATTATGGAGAAATCCTTTACGAGGGAGATACATTAGTTACATTTATATATGAAAAATCGAGATCCGGTGATATAACGCAGGGTCTTCCAAAAGTGGAACAAAGTGTTAGTTCAATTGATTCAATATTCAATTGATTCAATATCGATGAACCTAGAAAAAAGAATTGAGGGTTGGAACGAGCATATAAAAAAAATTCTTGGAATTCCTTTGGGATTCTTGATTGGGGCTGAGCTAACTATAGTGCAAAGTCGTATATCTTTGGTTAATAAGATCCAAAAGGTTTATCGATCCCAGGGGGTGCAAATCCATAATAGGCACATAGAAATTATTGTACGCCAAATAACATCAAAGGTGTTGGTTTCAGAGGATGGAATGTCTAATGTTTTTTTACCTGGAGAACTAATTGGATTGTTGCGAGCGGCGCGAACGGGGCGCGCTTTGGAAGAATCGATCTGTTACCGCGCCATCCTATTGGGAATAACAAGGGCATCTTTGAATACTCAAAGTTTCATATCTGAAGCGAGTTTTCAAGAAACTGCTCGAGTTTTAGCCAAAGCTGCTCTCCGGGGCCGTATCGATTGGTTGAAAGGCCTAAAAGAGAACGTTGTTATAGGGGGGATGATACCCGTTGGTACCGGATTCAAAGGATTAGTGCATCGTTCAAGGCAACATAAGAACATTCCTTTGAAAACCAAAAAGAAGAATTTTTTCGAGGGGGAAATCGGAGATATTTTGTTCCACCACAGAGAATTATTTGATTCTTCCATTTCAAAGAAGTTTCATGATACATCAGAACAATCATTTAGAGGATTTAATGATTCTTAAAAGTGGATTCATACTTTTTTTTTATTTTAATTAAAAAAAAACTCTTTATTTAGGGTCATTTTTTGTGGTAATCGAAAAAAAGATAATAACGAATAGAGGGTAGGGGTTTGGATTGTGTATCGACATCCACACGGCCAATCTTCGGTAGAAGAAAAGGTTCCATCGGAACAATTATTTAGTTCAGGGCAACCTCGTCGCTTTTTTTTGAAAAAAAAAAAAAAAAGCGAAAGTGGGGGGGAGAAATGACAAGAAGGTATTGGAATATCAATTTGGAAGAGATGATGGAAGCGGGAGTTCATTTTGGTCATGGTACTAGGAAATGGAATCCTAGGATGGCACCTTATATTTCTGCCAAGCGTAAAGGTATTCATATTCCAAATCTTACTAAAACTGCTCGTTTTTTATCAGAAGCTTGTGATTTAGTTTTTGATGCAGCAAGTAGGGGAAAACAGTTTTTAATTGTTGGTACCAAGAATAAAGCAGCTGATTCAGTAGCACGGGCTGCAATAAGGGCTCGATGTCATTATGTTAATAAAAAGTGGCTTGGTGGTATGTTAACGAATTGGTCCACTACAGAAACGAGACTTCATAAGTTCAGGGACTTGAGAACGGAACAAAAGGCGGGGAGACTCAATCGTCTTCCGAAAAGAGACGCAGCTATGTTGAAGAGACAATTATCTCACTTGCAAACATATCTGGGCGGGATTAAATATATGACGGGGTTACCTGATATTGTAATTATCGTTGATCAACAAGAAGAATATACGGCTCTTCGAGAATGTATCACTTTGGGAATCCCAACAATTTGTTTAATCGATACAAATTGTGACCCGGATCTTGCAGATATTTCGATTCCAGCAAATGATGACGCTATAGCTTCAATCCGATTAATTCTTAACAAATTAGTATTTGCAATTTGTGAGGGTCGTTCTAGCTATATACGAAATCCTTGATTAATAATAAGATAAATAAATTCTTTTTTGAACTTCATAAATTTCTGGAATCGGTTACTACTCTTGAATCGCATAAAAGAGATCCAAATTACTGCGGATATTATGTGATTAGTTCGTATCCAAAATCGAAAATTCAACTAAGCAAGTCGAAAAAGAGATGGTTGAATCAAAATAATTCCCTTTAAAGTTCTATTTCTGTCAGAGGGCAATATGAATGTTTTATCATGTTCCACCAACACACTAAAAGGGTTATACGATATATCGGGTGTGGAAGTAGGCCAACATTTCTATTGGCAAATAGGAGGTTTTCAAGTCCATGGCCAAGTCCTTTGGCTTTCAAATATCAAGCAGAAAAAATTCAGGCATATGTCTGAATCCTTGCCCTTGTTTGGGAAGTTGTATGGGGACCCTCTAAGTATAGACATCTCATTTAGTAGTGGAGCCTCGAATTACCGAGGATCAAATTTGAAAGGATGTTAATTCTCTTGAATCATTTGTTATAAAGAATTGTGAGGATAATTGCAAATCATAATGCAAATCACTATCTACCATAATCAAGTTAGAACCACTTAGTTGCCTTATTTGGACTTCACATGAATCACTCGGTCTAAAAGTAATTGTCAAGTGTGGTACTTGTAACTAGTTGATATCTAAAGTTAATCAAGTCAACTCAAGCTCTACTTTTATGTATATATTTGCAGTTGCTAGTATTTAGTATAATACCATATGGCTATTTCGACTCAGTTTAGAATAAGCAAAGCAGCTTTCTTTAAATGTACAAAGAATGAGACGTTTGGAATAAACTTTTCAATACATAGAAGTGTCATAAACGGAACAGGCAATAGATAACCCACCTAAGGTCAGACCCCATCAGTAAGATTGACCCGAAATAATATAAATGACAAGAAAGGCATGCAAAAGGAACGACATCAAATCGACAGGTCATTCATGAAATTTAGAAAGGAATATGGTGGCGGTGACTGTGAGGAGAGTAAGGGGAGTAGACGAAGGAAGGAGGATTGCTTGGGTTGATGCTGATGCTGCTGGGGTGGGCCCTGGTCGGGGTTCTCGGGGTGACTGGGCTTCTGGACCGTGAGACCATGCTGCCGCGGCCATATGCTCTCTCGGCGGTCCTCCTCGGCCCTTTCTCAGCCCATTTCAGCTCTGCTTGCTTCACCAAGCTCGGATACCTAGAGCAGCACCCAATTTGGCCTGCTCTCTGGATGTACCTATGTATCCAAACACAGCACGTTAACGTACATGTTGACACTTTTCAAACTATATGCTGTTGGATGCATGTGGATGAGTGGTGAAACAGAGGCAGATCAACAGATGGAGAAGATTATCCAAGTATTCTCTTTGGTATATCGATCAAGGAAGCCGGGCATATTGGGGTCGATGATGAGGGGGTACCTTTGGCTGAATCTCCGGCCGCAACACTCGACGCATTTTCTGCCTTCGGTCATCTCTCCCATGCCTATGCTCACGCACTGCCTGCAATATACTCTTCCACACACCTGCACACAGTAGCCTTATCGTGATTAATGGTTACTTGTTTCTGTGTTACTATATCTATCAAATTTTGACGAGTAAAAGGGTAAAGAAGGACATCGTTGTAACACAGCTATCAATTAAGTATATTACAAGTCTAATGAATACGTACGAGGCAGCGATGTCGGAAGATGTAGATGTAAGTGGAGCAGATAGTGCAGATATTGGAGTGGGGGATGCCAGGTCGCCTTCTTTGGCCATGAGCGGCCATGCTCATGCTCATGCTCATGCTCATGCTCGTCATGTCATCATGACCCATGCTGCCGTTCTCCACCATACCTGTATTCCTCATGTCCAAGTGAGTGTTCCTGCCGGAACTTGCATGGCTATGTCCATATTGGTACTTGTCATTATCATCCTCGCCGACATAGGATCGATGGCCAAATGGAGAATCCCGGGTGTCCCTGGAGAGTTGGTCAGAATAATTAAGGGGATGGTGAAGGTTTGATGCTTGCAAGCCTCTACTGAAATCAAGACTGGGTAGTTTCCTGAAGACAGGAGATGCTGCTGCAGCATCTGATTTTGTAGGTTTGTTATCAGAGATGGGGTCCAAGGTGGGGGCAGCAGCGGCGGGGGAGGAGGAGGAGGAGGCGAGAGCATGAAGAGGATGACGATGGGCATGCTTCTTCACATCAGCAAGGTCCTGGAATGTCAAGTTGACCGACTCATCGGGGATGCCCAGGTACAATTCTTCGAGCTCCAGTCGCGCCTTTGCCATGGTTGCCTTCTCCCCCATTCTCGGTGCTCTGTTAGATAGATTGACGGAAAGACAAAGAGGAAGAGAGGAGAGATGTATGGATTTTCTCGGTAGGGGTGGAAAGACCAAAGAGCAGGTGAATTGTTTGTTTTCGGTTTGGCAGATGGCAGACGACGGGGGGGAACGGTAATAAGATGCCAGACTGATTGGGCCGGTCGAAAAGGAAGGCAAAAATAGGAAAAGTGAGAATATCAGATAATTTGGAGACTCTTGGACAGCAAGGCAACTAAGTAGAACTAGAAACGCGGCTTCTTCAGGTTCATTGGGGGTGTGGCGGGGACAAAATGGCCGGCCTGCCGGACTTCAACTATAAGCTCTCTCTTCTTTCTTTAGTATTTAGCTAGTCAAATCTTTTTGTCTATTACGAGATTTACTCCTATTTTAGCGGCACCAACCTCGAGCTTACTTTTAATTATTAAGTCTCATATACGTCTTCTTCTCAATTCTATTGATTTTTAACAGGATTCAAGGTATTCGCTGTTGCGCGTTAAGTAAATTTCAAGTCTAGAAAGCTAAAGAATTATCAACAAGAAATATAAAATCGCTCCCAAACATACACCGAGTAACCTTCAAAAAGAGATTTGGTAAACTCTGGCCAAGTCATCTGTGCCTTTATTGTGCTTGGCGAGGGCTGCTACTTGCATTAAAGTCATTCACACGAGCCCATTGGATTGTTGGATACATAGAGATAAACCGGGAGGTGAGAGCACTCCCGAGGAGACTCCCTCCACTATTAGTTTCTTCTACGAGGTTTCGTAGACTTTGGAGTTTTAGCAATACAAGTACATCCCTCTGATATTGCGACATCTGAAGAGCAAGATCAAGATGACCAACAGGAGGAGAAATGCTTCTCAAATAAGCTGGTGGGCAAAACTCTATATCGCATCTCAAACAGACACTTATTATCCCTTCTCAAGCCTAAAATCTATACCAAACACGGAATGACATGCAAAAGTCCCAAAATTGTCGAGCGAACTCGTTCCAGATCAACACTAACCACCCCCCTTAAGGAACATCTTGCAATTTCTCAAAATTATAAATGAGGAGACAAATGTAAACTTGAAAAGTCCAACGTCAACCAAAAGATGTTTCAGCAGGGACTTCAACAGCCTCGGGCTACCCTTCATTGCCTGCATCATTAGTTTCATGTAAAATGGACGGAAGGCACTCTCCATTAGACAGTCGTTTCCCCTTCTCTTCAATGGTCTGTCCGAACAAACTGGAGCTTGTGCTGGCTAGATGCTCGCATTGCAAGGTGGGAATCACATCATGGATTGTATCATTCCCTGATAGATTCTTAGTTTCCTGAGTAAACCTCATGATGCTGTGTGTTTCCCCCTCAAGCTGCACATTCTCATGGTCGGGGTGGCAGTTCAGGTCAATATGGCCATTGCTGCTGTCTGCTTCCTCTGTTTTTTTATCCTGACTGATTACATTCTCTTTGTGATTTATCTCAGATGAAGCATTCGCCAAAGCTGCATCAGTTCCTAATTCATGACCATAATGAATCAGGCCCTTGTGCATAGTTTCGGCCTCCTGATCTGGTTGGCGTTTCTTTTTCCGCAACATCAGAGTTTTGAAGCGGCGCTTCACTGTCATGCACACATTGCAGGTACATGTGGGCTTGTGCTTACCCTTCCCACTGGGGGGTTGGATGCACACGATGCATGTGCAACCTGGACGGTGACGAGGGTGTTTTGTGGTGACCCCACTCGATGGCTCACCTGGGTCGTCCATGCTCTCCCCCAGAACAGCAGCACTAGCTAAAGCATCCAAGCCAGAAGTTGCACCATCTGTATCGTTCCTATGGTCCTCATCAACCCTTTGTCTTTTAACATCTGCACTATGTGTGAAATGTTATTCCTCATCCTTTGCACTTTCATTTATTAGAATCTGACATGAAAACTCTGATGATATCAGAACACACACAAGTTGACTGAGAAAAACAAAAGCGAACAATCATAGGAAAAGCAATCATTAGACAATTTTTAGTGAGTCCATGTAGTATTGTATAGCTCTCCTGTCAAGCATCTGTACAAATGGACAACCAAGTCATCTTATTCACCATCGTTCCATTCACACCCCCACCCCCCCCAAGTTCATGTTTGGCTACTCCAGTCACCAAGCATGCCAATGAGAAATTGATCAACGATTTTTATGTACTGGTATCAGTATATATCCAAAGAAGTAATTTAGAAAAGAGCCTGGAGCCGTCTTCACACCCAATATAATGATCCCAAAAGACTTCTTAAAATATCACAGTAGAAAACCCCCCAACAGCCAAGTAGAATTGCTAGAGATTTTATGCAAGGATCAGATAGATCTTTTGTTGGAGTGAGAAGAGTGGAAAAACATAAGCCCATTGGGAAGTGGCATAACTGCTTTTCTAATTTATCAAGAACCAAAAATTAGCAGCACTACTGTGATAAGAACAGTTAGGAAAACAAAACACAACCGGCAATGCAAGGATTTCATTTAATAAGTGAACCAAAAAAGGTACCACTATTTATATAAATGACAGAGCAACTATATGATCCTCTAAGATTGAATAAAACCACAAAACTCCGCCCAAAAATTAGAAAAACACAAGATCAGATAGAAAATAAGTCCCCAATGCACAATCAACATCCTTTGCAGAACTAAATGAAAAACACAATTCGTGCACTGAGAAAGTACGTTCAGTGCAACAATTTGCCAATCTAGTTAACTAAAGCATTGTTGACCCTAAGCAAAAGCAAAAATTCTCTACTGATACCTTTGTTCACTCTGAGAAGACTCTCCAGCTCCTCTGGGCTCAACTCATCTGGTGCTGAACAAATTCTCCTGCGACACAAATAAAACTCAGTAGCGAGATGGAAACAATATTCTATCCTAATTCCTATAATTTTGCTAACATTATAACTACCAGAAGCACCAATGCAATTCACACCTTCCAGAGTCCCAGATATTGTCTGAACATGTCCATCTTGGTGGAAGATGAACATCCACGGGCAACTTTCGCCATTTGGAGCAGTCATCACACTGAGCCCACTGTTCAGGTCCCCTATCAGAAACAAGTTCACTCCTTTCAATGTGATGTGATTAAAAAATATCATAAGTGTTCACAACTATTCAGAGCACTATTCATAATTATCAATTTGTCAACATCTTTTATAAACAGTTTGTAATAATCTGTCATGAGAATGAACAGTGCCCTGCCCGCTTAAAAACAACAAAAGAGAGCCTCACCCAGAAAGCTGGCTTACGAATATAGTCCTCTTTCCAAATACTGGGGGTTCCTACATTAGTTGAACATTGATTGCATTAATAAGCAGAAGCACATGAGAGCAGAAAGAATGATTTGGCACACGTTAAGGGGAAAACAAACAGTATGAGTTACATCATATTCTTCAAAAATGTGTCCCTCAACAGTAACGGTGCTTGGTTTTACGCATGGTGGGGGACGTAGCAAATCTTGGGCCTCTTCCCATGTAAGTCTAAGCTCCAGAACATCTTCGTTATGTATTAGCATTCTCCTGCTTTTAGACCCTATGTTACGAGTCCTTTTCTTTTCAGGAATTGGCAATGCTTGTTGGGCCGGATCTTTGCACGTCCTGCCCACATCGTCCTCAGTTTTGTTGCAACAGGTGTCACCATCGTTATTGCTGAGAAGCTCAGATGAAGGATTTGAGCGAGGATCCTTGATTCCACTTGCAGTCCGGAAAAGATTAGGGTAATCATCAACTATGGGTAGACTCCCCATGAAGGGCTGGAAGGAACCTTCCCTGGATAAATCCCCGTTAGGGACTATGGATACTTGGTTGTCCTGCTTGTTTCATCAGTACACCATTTTAAGATAACAAAGTACTATCACATGAGTGAACACCAAAGATATAAACAGAGAAAATAGAAGGCCTATGGAGTTTGACCTGTGGATCACTAGAGTTTGATGCCTTGCGAAAACCCATAACGAGCTTGCCTCCTGGATCGATCCTACTAAATATTACTGCAATAAAAAAGGGCTCACTAAACATTTAAGTGTGCACTCTCGCTCAAATAAACTGAAGAAAAATTAAAAGGAAAAGGAAACGGACTAGAAAACTACATGCCAATGGACATGATAAAAAATATGAAAAGAGGCACTCTCAGTTGAAAGCAGAACACTTGTCAGAAAGCAAAGAGGGTAAGACTCTGCATAAATGAATGATGCTTAGAAAGATAGAATCCACCAGCAAGGAGAACCAGGAAAGCAGCTTTAGGGAATGATAAAAGGTTAACCTCAAGTCCATAATTCCTAAGATTGTACAACAAAAACCAAACAACGAAAGTCTGATTTTTCATTTAACTTTACTATGATATGAACTCTTATTAAAAAATGTCTTTCATAGTGCATTAACCATATGAGAGCCAAACACAATTTTATCTCATAAACTGCCTTCAAAAATGCATGCTCAAATACGATAACCTTAGTGATCTTGTTCCGTGTGTGCTAGCTGCCACAGCAAATGCACCTGAAATATGTTCTACTTTTTACTCATGGTCTAAGAACTACATGCTAGAGCGTCTTGTGGAGAATAGCAAACATAATACCTGTATCACCAGCTCTGAGCTGCATAGATTGTATGCAAGGCGTAACACCCTCCAAAACATACATTCTGCTATTATTATTGGGCCAAAATCTAAACTGAAAAGTCCATTCATTCCCCTTTACATCTTGAATTCGCACTGGAATACCTTCCGATTGAGATATAGGAGGAAAGTATGCCTGCACAAATATCCAGCTTATAAAGTTGCTCCGACTTAAAGAGAAGCTGAAACTAAGTTTTTAGTATGTCTTGAAGTCTTGAACACTTACTTCAGCACAAGCTTTTGGCAAGACCAGACGACCAATTCGACCAGCATCACTCGCGCTAAGAACCTTCTCAAAAAGGGGCACGATAGTAGAGTTCAAACTTACAAGTGGTTAAGTTCAACTCTCTCTTCAAATAACATTTACAAATGATCATCTAAACCAGAAAATCCCCACACAGGAAGATTTCTAGGATGCTAAGCAAGTAGCACGCAATAATCAAGGATACTCTCCAGACAATTGCTGCAGTTCCTGGTCAGTGATTCTTGGCCAGTATCGAGGAAGTAATTGATTCTTTCCCCGCCCCTCAGCAGGTGGCCTTGCAACACGCACTGGAGGAATTTTAATTGTCTCTGGACCTGCTACACCGCTTTTAGGAAGTTTTGGCAAGATCGGACGAGACCTCCCTTGCTGGAGGGAAGAAGGCCCCACAGTCTGACTTCCTTCCCCAACCCCACCAGAGAAAGGTGGTGCAATATGTGAACTTACACCTGGGGATCCCAAACTGATATTCAGAGATGGATGTGGAAGAGATCTGTGCGTATCCTTCAATTTTAGCAAGAATCTGCTGTCCTCCAATTTTGTCAATTTATGTGATCCAACCGTGGGGTCAGTCCCATGTGAAAAATTAATAGCAGCTTCCCCGCTGAATGGTCTTGTCTCTTGTTGTACTCCCCCATAAGAAGCACGAATATCATCTCTAGGAGGTTGAAGCAAAAATTTGGATCATTGGACATCAACTTGTATAACTGCATCAGCTTCTCCTCATCTCTTCCTCTATCTTCAGCTGAAGTGGACTGCAGATCATCATTTATAATCATCAGCGAGCTCAATAAACAACTAATTCACTTACTTTAACACCTAATTGACTGACATGGATTCTGAATCAAAGGACGTGAAGAAATAGTTATACTTCATATACAAACGGATCAAAATGAGGGCCTGTGGCTCCAGGTTTTCATTATGCTGGGACAATAACAAATTTAGTCACAGAACACATCTGATGGAAAACCATTGATATACAGTTCTGATAAAACTATTTTCCAACAACGGGAGTACTCTATCAGATTGGTCTGAGCTTCATGACTAAAGAATTAAGGAAAGTTCGAGCTTCCCACCAAGTTGACTTTCTATATTCGATTCCAGTAAATCAAGAAATAGAAAAGATAATATATAACATGAAAGGATATGGAAAAACCTCAAATTGAAGGGCCTCCAAGATTCTACACCATAAGGCATAGGACCACTCAGTAACCATTCAGCAATGCTTTAGGACTGTTGCTTCAAGCCCCAAGAACATGTCCGTGAAAAAAGTCAACAAGCAGACCCAGAATCCCCACAAAGATGATTTCAAATACAAAGCCTAAAAATCTTTCCATCTCCAACTTTAAAATGCCAGAACCACATACTTAAGTCAGAAAAATTTTCAATCAAAGCTCATGTTTTTCAAAATAAAAATCTGAAGAAAGTCAATAATGGATTCGCAATGCAGTACAAATGTATTATTTACGGATGCTATATATGGCACTTTCTAATGGCAAGAACCAGGCCTGTGCCATAATGCTTCAGCATTAAACTAACCCTACTACAAAAAGAAAAAGAAAAAAAAAAGATAATTACTGTAACTGAATGTTGAGAGCAAATCTTACTGGATGAGTTTGATTCTTTGAACAACTAATGCACATGACACCTCCATAGTCCACGAACTCGACCAAAGAACTTGAGGCAATGCATCCACAGTGGAGGCGCTGCCACAGCAAAACAAAATTAAGTAAAAAAGTAGAGATATAGAGAAAGGGGGAAATAAGCACAAAACAGAGAGAGAGAGACCTTGCCGCAAAATCTGCATTCCCTCCAGCCAGATTCCTCCCGGTGAAAAACATCGCAGTACAAGGAATTCTCATAGGCAAACCTGAGGAAATAGGGATTAAAGAAGATTAAGTCTGGAAGAAATAATTGAAATGTAAAAGAAGTGGTATAAATCAAACCAGAGAAAGACAATATGATGGCTTCTATTGATCCTGCAAACTGGCCGTGAGAACAACAGATGGATATGAATAGTCCATGAAAAGAGAACCCCAAAGGCAATCTAGAAAAAGAAAAGATGGTCGTTGTCATTATTTTAAGTCCCACCGGTTTCATAGACGAGTTTTATTCCATCCTCTTTTGACGCCACAAAACCAGCGGACCGTTTATCTAAGCGTCGTCGATGACTATAAGCTGTAAGCAGCAGTCAAGAAGTCCAAGTCGGAATCCACAGTTACAAATTCCGTATCTTTATCCAAATCTAGCGTCGTCCCAGAAAGGAGATCACATGGACTGCGGGGGGACACTGGTAAATGTCAGTGTCGTCGGGATTTCTGCAATTCCATTCTCGCCAGTAAAGATTCAAGCAAGCTACGAGGAGGGAGAAGCAGCTGCTCTCACAAATCTGGCGATGAAATTAATGATTCTACGGGCGAATCGAAAGCATGAAGAATAATGCTAGTCGAATTGCCATCGAGGGGGAAAATGCATCGGGCGATGAGAATTACAAAAGTAATAAAAAAAAAATAAAGCCCCTGGGACTGAGAAGAGAGGAAGAGGCAGAGAACACAATCCGAAGAAGGCGCGGGGGGGGAGAAACAGCATACATACCCGCACTGGAGGCAGAGACAAGCGAGGCCACCGGATCGGAGAGGCCAACCCTTGGTCCAGTCGGGACAAGGAGTGGCGCACGATTGGTTCATGCAAATCGGGGACCCCATCGAACCCCGAATCGATCAAGAAGACGAGCAATCAAGGCCAAAACCCCCCAAAAACCCACTTGTTTGGATCGATCGCGAATTCAGGGGCCAAGAAACAAGCACGCACAAGACATGCATGCAGGGCGAAGGATACAACAACGATACGGAGGGAAGGGAGAAGAAGTCGGGGGGGTGGGAATCAGGGAAGCAGAGTCGGGAGGAGGGAATCAGCATGCAGATCAGCAGAGGAATCGAGAGAATGAAATATGGAGGGGCATGATCTAACAGTGCTAGTCGTTTCCCACAGAAAGGAGAAGGCAGGGGAGCCAATCGACTCGGAGGCGGAAGGGAGCTGAAGACGGCAGGCAGGCAGGCAGGCACGACCAAAGCCCCCTCCCCCTCCCCCTCCCAAAAAAAAAAAAAAAAAAAAAAAAAAAAAAAAAAAAAACTCTTCTCTCAATCGAGGTAACGGACGGCGGGAGGTGGGCACAGAAAGCGTGTCGTTGCCTGATGCTGCTGCTGCTGCTGCTGCTGTTGGATCGAGAGAGAGAAGGGAGAAGAGAGAAGAGAGAGAGTGCATGCAAAAGGGGAACAGCTGCACAAAATGCATGCACGACACTTCAAGAAGAGACACTCTCCCCACCCTCTCTCTCTCTCACACACACACACACCGCTTAACTAGTCGTCGTCGTCGTCTCCCTCTCTCTCTCTCTCTCTCTCTCTCTCTCTAACACACGCACACTAATTCTTTTCTTTTCTTTTCTTTTCTTTTCTTTTCTTTTTCCTCCTTTTTCTCTGTTTACATGGGCTCGTACAGCGACAAACTCAATCTCTCCCCGGTGGCTTTCGTGAGAGGGGGCTGGCTTTTATTCCAGTTTCCACGACCACGACCCGTCAAATTATCCGCTTATTACCACACCACTCCTCCCACAGTCCCCAATCCTAATCCTCTAGCAGCCGTGTTCCCACTTTCCCCCACCCCCAACAGAACACAAAAAAAAAACCCTAAGTCGTATCGAACCCCGTCCAAGATCCTTTATTCACTTGCCCCATCCTTGATTTGTATAAGGAAGTAATCAGGATCCTTTTTTCCTTCTTTTTTTATCTTTTTATTTTTCGCAGGATGTGCACATAAGGAAGTAAAATTTGCTACCGGATTTTCTTCCTCATTTTGAAGATTCCCATCTCACAACTTATTAGCTTCCCTAAAAAGGCAAATACCACCAAAAACCCTAAATGATGTCATTTATAATAATTTTATTCTAATTTTTTTTATATCACAAAAAACCCCAAATTATATCACTTATGACAATTTTACCCTAAACTTTTTTTTTATGTGTCATAAAAATTTCAAATTATGCCACTTATTACAATTTTACCCTACACTTTTTTTATGTCGCAAAAAACCCCAAATTATGTCACTTAGAACAAATTTACCCCAAATTTATTTTGTTAAATGACATTTTCGTCCTTTTATCTTCTTCTTTTTTCCTTCTCCTTTCTTCCCTCTGCCAATCATGGCCGCCCTCGCCCAACCTCACAGACGTTGAAGTCTGGCGAGAGTTGCCCTCGCCTAGGTCAAGCGAGGCTCAGGTGGCCCTCGCCCAACACCGACGAGGGTGAGCAAGGGCTACTGGCCATGGTAGAGGGAAGAAGGAGAAGAAAACAAAAATGAAAGAAAATGGAAAATGACAAAAATGCCCTTCAACAAAATAAGTTTAAGGTAAATTTATCCTAAATGGTATAGTTTGTGGTTTTTTATAGCACAAAAAAATTAGGATAAAATTGTCACAAGTGGCATAGTTTGGAGGTTTTTGATGATACATAAAAAAAAATTTATGGTAAAATTATCATAAATAGCATAATTTGGGGTTTTTTGTGATATTTGCCCCCCTAAAAAACATGACAATACATGATTGTTTGACCCAATACATGTGATAACAATGTCTCTTGTAGACATTAGAAGAATTTCCTCTCTTCTTTTTTCTTGTCTCTATTCATCTTGTTGATTAATTATATATATATATCTTGATTTACTATTGGATGAATGTCGAAAGAATATGCAAAAATGATAAAATAAGAGATTTTGAATTCACAACAACAATAACAATAGTAGTTGTATTAGAAATAATTTAACATGACCGGGATAATTCTAGGAGAGGAATTTCATAATTGTGAAATTACTCTAATTTTGAGGGCAAGTATATAAAATATACTAAATTTAATTAAAAATTATGCTTGAATTTGCGTATTTTTATTATTGAGCAAATAGCTTGAAAGAAATGTTACCGATTGATTAAAAATAAAAATTAACACAAGCATGTCTCAAATTCTACTCTATCGAAAACCACATCTAACTAGAATGCAATTTTTATCCATCACATACATCTATCTTACCTACCGGACCATAGATTATATCTCATGCCCTGTACGACTGCTTCATTTTGGATGTTACCTTCCTATTTAACTAGATGGCAAACTGCGTATTGCTAGAGATGGCTATAAAAATAAACACAATTTCAAAAGAACACATGAGAATATTATATTTCTATATTATATAAAAATTATCAATCAAAGCTACATGTTTTATACGTACTTATGAACATAATTGCACGAGGAAAACTTAAAACAAAGTTGGTGTAAATTTGTGAATGCCTATTCTCGTAATTGAAATAATGAAAAGGTAGAAGATGAGCTACGGTTTTACACTAAATATAAAATAACTCAAAAAATAAAGTGAAAAACACAATCACACCCATGGCACATGGCATATTGACTACGTTTTACTATTTTAAGAAGCACACTCAATATTATCGAGTCAATAACATTTAGAAAGTTTATTAGTATTTCGTAGCTTATTTTGGAAAGACATAATTAAGAAATGATAAGAGTGACATCTCCTTATAGATGATGCCTCACAAAAATTTCTCCGATTACTCAGGTGGCATCTAAATAGCAAAAACAATTCTTTTAATGACGAGAGGATGTCTCTATGTCTTGCCAGTTAATAAATGCCGCGTGGACAGATTACGATGTTTATGCCCACACCAGAAAACCATTGCACTGAGCCCCAACGCTCGTGTCTCCTCTCTCTGCCCTTTTCTACCCCACCCACGACACAGTGCCCACAGCCTCCGCAGCCACTGTTTTCGTTCATCCAACCACCATCGTTTCGATGATTCTATTTCTGACCTCCCCAGTGCCGCCGCCGACGCGGGTGGTCAAGACGGCCGATGGCAACATTATTCCCGCGTGTCCTCAACAGGACAGGCTCTTGCTCCGTCTCTGTGAGACGCGCACGTTGGCGATGGGAGGTCGCCCCGGCGTCGAGCTTGACGCTGAGCCCACGCTCCGTCTCATTGCCACCGACGGGGTTTGTCGTGATGATAAGCTTTGGAGGAGGATCCTGCCGTTATCTAGAGTTCACTAACCGATTACTACGAGGTGGAGCTTCATAAACAGATCTGGAGTTCTTCCATTGCAAAAGACTAGGCGACCTCAGTCACGGAGGAGCTCCATGGCCACATCTGGAGGTCCTCAATGGCCGAGCTCAACTCGACGGCCATGGAGCTCAATGGCCATGAGTTCTGGACAACAATGGACACGCGAGCTCGAAGACAGAGAGAGAGAGAGAGGGGCGATGGGGGATTACGACGCGTGGTGTCAACGGCAGCTTGACCGATGGCGTTGATGGTAGTAGCGCAAAGGGGGAGGAGCAAGGGAGAGAGAATCGGTGATCACTGTTTGCCGTTTTAGGGGAGACTTGATTCCGTGTGGTGACGACTCAAAAGTCTAAAAAGGACGCGTGTTAAAAAGTGTAGAGCACGCTTTGACGAGACAGTTACGAGCTTCTTATGCAATCGTTCGTAAAGATGAGTTGGAGAAACTCTTTCCATCGATTGATCACAGCAACACCGACATTGGAGAAACCTTTTGTTTTCTTTCATCCTTGTGCACTGAAAGCTGTATAATTATTAGAAAAAATATTTTTTAAATCATAAATTTTTCGTAAAATAAATGGAATATCAGATATCATGCCTTGGCAAATAATGGCACCAAACTTCATTTTTTTTTTCCACCAAAATGTCAAATGTTTTCCAAATTTCAAAATATAAGAATACATTATGTGTGAATTCATGTATTAAAATTGTATATTGTGAAAGTTGCGGACGTTAAGAAAAGTCAAATTGCATCTGTCACAAAATTTGGATTAAGCAAAAAGCGAAAGAAAATAGAAGCCTACCTAGACAAGCCCCCATTGAAGTCGTGCAAAAGGTAGAAGGACAAAAATGAATTCCACTTGACAATATATTTCCAAATTGATAATCCGACTGAAAAGATAAATCTGAAGAAGGAAATCAGACATCTTCAAAGCTAGCTTTGGTTACAAATAGAGAAGTTTCACAACTGAAATTGGTCGCAGAAAGAACTGCGATCACAAGATACGATAACCTGTAGTGGAGGAGCAAGACTCTTCGCTGCCGGAACTTCACAGCGCCAGGCAGAACATTAGTCAACTTCAAAAACAAGTTGAACTATTTTGAGATAAGGAAATCTGCTAAATTTTACCTTTGAAAGCTTGAACTCTCTCTTGGATCTTTCGAGACAGTGCTACGCCAATATGCTTCTTCTGAACCATGCCGTTCAAATAACGGGGGAGACACTGATCATCGCACGAAAACAATTGCCATCAGGATACAATAAAAAAGAGGTACTTGATGTAATCTTTGTCTAACTTGGCCTTCTCTCTGAAGTTCCATGTCAGAGCAGTATCTGCATCCTAAACTAAAGGCAGAAATAAAGGCATAAGCTTTGAACAGGAAAGCAAGGTCTTGAATGTTATTTCTCCTGTCAAATCTGCTTGTTCTGCAGAAATCAAAACTAAATGCTCCATCACTGGTATGGGTCCTACGGGAGCAGTACCAAAATAAAGAGTGAGAAGTAACATGACTATTCATAAATGCACCTCTTCTAAAGATAAAATTTTTCTTTGAATTTCTGCAACATAGATAAGAAATAATCTAGAGATGAGTTTAGTGTAAGACATCCATGACATCACAAAATCTTGCCCTTGGAAAGGGATTTTTTTTTCTTCTTTGTTCTTTTTTGGCTAGACAAACAAGAATATGTGTTCATATGAACAAGAAAAAAATTTCCAACTCTGCTTCCAAAGAAATCAGAAACATGCAAACTTGAATGTCATGTCCCCGTTTCAAATAAAGAGTAAGAGCCACGATAGAAATAGCATCTCTTATGCTATTGAGATAGAAAGAACCTAAAGTTTCGCTTCTGACTCCAGCTTCAGCAATGACCCTGCATGATTATAACTTCATGAAGCAGTTTATCAACATCCACAAGCAGGAAGACTGGTTAACTTTCACTGAGTCACCTTTTCTTAAGCAAATGGACTTGATCAAAATCATGCTCTGATAATTCATGATTTTCATATGTGGCAAAATCGTCACATAGGTAATCCACTTCAAAAGGACGTTTTCCCCAAGAGATGTCATAATTTCCTGGAGGAGCAATAAAACAAAACAGCAGAGAGTAGCGAGTTATGTTTGGCACACAAAAACAAAAAGCATAGGAATTACTTGACCTTGAATATCAAAGCTTAACCTAGAACAAGGAACACTATCCTAGAACAGCAATCGGATGCAAAGTGAGAAGTTGCAGATGGTCAATTCTTCCTCATCATCTGGAATTGTTTTTGTAAAGAAGGGGGAAAAGAAACCATAAAATGATAGACCAGAGAAATGCCATGATTTCTATTCATAAAAAGGATAGAAACAGGAATCTAGAAAAATGATTTGGTGCTAGAGATATCTTTATGATCTTGAGGAGGCAATACCGAATGCATTTTGTCCAAAATATAATTCAAGATATGAATGATATACAGTAGATCATAGCAGAAAATTGGTGAAATTGTATATTTCATGGTCGCAAAATTCAAAGATTCGATTACATCATAGTAAGCTTGGATGAAACACAAATAGGGAGCCCCTAAAGATGGGAAGATTGTCCTAGACTGGAGTATCCACAATGAGAAAATTCACTCAAACAGAGGTCGCGATGCTCATCAAACTAACCAAATATATGCTCAAATGAGGGTGTCTATTTTTTGGCCAAATAGGGGTAACTGAAAAAATCACCTTCCCATATGCCTTTGTGACCAGATGATGTCATTATGCTACTATCCCTCCAGTGATGATTCAAGTTATCCCAAGCACAGGTGTTTGTCTCCAGATTGCCATACCAATTCCCTATACACATTGAGTTCTTCAAAGAATGCCCATGATTGGGCACATTAAAAGATTTCATCATGGATTTCTGCATCAAAAAATAACGATGAGGGATCTTACTTCATTCTTTTATACTCAATAAACTGGATCTCAATCGAATTGCAAGATATCGACGGCCTTTATACATGAAGAATGTAATAATCAAGTTCCTTGAGCAATGTCTTTCTTTCCAGAAGAGATGATCAGGGTTAAGAACTTCTAATCACTACGAGTCTGTATTTTGTGCTACTATGTTGCAGTGCACTCCCAAGCAAGAATTACTTCTGTGCCCAAGGAGTTTGGACTGATCTAACTTAGTAGTCCATGTGTTCATTATACAATTCTATCAGGTTCTAATATACTCCAAAAACATACTTTTTCCTACCCTAGGTGTGAAAGAGGGACTCTCATTTTTCTATCCAAAGAAACATATCTTAACCCAGGTGTTTGCTAGTACACAAGAGTTAAATATTCTGGCCACAATACTTGATTAATTTCCCCAATCACCCGATAAACTGTAGGAAAGATCGCAAAATGAAGTAGTGATGATGGAGGAGGAGCATGCACACATGTCACAGCCAACATTTCTGAGGAAGAATTTACTGAAGGATTAAATATAATCCAATCTGCACTTAAGATTTGGATTTCCATGGTGCTAAGAAGATTAAAGATTAATCTTTAACTACACTGAGACTGCCAAGAATAGCAAAAGGCATCAAACAACATGAGAAGAGGGCAGTGCACCAAGCATCTCACTGCTTCAAAATCAAAGTCATCCAATGCATGATCTCGGTTCTCCAACATGTCTGACCAGCCTGAATGTTTTAAGGGTGATGCGCAACCATAGGAAAACGTTCTGCAGTCCAAGAAACAGTTGAGCTTGCATATAGCTGTGTTAACTTGCAATCCAAATAAAGTAAAACACATCGATGCTGTCCCAAGCGACACTACACTAGTGACATCAAACATAAAACAACTTCTTACTCATTTCTTAATTCCAAAGAGATGAATATGGTGCTGAAAAGTGAACAGAAGGTACTCTCGCATCAAATGATGCCAGTGAGAAAAATCCTCCTCAGGACCAGATGAGAGGCTGATTCGGGATCACATAAGAGGCTGCCTTTGATTTTTTTATACATCACTAAAATGATACACCTGATCACCAATGGTTAGGCATACTAATTTTTTGGTACCAATGGTTAAGCATACTTGCATCCTGATTAAGTTGCTGATGTAAAGCATTGGCAGTGACATCCACCCACTTAGCCTAGATTTCAAGATAGGAATACAGGTTTTCTCTTGATAAATCAGGGGGAAATAGCTTAGCATGGCCAACACTAAACACATGGTTGTTGGGTACCTTGAAAGTTTGTGGAACCATAACCGACTCTAAAAGTTTAATTGATTACATGATGACATGGTTTGATATTAGATACCCTTACATTCCCCCTCACACAAAATCCTGGACTTTGGCTTAAGGCTCGAGGTGTGGAAACACATAATTGGGGAGGCAAATAAGGGTCAAAAAGATTCTGACTTAGGATTTCCTAGTCGATTGTGAGACCACAACCGACAATTCTAGAAACTTAAATTATAAGATGAATGTGTGATTTAACATGTGCATGTTCTAATAGGCATGATAGTGTGGGAAGCCTGAGAATTACATAAATCAGTTCAAATTAAAGCTCTTTGCCAAGACCAATTAGGGTAGCTGTACCTTTTTGATATTGTTGTAGCTTTTGGAGTTTGGGATCTAATATTCATTTGATTGACTATGATTTGTCTGAAATTGTTAACCAATTGTTTAGACTGAAAGACATGCCATAAGTCAGGTTCACACAGTGCTTATCTTGCATATATGCTCAAAATCCTCTTCTATTCAGAAGTCCAACAGATTAAGATGATGTGTTAGCCTTCCATTAGCAGGGAAAAAAGATCAGAGATCTGTATTTATTATTGGTTAACTGCAAATGTTTAACCTTGCTGAGTAGCTTTGACACTGCAACGATGAGGAACCACAAAAAATAGTAGGCAAATCCACAAGAAAGTTCTTTCAGGCAACCTATAGCTTCCCTGCTGAGAAAGTACACCCTTTTTTTATGGATGACAGTTCTCTGAAGAGAAACAGCATAGTGTTTCAGATTATGTTTTCTTCTAATGTATTAGAAACTCTGACTTTATCTTAGCAGTTTTTTTTCTGAAATACCACGCGACACAAGTTTACAACTCATGCTAAATCCCCAAATTGAGTTGCTACTTTTTTGTTAAAGAACTGCACCAAGTCTTCATGTTCATTTAAGGTTTCTCTTCATTAACTGGATCCTCCTTTTGCTGGTCGATTTCCATTACATTATCCCTGTATAACCAACAAAGCCAAAACCATTTGGCCAAAATAGTCATACGGTCTAATTATCATTCCAGTTGGAGGCCTACAGGCAGTTAACAGCGTAATTCCCTGTAAGTCACATAAATGAGTAATTGCTAGGTGGAAATGGAAAGGAATAAACGCAGATAGTAGTTAAACCACAGAATGTATAAGTAGTCAAATATTACTGTATATATCTAAATCAGCATCCTAATTCCTAAAGCATGGGTAATTGCAATTTCAGCTTTATCCATGGTACCTGTGAACTTGTGGTGGTGAATGAGCTGGTGTTTCTGTTCCCACTCTACCTAAGCCTGATGAACACAAGTTATTGAATTCATTAAATTCATCATGGTATAGAACAACTGCTTGTTTTTTGCCACAGAAAAGAGAAACCAATTGTGCTTTCAGGAACTGCCGTTATGCTCTTCTGAATGAATCATGCAATTTTCATGGCAAGTAAAGAAAGAAAACTTACCAACTGTAACTACCATGCAAGTGGCACAACAAATACAGAGAAGTGCTAATAACACTCAGACTATAAGTGGTGTCACAACTCCTGCCTAATGTGTAGAATTATTTTCTTCCAAATTGAAATGATGCATGATACAAGTTATAATGACTAAGAAATGTCGATGGCAAACCAATGCCATGAGCTAAATAATACCATTTACTGAAAAGGCAACGTGTTCTTCATTTGCTGGACTAAATTCCAAATTTCTGTCAGAAGGATCATCACTGAGCAAATCAAGGACAGATGTACCTGAAGAGATATGGAAACAATTTGTCACTTTGATCAAGCCATTGCAGCAACTAAGCTGTAAACTAAGGTTTATTGCAAAGCATGAGTAACAAGACACAGTGAAAGTCAGAATATTAATCATATGCTATTAATATGGCCACTTACGTGGCTCGTACATTATTCCTGTCTTATGACCAAGCTCCTTTTGATTATTTGAAACACTGCATAAATATTGAGAGA
Organism: Corymbia maculata; assembly: GCA_014182735.1. NCBI lineage: Eukaryota > Viridiplantae > Streptophyta > Magnoliopsida > Myrtales > Myrtaceae > Corymbia > Corymbia maculata. Next base: position 37,382,090 of record CM024683.1, read on the forward strand.
AAAACTTGAGCACAACAAGCAAAAAGTACTTGATGATCATGCATTGTGCATATGGCATGATAATCACTGTGAATTATTAAAAGAAGCATCCGGGTTTATCAGTCACATGGATTAACATCGTATGTGTTGCAGTCAAGTTTCTCAGCCAGCTGAGATGTTTCTCCCTCGTTGAATATAATGGGCATGGACTATAGATCTTCTGGATCATTCCAACAACCACGAGAGATGCAAACCCTTTTTTTTCTCTGATCCTTGACAGGACGACTTCCTCTTTTCCTGTTTTGGGGTGGATGGGAGGCATTGAGGATGCTGTTGCGCAATTATTAACTCACTGATTATCGACTTCATTATTAGGAAGAAGAGCCTTAGCTTGATTGCTAAATTGAGAACCTGTTTCCATGTTCAATAAAATTCTGTTGAAAACCTCATATCAACAACAGTGAATGAAACCCAATCGACTTTATCAAAACTAAGGTAATAACTCCACAAAATTGATTCGCAATCATACCTGCTTCATGAACTTCAGTAGGCATGGCATCAGTTACTGCATTGGCAATTGCAGTGGGTGGAAAATTTCTGATTTGGTGTTTTCCCTTCGGATCATTAATATGCACAATACTGCATCCTGTAGACAGCAGTAAAAGGATAAGGTGAAGAAAATGTATAGCTTTCTGGTTCTTGTATCTAAGAAGTAAGACAAAAAGAGTTCCGAAAGAAAGTTATAACTCCAATTCTCTGGGCATATTTTAAGCAAAGGAAATATCTAAAGAGCCTTTGCACCATGGGCTCAATATAGTAAGGTAAGGACACACCTAGAAGCTTAACGAGCTAGTAGCTTTCTAAAGCACACTTGATAAAATTGAATAATATAGCACTAAAACGATGACACCATGATGAAAGCTCTTCCAACAATGTGAGGTTGACTACATAACCTCAATGACCCAATTAAAATATGCATGGACATACAGGAAAGTTAGACTGCCGTGGCATCTTAGCACAATAACAGGAGGACAGCAGCCTCTGCCACAAGGTAGGAATTGAATAGGCATGTCATCAAGTATTATTGTGCAACATTTCATGTGAGAAAAAAAAAAATTCCTTCGGTAGTAGAGTTTTAGCCAAAGTGAATGAGCTCAAGTTCCTTTAGGAGGTGCAGGCATGCAGAAAAGTGCTAGAGTTAACTATATCACCAAACTGGAATATACGTTGACAAGTCCTGACAACCCTCAATGGACACAAATTTGAGATGCTTACTATGAGGGCAGCTGCTTTTGTACTCTTGTGAAGCAGTTGAAAGATTCAACAAACTGAGAATATCCAATGATCGATTTTCTTTCTGTTGTTGGCAGTCCATATTTGTTCCCTCAGCATAGCTGTCCAAACCAAAATTTTGTTGCTGCTGCTGCCTCTTCTTTTGCTCAAAATATTGCTTTTGCCTCCATGAATAAAAAGATTTCAGAAAGAATAGGTAGTTGCTCTCATGTGATAAATGCCTACCAGATGCATTAGGTAGCAAAGTTGTGGCTGCATCAGTTCGAGGGAAAACGAGAGCAAGAAGATAGATGTCTTTTACCTTTTCTGAGTTGACTTCCTGGACTGTAATAATCCATGCCTCAGCATAAGTAAGATGCACCAAGGCACAAAGAAAGGGTCATGTATCGGAAGCAGAATAATGACATTGTCATGCTCAGCTCATGATGAATTGAGAAGTAATTCCTCAAAAGAGACATTGCATCTTGTCTTTTCACACTATAGACGCACAAACACTAAGTTTAGCATCAGAGATTCTTTGTCCTGAACCAATGAACTAAAATTTCGGAGCCACCTCAAACTAGACCTTAATGCATTTTACCGTGCAATTTTCACTGGTAATTAAATTGGCGGCATACCACTATCTGACAACTGACATGCCGGCAGTCCAATTGTCCAGAGGAAACAACGACGGGATGTGGCACTCCCACCGAGGTGGGGAACAAGAAGTCGTGTTCGAGAAGAGTGATTCCAACGAGAAAATAATCATTTAAACAGAGTAATGGTAGCTCTACTGATCCTTTCTGGTTACAGGAAGTAGCGGGAGGCAATGAATGGCAATTTCAACTTGCAACCAAAGAAAGATCACGGTAGAATCGCATCGAGCTGACAAATGCTATACTGACACTTACAGTCGTTATTTTCCGTCTCGATCCTCCCATCCACTGCAGCATCTTGGGCGTGCGAACGAAAACCAAGCAATCCTAAAGCAATGTTCTGCATATACGTAGGGATTGCAACAAAGAAGCTATGGTTGTACGTGCCGAAACCAGGTCAAATCGTGTCCATGAACAGAGCCGCGATTGACATGTGTTACATGATTAGGCTGGAGTTCCTCCGACGTTCACAGCGCACGTAATGCGTTCGGCGTCGGAAATCCTGACAGAATGCGGACGAACAAACGCAGATGATCCGGTGAACTACGAGAGAGAGAGAGAGAGAGAGAGAGCTTGTCTCCGTCCGGAGACCAGAATACAGAATCCTTCAACTTCAAGTAGGTGGTTGTGAAGCTCCAAGGGAGGAAAGAACTGAAACCATTCAGCTAATCCTGCAGCGGTGCCGATGTCCAGAGTGACCACACCACACACTCCCCGAATGCATCCGCCTGTTGCGTGAAACTCCGCCATCTTCCTTCTTCTCTCGTCTAGCACTTGAAACCCAAAATCCTTTTTTTTTTTTCTTTTTTGAAAAACTGGCTGGAGCCCCGAGCGCGCGGTACACGCGCGTGGCACGTGACAACTCCTTGATGGGAAACCAATGGCGGATTTTAATAGGACCATAAATTTGGGGCAAAAAAAAAAAAAAAAAGGTAAGGCTCAAAAAACACCCGCTTTGCTTAATTTATGCGCTAGAATTCATGTGCCCACTTAGTATTGTGCAAATAATATATTAATGATATCGAATAATTCATTGGAGTTGATGTAATAGTGATATTTATTCATTTATTTCTACTTCATGGTTATTCACAATTTCGCACTTTTAGGTGGCAATCCTATAGAAAAAAAGGGAGAGAATAGACTAACGGGAAAAAATCGTTACTACAGACTTTCAAAATGTTCTTTTAGAAAAAGAGAAGATGGGAGAATCTGTCAATTGTTATACGTTACAATTATTTGGAGAATAATTTTGTTAGTTTTGGGAAAATAAAAAATGGGACCATGCGGTGTCTTCAAAAATTACTATTTATGCCAAGAAAATTTGTTGTGTGCAATAAATGAGGACAAATTGGATATAATATTTGTTAGTCGAGAGCAAAAATTAAAGATTAGGAACTCAATATGCAAATATGGTATAGATTCGTGGAGAATGGATCTATAGATTTTAGATGTACAGAGATGGACAAAGGTGGACTTTAGTAGTCTCTGAATTGCTTCATCTAAATTTTCGAACATAAAACACAAGGTATTTCTACTTTGTTAGGGAATAAAAATATATAATTTGAAATAAAAGGTGTGAGGCATTTCAAATAAGGAATATAGCTATATTAAACGTTTTTATTAGATGGACTATTATTGGCGATTCTCATAAGTGGAAATACCTACTCGACTTCAATTCGGGATCTGCTAAAGGAACACGAACTAACAATGAAGTGGAGTTATAATCAATTTCATTGCCTATCCTCCTCCAGAAAATATTTTCACTTACGAGGGTCGTTAACAGTAATCCCTCTAATAAGAGCGTTTAGCTTAGTTAATGTAGTAATATCTTATGTTTTATGTTCCAAAATTCAAACGAAACCGTTTAAGAATTTACTTAGATCTAAAATATCGAGATAAAAGATACCATTAAAAGCATATTACAGTATATATAGAGAATTTATTGGGCACAAACAAAACAAAGCTCTCTTAAATTAAATTGAATTGAATTATTTACATTGTAGATTCACGAAGGATGGATGTACAGATTTTGGAAGCACGAAGATGGACAAACGAACCCGATTTCTAGTCTAGTCTAGCTGTTTTTACCATCATCGGATTGGGCCTATTTCTTTTTGGTGGGCCGAAGGGCTCAATTATTAAAGGCTCGTTTTTTATTTTTTATTTTATATTCTTTTGAGCTTTACTCACGAGTCATTCATAGTATCAGAACAGAAGAAGAGGGGAAAACTTGGAAGAGGGGAAAGAGGGGGAGGAGGAGGAGACAGATCAATCCATCCATACCATCCCATCCCGTCCCATCCCTCGGAAGCAGATTTGATATTTGAAGGAATGGCAGGTTCTGCAGCAGCTCTGGTCCCATCCGATCCGCCACCGTCGATATCGAGGATGACGATGGAGTCGCCGGTGGTCGCGACGGAGGAGGAGGATCTGTACAGCCGCCTCAAATCGCTGGAGAGGCAGCTGGAGTTCATCGACATACAGGAGGAGTACGTCAAGGACGAGCAGAAGAACCTCAAGCGCGAGCTCCTACGCGCCCAGGAGGAGGTCAAGCGCATCCAGTCCGTCCCCCTGGTCATCGGCCAGTTCATGGAGATGGTCGACCAGAACAACGGCATCGTCGGCTCCACCACTGGCTCCAACTACTACGTTCGCATCCTCAGCACCATCAACCGCGAGCTCCTCAAGCCCTCCGCCTCCGTCGCCCTTCACCGCCACTCCAACGCCCTCGTCGATGTTCTCCCGCCGGAGGCCGACTCCAGCATCTCCCTCCTCAGCCAGTCTGAGAAGCCCGACGTCACCTACAACGTATTCTCCCCTTTCATATCTCTTTTACTGTGGCCTTTTCAATTTTCCCCGTACACTAGATTGCTGGAATTTGATGTTTACTTCAGCTCACTTAAGTTAGGGTTTTCCATTTCCATGGCCTCTAGGACAGTTGCAGTGCACCTGATCTTAATAGATTATCGTAGGAGGCTGAGAGACTTGGTGTTATTCGCTCTCATTGAAATCGGGAATGATAGGGTTAGGTGTTTTGTGATGTTTACTAATTTTTTCAAATTTGCGAGGATATCATGACGCACAGTGAACTCTTGGCAAGACAAGATTTCTGTGAGGTTCTCGTTTTTTTCCCCAATTAGTGCAACTCCTTCTCAAATATCTTGAGACGCGCTTTTGAATATTGGTAGTTCCCATGACTCTCATGTGCATTGCATATACTGCATTAATTGTTAATGAGTGAGGGTTAAGGGACTATACATACAAGGCAGTGGGATGCTTCCTCCCTTACCCTATATGGACCTCAGAGAGAGAGAGAGAGAGAGAGAGAGAGAGATCTGGCCACCAATGTGGCAGTCTAGTGACCACCACGGCAGGGTTCATGTATGAGTGGGAGATGATGGCATTGCTTTCTCCCCCTCCTATGGTCTGTAGGTCCTAGCTCATGATTATGCCCTTATTTTTCTGATTTCATTTTTCTTACTTTTCATATTCCATCTGTCTGGATAAAAATTATCCCACCCCTCGAGCCAGGATCTTGTGTCCCATAATTTGTCCAAAGTTATCCAGGTTAATCTGTCTGGACCAGAGTGCATTGGCTTGTGATGAATAAGATGTAAAATGTCCTATCTGACTCATAGGCTAGGAAACACGCCATTAGTGCTAATCAATCTTGTCGAAGAACCTGTGGATCCGATAACACCATTGTATATTTTTTGAATTATGTAATCTCGAAATTGAGACTTTACTCACTTCCTGCTATTTGCGACTAGGTCCCACTGTCATTTTTCAGATGTAGCTCTTTTTCTGAATTTTTTCTATTCAAAATTGCTTGATATAGTCTATTAAACTTTGCTATCTAAAAGAAATGTCAAACATGAGTCTTATAGCGAACTTTTCTTGATATCAAGGCCATATAGTAATATTAAGAAGTTTGAGTGTGCCAAGGTCCTCATTGGTCCACTCTTTGATCTGCTCCAACGTTTAGGTGATTATTTTCTGAGTTTTGAGTGGACATATTTTGTCTAACTGGTGTAGCTGTAGGCTTCTTTTTGGGCTAATCTCTCTTTGCACTGAAGACCAACTTCCTGCATGCGATCAGTCCAATCAGTGTTTATATAAAATTTCAACTGTTTTAAGAATTTGAAAAGCTACTATATGATCACATGAATTTCAGATTTTTGACCAACACTAGTTGAATCATGCACTCTAGTTAATTTGCCTTGTTGCCAGAGTTGCAAGCAGCGGCTGTTTTTTCCCTTGGCAAATTATGGGGTCTTATTTTCCCATATCTATCATCAGACAAATATATTTGCTCTTGATTAATTCATTTTAGTGTGTAACAACACTGAATTAAGTCTTATCTCACTATGTGGGTGTATTTAAGTGTAAGATATCATGTTATTAAATTTTAGGTACGACAAACCAGTGTGTTACTTGCCAAATTGTTGCAAATCACCTTATTATGGTAGCTACACCGCTTTTGGTTTAGCTGCAAGTTTAGCAATGCTATAGACACAGTTTGCCAAATCTCTGGTAGATTGATACATACACTACTGGATGCTTTTTCCGCCCTCATGATAATTATTTTTGCAGGATATTGGAGGATGCGACATTCAGAAGCAAGAGATTCGTGAAGCAGTAGAATTGCCACTTACTCATCATGAACTATACAAACAAATTGGTATTGATCCGCCGCGAGGTGTTCTGCTCTATGGTCCGCCAGGGACAGGCAAAACTATGCTAGCCAAGGCTGTTGCTAATCATACAACTGCTGCCTTCATTAGAGTTGTTGGTTCAGAATTTGTTCAGAAGTATTTGGGTGAGGTATGATTATCGGACTCTTCTGAATTCAAGTTCTACTTCTGACCAAGTGTTATCTCTGTACTCTCTTATTCTGTGTCATAGGAAGCTTGTACATTCTTGTATATTCAACCTAAGACAAAAAGTGAAAATAACAACAAAAGCCCGAACAATGTCTTCATGCAGGTTGATGGCAATATTCTCTGATTACCTTTGTCTACTTTTCAGGGTCCGCGAATGGTCCGTGATGTTTTTCGTCTTGCAAAGGAGAATGCTCCTGCTATTATCTTTATCGATGAGGTTGATGCCATTGCTACAGCAAGATTTGATGCTCAGACTGGAGCAGACAGAGAAGTCCAACGTATTTTGATGGAACTTTTGAACCAGGTGAGCACACCTAACAGAACTCAGAACATGGGAATCAGTAACATCTTTGTTTTGTCTTCGCAAGTCAACCCTTCTAACTCTTGCTTGTTGGATTCTTTAGATGGATGGGTTCGACCAGACTGTTAATGTTAAGGTAATAATGGCAACTAATCGTGCGGACACTTTGGACCCTGCACTTCTCCGACCAGGAAGGCTTGACCGTAAAATTGAATTTCCTTTACCTGATAGACGGCAAAAGAGGCTTGTGTTCCAGGTTATACTCATCCACCTTTTGTTATAACTCCTTTGATTAATGGTGTTATTGTGTGTTGCTTTCAAAAAAAGGAGTTATTGTTAATGTATGTATGCCTATACCTGGTACCCTTTGGGGAAGCAGGATTTAACACATGGTTGGGAAGAACTTATCATCAAGAATGCATCTGAATTGGGTTTCTCATATTTCTTTGACTAGACATCCAGTGTCTTGCAAGAGGTTCAAATATTCTCATTCTCACTCTCGTTCACTCTCTTGGTCCAGGTTTGCACTGCTAAGATGAACCTAAGTGATGAGGTGGACCTTGAAGACTATGTTTCTCGGCCAGATAAAATTAGTGCTGCTGAGGTTAGTTTATTCATTTTGCAGGCTCTTGACTTGTTTGCTATTTTTTTCACTAACCATTTGGTTCCGTATAAAGTAAGTAATTTTCGATATGTCTCTGCTATATCTTTTGGCCTTGAAGTTAAGATGTCAATTCATTAGTTTGCCAGCATCTCACGAGCTCGTCAGAACCAGCAGAACAGGGTGGTGGGTGTTAAGGAGTGGGGTTAGCTTATGAATTTGTTAGGTCTTCTAATATGTCTTTTATTTCTTCTCTAAAGTCTATCCTTCCACCAAGTTATACTTGTTCTTGAATTTCCAAGAGTAGGGGTCTGCAAAATGGTTAGAGCTTTTTGAAATTGTGAATGTGTTTGATTGTTGTGCTCCCTCTGCAGTTTCAACTCCACTGCAGAACTTCTTGGACATGTTAATTGTATGCTGTAATTTTAGGGAATAATCGACAGCATAATCTTAAAATTTGTTGTCTTATAGTTAGAAAACCTGATGGTTTCTGCTTTAGAGCATAACAGATGTTCTCAGATACAAAGTTTTAGCTTTCATTGGGTACAGTTAATGGTGTGTGGAAATTGTGGGCCATGACTTATAATCTAATGCCTCCCTCTTGAGTACTAGATCCACATCCAGTGTTTTTTGCCCTCTTATGAGTGGACAACTCCTGTCCCCAGCTGACGCATGGAACACTCATGCACCCACACGCGCAGATGAGAAAGAAGAGGAAAAGGAAAGAAAAAGAGGAGAAATGTTTTTGGGGGATTTTTTTTTTTTTTTTTGGGGGGGGTGGACTGTATCAGGACTTAGGACTTGACATGGGTGGTGGGCTGTACTCATCTCTACACTGCCATAGTAATAGGTACTCCTGGCATGGTTGAAGGATGGTTTTCCTTTTGCTGAGGTGGTTACTGTGATTGTTGTTGTCAAACCAACAGCATTGTTTTTTCCCATCATCTATGTTATTGATGCGGATGTATGTTCTACTCTTGATTTTACAGATTGCTGCTATTTGTCAAGAAGCTGGGATGCATGCTGTTAGGAAGAACCGCTATGTTATACTGCCTAAGGATTTTGAGAAAGGTTACCGTGCAAATGTGAAGAAGCCTGACACTGATTTCGAATTTTACAAATGATCAAGAGGAGTTGGAGTACTCGAAGAACACTGACTCTGTGCATGATTATGTTCCTAAAGATATTTGTACTTCCGGGATTTGTTCTTTTGCCTTTATAAATCTCGAATAGGATTTCCTCTTGGATGTCTACTTCTGTGAGAAAGGGATATTGTGCTTGATCTCAGAATCTGCTGAAAAGGAATGATTAAATTTCGATTTCACTTATTGCTCTTACCCCTCGGATGATAAAGATGGGGGAGACGTGAGATTCAGAGAAGTAGCGGAGAATAATTTGAGGCACAAACTTCGTGGAGTAGAATGCGAAGAGGTAAGGATCCGTATACGTAGAAGGACCGGATATGGATGTAATGTTATCGGCCCACTCGGTGTTTTGCAGTGTCTCGAGTCTGTCTGGCTACGGGTTGTCATTTGTCCTATTAATACGATGATTCTTTAGAGAGATGAGCCTAAAAATGTTGAAAATGAAAGAAGAAAACTGGGAGGTTGTTTCTAGTAAAGTGAAAAAAAAGGGAGAGCGAAATTCTGAGAGAGACGGAGCACGTAGGATGAGACGGGTTTCGAATGTAAATGGAGCTTGTCTATGATTGGAAAAAACAGGTCGGTCGGACGCGTTTACCAATCTTTATATTATAAGAAAAAACATTGGACCAGGAAAAGAAGTAGCTTTTCCATGGTCCTTTTTGGAGGCGGTTCTGGCGTCCCTCTTTGCTTGTCTTGGCCGTGGCTTTTGCAGTGGGGTTCGTTGATGCTTCCCACCATGACTCATATGTTGATTGTTCGTCCCATCTCCACCGCAAGGAAAAAGTGATGGAAAAAATAAATCTGCCAAAAGCGTGTAAGAAGTGTCTTAAAGGATAATTTTGTCTTTTGGAGTACGAAACTCGTGCGATAGTGTTTAGAAGCTATTTTCTCGCGATATAATAAAATTTCTGTTATGAAATACATGTATGAATATTCATTATATTCATGTACTTATTATGGTACATTTGTATCATACATTTTAAGTACATCTCCCTATCCGATGAATGTTCATCTCCCTATCCAATACATGTATCCTACGTTCTAAGTACATTTCCCTATCCGATGAATGTTCATCTCCCTATCCGATACATGTATTATCAGATACATTGATGTTGATGATAAGTGCATCCCTATAAATAGGAGCACAAATAGTGAGAAAAGATACACTTTCCGCTCCTGACTTTTTCTCTACTATCTCTCTGGTGTCATCCGTTTCTATACTTAATCTCCATCTATTTCCTCTATTATATTTTTGCGACGCGATATTTTACAACACGTTATCGGCACGAAGATCTACCAACTGAGTAAGTAATTTTGCAAGGTAGATGTTTTTCCTTTGTTTCATCTTCTTCTATCAATTCTTCATTTTTCCAAACCAATTTCAATTATAAAAGTATCCTTCTGCTCCTGAAGTGGCGGTGGATATTTGGAAATCCTTCTAATTAATATAAGGATTTTTTTTTGTTTTGCAAGAATTATGGCAAATATTGAAAAGCCCAAATTCCACATCCTGGAAGTGAGTGGAAATAATTATTTATCTTGGTGCTTAGACATGGAAATGCACCTCCAAGGGCAAGGTCTCGCTAATGCAATTGCAGAAGAAGACGGAACCTCAAATTCAAGGGATAAAGCAAATGCACTAATTTTTATTCGTCGTCATTTGCATGAGAGCCTCGCAGACTCAATATTTATCCGTTCGAGACCCTCGACACTGTGGAAGAGGTTGAAGGATAGGTATGATCATACCAAAACCGTTATCCTCCATCAAGCACAATATGACTGGCAAAATCTTAGATTACAAGATTTTAAATCAGTGTCTGACTATAACTCTGCTTTATTTGATGTCGTTTCTCGACTTGAGTTATGCGGTATCAAGCTCACTGATGCGGAGCTATTAGAGAAAACTTTCTCCACCTTTCATGCTTCGAATATTGTATTGCAACAGCAATACCGGCAACGTCAATTTGCCACATATTCTGAATTAATTTCTGTGCTCCTTACAGCTGAGCAAACTAATGAATTGTTGCTCAAAAATCATGATCTAAGACCTGCTGGCTCAAAAGCATTGCCTGAAGCACATGCTAACTTTAAGAAAAATACTGGCCATATTAAGGGCTATAAGAGCAGGCAAGAGCATAATTTTCGAAGGGATGGCAAGAAATTTAACCGTCCTAAGAAATCTAACTTTGGCCTGAATTATGATAAAGAAAAGAAGCATAAGAAAGTGGCTAATGAAAGTATTTGCCATCGCTGTGGTATGACTGGGCATTGGTCACGTACTTGTCGTACTTCGAAGCACTTTGTTGATTTATACCAAGCATCTTTGAAAAATATGGGCAAACGTGGTGAATCTCATGCCATTGAAATCAATCCTACTGCCATAACTACCGTTGAAGCCAACAATATCTCTGTTGGTGGGACTCCTCTTGCTCCGAAGTAGCAAATGCATCCTTGGATGTCTCTCGATTTCTTTGAGGACCTTTGATTATTTGATGAGGCATCAAACCGATGGATGACAATTTAGATTTCGAATTTTATGACTATAGTAATTTCTTTTATAGTTGTTTTTTTTTTTTTTTTTTCTTTAAATGTATTACATTTTGTTATATTATAATATGTGAACTTTCTGTCTATTATCTTGAGATTTTACTTGACCCTATCACTAATATGCAAATTTTATGATATTTGACACCCGAAGTTGTCAAAACAAATGCAAATGGAAAATACCGAGAAAAAGGGAGAAGTTTGTTTGCTTGATAGTGCATCAACGCATACTATATTTCGTAGCAAACACTTTTTCTCGAGTATGACGTTGCGTAAGGCACATGTCCATACAATATCAGGTCCTGTTCCAATTATTGATGGTTTCGGGAATGCCACAATTGTTTTGCCAAATGGCACCATCCTACATATTGAGGATGCGTTTCTAAGCAGTAGATCAAAAGGAATCTACTTAGTTTCAAAGATGTACGCCGTAATGGGTACCACGTTGAAACTATTTATGAGCAAATAATGAATATATTGGCATTACCTCTTATAAGATGGGCCTGAAAACCATCCATGAGAAGCTAGAAGCTTCTTCGATGGGTTTGTATTGTGTCATGATTAAGGCTATTGAAACCTATGCCACTATGTCCTGGAGACTAGTAAACCCTGATCAATTTGGGTTATGGCATGATCGCCTTGGTCATCCCTCGGGCGCTTCAATGATGCGTAGAATAATTCATAATACAAAAGGGCACCCTTTAAAGGATACAAAGGTATTGTTGTCCAAAGATTATAATTGTGAAGCTTGTTCACAAGGAAAACTCATTACCAAACCTTCTATAACAAAGGTTAATCTTGAATCCCCTGTATTCCTGCAAAGAATTCAGGGTGATATATGTGGACCAATACAACCACCAAGTGGACCGTTTCGATATTTTATGGTACTAGTGGATGCATCCTGCAGATGGTCCCATGTTTGCCTATTATCTACGCGCAATGTTGCATTTGCACGTTTACTTGCGCAGATTATAAAGCTTCGGGCACAATTCCCTGATTATCCAATTAAAAGTATAAGGATGGATAATGCTGGAGAATTTACATCAAAGAGTTTTGATACGTATTGTGCTTCACTCGGAATTGAGACTGAGCACCCAGTTGCGTATGTTCATACTCAAAATGGATTGGCAGAGTCATTGATTAAACGTGTCCAAATCATTGCCCGCACTTTATTATTGAGAACTAATCTCAACGATACAGCATGGGGTCATGCAGTTTTGCATGCGGCAGCTCTAATAAGATTGCGCCCTACTGCCAGTCTTTTACAATCTCCCCTTCAAATGGTTCTTGGTTATGAACCCGATATTTCACATTTACGCACATTTGGTTGTGCAAGTACAAGTGCCTGTAGCACCGCCAAAAAGAACAAAAATGGGTCCCCAACGCCGTTTGGGTATTTATGTAGGGTTTAATTCACCATCCATCATTAGGTTCTTGGAACCAACTACGGTGATCTTTTACTTGCTAGATTTGCAGATTGTCATTTTGATGAGACTACGTTTCCATCAATTGGGACACCTACAATTTCCATGGCCGCAAAGCGTAAAACCAATTAAGGTTTTCTCCCGGAATGAGAAGAGTTTATCTCAATTAGACCCAAGAACTCCGAATGTGAAAATGAGGTACAACGTATAATCCATTTACAGAAATGGCTAATAGACTTCCTGATGCATTTAATGATGCTACTAAAGTAACGAAGTCTCATATTCCAGCTGCAAATGTTCCAGCTAGGATAGCTGTTCTTGAAGGACAGACTAAAATGGATCAAAATTCCCCACACCGAAGCGTGGTAGACCGATAGGATCAAAAGACACGTTCCTCGGAAACGAAGGGGAAAGAATCAAGAATCCGCTCCGTAAGAGCCTAGTGTTGTACTTGCTGTTCAAAGAGCTTATTGCCCCCGAAGAGGCACAAACCCATGAAAAGATCACAAATCCTCGGAATATTGAGAATTCCATTACATATTGTAATGAAATTTGGGATCGGAATGAAATCATCATTGATGATGCTTTTGCATTCTCTGTTGCTCATAAAATTATGGATGATGATTGTGAGCCGCAATCTATTATTGAATGTCGTCAAAGGCAAGATTGGCCTAAGTGGGAGGAAGCGATTAAGATTGAATTAGCTTCCCTAACTAAACGAGAGGTTTTTGGACCTATAACTCGAATCCCTGATAATGTAAAGCCCGTTGGATATAAATGGGTATTTGTCCGAAAACGAAATGAGAAAAACGAGATTGTCAGGTATAAAGCCCGACTCGTTGCCCAAGGATTCTCCCAAAGACCTGAATTGATTATGATGAGACATATTCACCCGTGATGGATATGATTACATTTCGTTTTCTCATTAGCCCGGCACTATTTGAAAGATTGGAAATGCGTCTTATGGACGTTGTGGCGGCATATCTATATGGCTCATTAGACTCTGATATCTATATGAAAATTCCTGAGGGATTTAAAATGCCTGATGCATGCACTCCCCGTAACTTATTCTCAATAAAATTGCAAAGATCTCTATACGGGTTAAAGCAATCCGGCCGCATGTGGTATCAACGCCGAGTGAGTACCTAATAAAAGAAAGGTACAAGAATGATCCTATATGCCCATGTGTGTTTATTAAGAAATCGAAACCGGATTTGCTATTGTAGCGGTTTATGTCGACGATATAAATTTAATTGGAACTCCCGAAGAGTTAGCCAAAACTCGCTGAATATTTGAAAAGGGAGTTTGAAGTTAAAGATTTGGGTAAAACCAAACTTTGTCTTGGTCTTGAGCTTGAGCACAAAGCAAATGGAATAATCGTCCATCAATCAGCATATATTGAAAGATTACTTAAACGCTTCAACATAGACAATGCTCACCCATTGAGCACCCCTATGGTTGTAAGGTCTCTAGATCCCCAAAAGGACCCATTTCGTCCTAGAGAATCTGATGAAGAGATACTTGGTCCTGAAGTACCATATCTTAATGCAATTGGGGCATTGATGTACTTGGCACAATGTACGAGACCAGATATCGCTTTTGCGGTAAATTTATTGGCACGTTTTAGTTCTGAGCCAACTCGGAGACATTGGAATGGAGTTAAACATATTTTTCGTTATCTCCGAGGAACCATAGATTTGGGATTATATTATTCCAATAATACCACTACCTCTCGGGTTAGTTGGATATGCCGATGCTGGATATAAATCTGATCCACATAAGGCTCGCTCTCAAACCGGTTATTTATTTTGTTATAACGGCACTGCCATTTCTTGGCGTTCTACGAAGCAATCGCTCGTAGCTACATCTTCTAACCACTCTGAGATTATTGCTCTATATGAAGCTGGAAGAGAGTGTGTTTGGTTAAGATCCGTTATAACTCATATTCACAATTCTTGTTGTTTAAAACCGGTTACAAATTCTCCTACTATAATTTATGAGGATAATGCTGCTTGTATTGCACAAGTTAGGGGAGGATATATCAAAGGTGATAGGACCAAGCATATCTCGCCAAAATTTTTCTATACTCATGAACTCCAAGAAAGTCGACAGATTGATGTTAAACAAATTCAATCTATAAATAATCTTGCAGATCTTTTTACCAAATCATTGCCGACATCAACTTTTGAGAAATTAGTATATGGCATTGGTATGCGGCGAGTACGCAAGACGCAAGATTGATTAGCCCCAAAGAGTGGCTATATGACTCAATTGAGGGGGAGATATTATTAACTATGCATTGCACTCTTTTTCTTTTTGTCCGTTTTTTTCCCATAGGGTTTTCCGGCTTAAAGTTTTTAACGAGGCAATTAATGCATCCATAAAAGGGAGAAATCATAAAATTTGTGCTCTGTACTCTTTTTCCCTTTTGTCCGGTTTTTGTCCCACCGGGTTTTTCCGCTTAAGGTTTTTAATGAGGCAAGTATTATTCAATGCACATTCATAATATAATATAATGAATATTCAAGGGGGAGTGTTATGAAATACATGTATGAATATTCATTATATTCATGTACTTATTATGGTACATTTGTATCATACATTTTAAGTACATCTCCCTATCCGATGAATGTTCATCTCCCTATCTAATACATGTATCCTACGTTCTAAGTACATTTCCCTATCCGATGAATGTTCATCTCCCTATCCGATACATGTATTATCAGATACATTGATGTTGATGATAAGTGCATCCCTATAAATAGGAGCACAAATAGTGAGAAAATATACACTTTCCGCTCCTGACTTTTTCTCTACTATCTCTGGTGTCATCTGCTTTCTATACTTAATCTCCATCTATTTCCTCTATTATATTTTTGCGACGCGATATTTTACAACAATTTCTTCAATATTTCACACTAAATATTAAAAAAAAGAGAATTTTATATTTTACACTAAATATTAGAAGAAAGAGAAACAAGTCGTGTACAACCCAATAAGCAAAAGAAAATAAAATAAAAAGTATATTCTTTTTCTGCAATTCGGGTATTTATCAAGATTGTCTTCTTGAAATTTTGTTTTTACATTCGGATAAAATAGAGCCGTGAACGATCAAAAAATCATTATAGAGCTATTGTAGAATAATATAGGGCTTATTTGAAAAATAAATTACTCGTTACAAAGTGATTGAAAGAGCAATTGTTATATAACTATTAAAAAGTAACGGTATATAAATTATTCGAATAATGATAATCTTTAATCTAATAATAGTTTTCATCAAAATTATTACCGTAAATATTTCTAAAACTAATGAAATATCCAACAGCATTGTTCCGCCGGTTCTCACAAAGAAACGATCGGAGTGCGCGAAGTTTGGGATGGAAAGAAAAAGAGGGGGGGTTGGTTTGGCTTGAGGAGGAAGCGCGTCCAAACGGCGATGATGATATGTGATTCATTATTAGCATCCAATTCCATCCATTCCGTAGCCTGGGGGGGTGCCATGTGAGGCGCAGAGTGTCACGTCACGTGGCGGGGAGGGAGATGCACGTATTTGCACGATAGGGTAATATCGTATTTGTCGGAGTGCGGGAACACCTCCCTCGTATATTCTCTCGTCGTCGCAGTCATAGGGCGGCTTCCCCTCCCATTTCTCTCTTTCTTTCTTTTTTTTTGGCCCAAATTAATCGGTTGATAAATAGTTAATCGGTTTGACCCGTCGAGAGAGAGAGAGAGAGTCCCTTTCTTCGCTTTTAGAAATTGGAGAAGCCGAAATTTGTGGGGTGGGATGGGCAAGGCAAGCCGGTGAAAGTCGGAGAGTCGGTTCCGCGTTCGAACGAGAAGTTGTTCTTTTTTCCTTGGGGAGGGAAGAGGGAGAGGCAAGAGAGGCAAGAGAGGGAAGAGGGAAGAGGGAAGAGGAGAAGGTGAGGGGGAGAAGAAGATCATAATTCCCCTTCCACCACCCCGAAGACTCTTTCTTTCTTCTCCCAGTGCTTGTGCTATCTTAGAGGGGTACACCCAGACCCAGGCCCCCCTTTTCATATTCAGATCCATCTCACTCTCTATACAGCCCTTTCTTTTCCTCTGCAAGCTCTCTCTGTCTCTCCCTTCATATTCAACCCTTCCATCTTTTTTGTCCTGGAATTGCCGCAGAAGCAGGCAGGGCAGGTTGGTAGATCTCAATATCCGTTGATTTTTATTTTGATGTATTTGATTTAATCTCTCTCTCTGTTTTTTTTTTTTTTTTTTTTGGGTTTTGGGCAATGAGTGGTTTCATTCCATGTAAACCATCTCCTTCCTTTTCATTCAAGATTGGATTTGCTTCCAATTCCCAATGATCCGCATCCGCATCGCGCTGCAGTTCTTGTCTCTGTTGTCATGTTGTTCGACCCAATATGCCTCCGAATTTCATCTTCTTCTTGTCTATGAATAAGAATCCCACCTCGTTTCTTTAAGAATTTATACAAAAAAAAAAAACCGACGGTATGATAGAGGGTGAGAAGAGAGAGTGGGTGGCTCATAAACACGTTGGTGCAGCTGGATGGTCAAAAAATGCCATCTGTCTTCCAGGAGTTTCCTCCCGCCGCAACTTGTTAAGATATTCTTTCTTCGTGGGCTTCACGTCATGCAAAAGTGGTCCACGCTCGGTCGGGTCCAAAAACTCATTTGTGTTCCTCACGACCGCGACCCCCTGGGGGAAAACTTTCTCTCTCGGCCCTATTAAACCTTTAGGAGGGACTCAGGAATTGCTCTTCTCATTTCAAAGTTAGCATCTTTTAGCGCCCCTTCTCATTTTAAAGCAACTCCAATCATCCTGCAGGCTCTCTCCTCCGAAAGACTTATGTCGAAGAGAACGGAATCCAGAAAGCCCCACTCTTGGTGGTGGGATAGTCACATTGGTACCAAAAACTCCAAATGGCTTGCCGACAATCTCGAGGGTAACGCCCCTCTTTTCCACTTATTCTATATCTACCGTGCTTCGCTGCGTATGTATGCCTTCATGTGCTATGACGATGGAACTCCGGTCGTCATGTCGATAATATATCCAATTACGCTGCCATGCCCTTGACCCTTTGCGAGATTGCAGAACAAGTTTGAGGTGGTTTCTGAAAATTTGATGGGGCCATGGGCTTTCTTTTTCTAGGACATTGCGTTCTCAACTAATTTATCGGTTTGGTTAAACTTTTGTAACCTCTCGTTCCTACTTAAAGTGCCCTCAGCTTTCTCTTTGCTGCATTTTCTTCACAAGCCTTTGAAAGCCTACCCTTATCTCCCTGGGTTTTATACAGATATTGGCATCTGCTTCCGGATTTGCAATGCATGTTGAGATTTGACATTGCACTTTCGCAACGACCCAAATTTCCTGCTACTTTTGGAGTATGTTGAGTGCATAGCCCATAATATTGATGACTATTTCATATTTTTTCTTGCCTTCTTAGTTCTAGTGTGGCTGATTTACCCATCTGCGTTGTTGTTCCTCTTTGGTGTCTTTCTAAAGATAAAGAAGTAATTTTCTTTTCCCTAAATCTTAAATGTTAAATCCATATCGCAATTGTTTGCCCATCTAAATCATAGAATAAATGTATTGACGATACTGTCCTTGACACCAGAGATGGACCAGGGCGTGAAAAGGATGATGAAGCTTATCGAAGAAGATGCAGATTCTTTTGCAAAAAAGGCTGAAATGTACTATAAAAGGAGGCCAGATTTGATCTCCCATGTGGAGGAGTTCTACCGCATGTACAGGTCTCTGGCAGATCGTTATGATCACCTGACTGGAGAATTGCGCAGAAACATTCCTTCAGATCTCCAATCTCAGGGCTCTGGCATCTCAGACATCTGTTCTGAACCACCTTCTTTATTGCCCTCGCCTGATTTAAAGCTAAGTCGCCGCAGATCTGGGCTTCAAGCTGCTGGCTTTGACTTCTTCCTCGGTTCTGGTGGAAACAACTCTGATAGTTTTCATAGAGAAGGAGATGAATCATCTTCGCTGACAGATTCTGAGCCTGAATGTGATTCTTCCTCAGTTAACAATTACTCAATTTATTCAAGCAGTGGCATAGATCAAGGGCTACAGTTGAAAGTGATAGAACTGGAGAATGAACTCCGGGACATGAGAGAGAGGGTCCGGATGCAGCAGGAAGAAAATGGAGATGGTTTACAAAGAGAAGTAAAATATGATGCTTCTGATGATATTGCATCCATAATCTTGAAGTATGAGAAGGAGCTCAAAACTGCAAACGAGAAGGTCCGCCTTTCGGAGGAGGAGATCGCTAAGTTAAAGATTCAGCTCCAGAAATATGGTTCTAAGGAATGTGCTAATGACATGTCAGATGCACTTAAACTGACCAAGGGAGAAATCAAAATGCAGGATGTTGAGCTGGACATACATGAGACTCTGGAGTTACAGCTTCCAGGTAGTAAGAATCAGGTTTTGGTGGAAGAGATAAGAATCTTGAAAGAAAAGCTTCAGGATGGAATGGCCGAAATAGCTAGTTTGAGAATAGAGCTTGAGGACAGTAGATCCTCAGAGAAAAATTGCTTTTTGCAGGATCAGCTCAAATTGGCTCAAAAAGACGCTGCTACTTGGAAAACTAAGTATAATGCTGAGAAAAGAGAGGTCTCAAAATTTCAAGAAAGAATGTTAAGAATGAAAACAAGTTTATCAGACCGGGATCATGAAATTAGGGAACTGAAAACTGCGGTATCTGATGCTGAGGAGAAGATCTTTCCAGAAAAGCATCAGATCAAGGCTGAAATATCAAGACTACTAGAAGAACGGAGCCGCATGGAACAGCAGCTCAGAGAAGAGGAGTCGCGGGGCCGCTGTCTGGAAGATGAAATCAGGAAGGTGAAAGCTGAGAGCGTCAGAACAGAAGAACGACTTAACAAACTCATCGAGCATATGAAAGCAGAGATGGCCGCGGGAGCTGATTGCTTGGAAAATCTAAAGAGAAGCTACGACATGCTCCAATCAGAGAGAAACGAGCTAGATGCTGAAGTCCTTAGGCTCAAAGAAGAGGTTAGGTCAAATGAGGATAAGATGGATCAAAAGAATAGGCAGTTGGAAAAGTTAAATATGGAGCATGTGGAGCTGATTGCTGCTTCTGAAGGGTTGCAGAAGGTGGTGGAAGAATGGAGAAGAAGAGCCAAGGAGATGGAGGAAGAGATCCAGAGGCGAGATGGTATGATCTTGGAAAGTGCGGAGCAGAAGCGGGAGGCTATAAGACAGCTGTGCTTCTCGTTGGAGCATTACAGAAACAACTATCATAAGCTTAGACATGCCTGCGTAAGGCACAAGAAATTTACACGCATAGCGTAGCATACTTACTGGATGATACATGTGAATCTTCTGCCTCTGCAGATTGTACATTTATCTTAGGAAGGTCGGGGCCTGGGGGCACGATGGACTCAAGGTGATTTTGATTTTCGACGTCTTCCCCGATGTTTGTTTGGAGTGCTTCTTTTTCGTAATGGATCTGCTGGAATACCTCAAGAACACATCATGACTATTTGTGATTTGAATGCGGCCTCATGGAATGTGGAGATAGAAATCAAAGCAGACTCCCCTCAATCTTCCCTGCGCCAACCGTTTGTTCTGCCACCTTCTGCTTTGGTATTTTTGGTAATTCCAACCTGAACTTGCCGAGGTTCTGTTTTTCTTTTATAAACTTTGCTATCACCTAAGAATGGCACCACCCCTACATGTACCGCACAATTCTATGGTTTGAGTTGTTTCAGGGACCCCGGATCCTGTACACCTTTGTGCAAGACATAAAGAAACCAAATAACTGGAATTGAGGCTTTCGGTGTTTACTGGATTTAGTATATACTCTACTTGGCTATCATATGGTACACTCCAAAGACGATATTCCGTCGGAATGAACAACCCAAGAAAGAAGCACAAGCACAAGCACACGTCTGTTGACTTGGCTTAATATCGATTTCTCTTTCAATGCAATTCTTGGATGATAATTGCTCGTCGGACAGACGCTTTCAATGAACTTCGCCTAGTCTGAAGACGGTGTCAAACAGCTGAAAGTTCAACTTTCTTTTGTCTATCCAAAAAACAGTCCATACGAATAAAAATTCCCGAAATATATTTTCCTAAATTTAACTGGATATATTCCAATATTAAGTACGATTAATGTTCATTGGTTCAAACATAATGTGGGTAAAACTCGCGCGAGATTTAATTACGTGGCACGTTGATGGCCCGGGTTTTATCAAGTTTTTCAGTTTTCAGAGGTCACTTTAATACGTCTTTAATCCTGGCTAGCAAATCTCTAATTTTTAGGCACGGGTCTCATGTTCCAGTAATAAATCTCTAATGGAATTATGCATATTTTGGTAATAAATGTTTAAAAGAATAATTGCTTATGTTTTTATAAAATACCTATATATAATATAGGATAAACGGTCAGATATCCTGTTACTTTATAGTTCCTAACTATAATGTTCTACATCCGGTATAATTCCCTATCTCCAATGTTTGTTATTTATTTATTGTCCGATCACGAAATCATCCATTTAAAGAGCGTCTCTCGTGAAATTTTTGATGATTAAAAAGTTATATATCATGATCACCTAAATTTTGATCATAGTTTGAAAATATTGTAAGGAATACCTATTATGACAGTTTTTTATTAGACTCATCTTCTTGAAAGACCAATTCACTCTTTACGACGTACGAATATCTATTGTAAAGAGATAGCACTAAATCTGTCCTAAATGACATGCTTAGAAAAGTTGAACGACGTAGATATATCTTGCAAGTACCATATATATCGGGGCTACGTACTGAGCATTCTGCCCATCATAAATCTAGCAAAAAATGTGCAAAACACAACAAAGTAATTGAACATACGATTATGTTTAGATACACTCAAGTTTTTCTGAGAGTAACTAAACATCTTATTCCTTTGTGACAAAATCATCTTAAGTTAATTAAACATGAGTGCCCGTAGATTGTTTAAGAGCAAAGGTAAAGAAGCACAACAAGAGAAGAGTCGGGACATCTTTGTTAAAATAATCCATCGTTCCATACAATTTGCTCTTTCAAAAGTGGTTCCGTGATCTACTTCCATCTTTCATCACCATGAAAGCGTACTTAAGAGCCAGATGGTATGGTCCGTCCAACAGGCTCCACAGGTTCTGGCAACAGTGAGGGATGAGAAGTCCATGTCGTTTCCTGGCTCGTGCTATGAGCACCCTTAGTAGAGGCCGAAGACAGTGAGTTAAGAGGCACAGAAGCAGCACCGGAAGGTAAATTAGAGACCATGGGCACTTTCAAGGGGTAAACTTCATTGACTTCTTCTGCATTCTCATCCAAGTATATCACATCCTGCATGGTGAGCTGGTGATACTCCACAATTTCCCTCAAGAAACGATTCTCACGAGCATATACTGAGTTCTCATGTGCCAACCGAGCTTTCTCTGCTAAAAGTGTCTCAAGTTGAAGTCGCACCTGAAATGGACATACAATGGACCTTCAATTCAAAGAAGGAGGCTTGCAATAAACATCTCCCTGGTCAAATGGTGAATACAAAATTACAAACATGTGAAATTGGACCAGACATCGGTAAACAACAAATAAAGAAAGCCTTCTTCCCCTGATTAGTGTTAGATAAATGGATCCTTTACAGTTCCTCCACACCCTCTTAGTTAAGAGATATATACGGACTAAACAAACATAAAAATGGTAAATATGGCCAGGATTGGTGATGGAACAGTGGTCAGATGAAAATCATGCTCAGCATTTTAATCACCTTCTGATGAGATTTCATTCCAGAATAAAAAAAGACATGTGATGACAATTGGTAATTAATTTTCCAGAAAAAAATTGGCCTAACGATCTCTTATTGATACTTATTTTCCCATCTCAGTGGGACAAGAGAACATAAATCAAACTAACCCTGCGTGAATTGCTAAAAAAATAGAAAAGCATCTGGAGAAACATATTTTTTCACCACCAAGTGTTAGAAGCTGGAGAAAAAAAGACATTGAGAATATGAGCCTACTAAGGAAGGAAAAATATTGTTGTTGACCCAAAAAAAAAAACATAATGACATTCAAATAGAGATTATCACCGATAATCTTACCAAATCATCATCTTCTGGACTTTCACCTCTTGCATGAGTTTCCCGAAGTATTTTATTTTCTTCTTCTAGCTGAGCACATCGCTCCTTTGCAAAAGCGAAATCTGCTTTGACAGTTTTCAGCTCCCGAAGAAGAAGCTTTGCTTTGGCAGCCATGGCCATTGCAACCTGTCATTTGTCCACAAAGACCTTGTTTTATCTCACAAATTGATGACAGACTATGATATATCCAAATACAACAACAGCAACAATAACAACAAACTAAGCTTTTCCCGCAAGTGGGGTGGCCCTACATATCCTTTTATGCCATTACACTCGATATGCATCAGATTGGCACAAAGTCCAAGTATCAGCTAGAAATTTTTCACGCTCTTCTATCTAGTTCTTCCTCACTTATACCCAAGTTTGCTGCTAGTTCTCCCAATAGCATAATAAGATCCTGAGATGCTATAGGATAGACTATGTACCTCTTCTGGCTCAAGCAGATAAGGGAAAGTAAACCTACAATATTGATTTTCACATTCACGTACTCCTTTACATAAAGAATGCTGCTCTTCGTAATTGTTTGCTTGTTCATTTGTATTGAAAATGCAAATTAGGATGAGAAGACTTCAAACTTATGAAGCATCTTCCATCCTGACACATATTGATGATCCAAATCCCTTCAAAAGAATTTCGTGCAGTGACTAAAATGTTAAAGGCTACACGAAGCTCAAGAAACAAAGACAAGCCATCATAACCAGTGATATACAGTTGCCACCTTACGTCGCGAGAAGCCTTCAATTGAATTTCCTGCTCTGTTTGCATCTGTGATTGGGTTTGGGGTTGTTGCAATGGATTATGCTGGTTCAGTCCCTTGTTTCGTTCCTCAAACCTGCTAGGTTTTTTCTTTACATGCTTGCGTGTTTCTTGAATGATGTTGGCTGCACGATTTTCCACAATATTAATACCTTCCTGAAAAGAAAAAAAAATGGGGCCTCAGTAGAAATAACAGTGAAAACATTAGAATGTCAACATGTAGTGGGGCTGTAATAACTACTTATTCATGCCATTAAGCAAAAATTATGAATACATTATATTCCACTCGATATATTGCGCCCCTCGAACCCCAATAATAAGTGAGTAGAAGAGCTGGTGAAAAGAGTAACTCTCTGGGTTGGAGGTTTAAACAAATTTCCATAGCCAAACATTTGCTCGAGGCAATGAGAATGACTCTTATCCTTTCTCAATCTTGTGAATGAGGTATGAGTTATGGCTTTTGCTATTGTACAAAATCTTCACAGAAAGATTTTTTTCTGAACCACCGCTACCAGCTTTCTCCTCCAAAGATACAGGAACAGTATCCGTGGAATCAAGTATTAGT
This sequence comes from Corymbia maculata, assembly GCA_014182735.1. Lineage (NCBI taxonomy): Eukaryota > Viridiplantae > Streptophyta > Magnoliopsida > Myrtales > Myrtaceae > Corymbia > Corymbia maculata. The sequence goes on from CM024683.1 coordinate 37,406,352, forward strand.
AGCTACTTGATTTGGAAGCCTAAACCAAATTAAGCTTTGAACATTTGAAGCCTTCTCTTCCAGCCGATTTCTCAGAAGAATTAGAAACTACATACTACTTCGTTTTGCACAAAAACTTTGCAAAAATCTGTTCAATGGCATCCCATACAGCAACACTAACATTACATCGACTGGTGGATTCAGTTGTTACCAACTCTTGTCGAAGCCTGACATCTGGCAAACAAACCATAAACATAGATGAGAGCAAAACTCAGTTGCTCATGCAGTGTGGAACTGCAGCATACTAAGAGCTGGAATCTACATTTTGTTTTGAGAAATTCCCTATCACGGTGAGTCCTTTTGCATAGTTCAGCCTTTTAAGTTGATCGAAAAGGAATATTGTAACGCTCAACATTATACTATGTGAAATTTGGGAATAGCTACAGCCTCATCTAAATGCCTAAACTGGTAAATGAATATGTTTCAGCATTAAAATCTCAAACTATCCCCTCACACATAAGCTGAAACTTGTACTAAGCTTAAAGCACGGGGATTGAAATTTGTACTAAACTTGTACCAAGCTTAAAGAGTGACCTAGAAAGATTTCAACTCGACACATCTTGCTTATGCCATGTGCAACTTGGGGAATATTTACCAGTTCAAAACCTAAATTTCTTTTTCTGCTTTACCTCAGTAAGAAGTCAGAGAAGTTCAGTCTGCAATGAAATTTGTACCAAAGATGCATTTCGCCTCTAAAGAGGAAAAAGAAGAAGAAGAAGAAGAAGAAGAAGAAGAAGAAGAAGCAACATCATGTGGGTAATAATGTGGCATGAAGAGAAAGTCAAAAGCTAGAGACTCATCCATCCATTGTAGGAAGAAGAAAGGCATGGTTGTGCAACTTGAGCTTTGGCATTAACTGACTAGTGCATAGGTTATTAGATCTCAGCAGTACAGGTGACACTCTGGTGTTTCCAATGGGGGCAGTATCCACTTTGGAACCATGAACATCGTGTAGGCGTCATAAGAAACCACAGAGGGGAAAGAGAAGATTACCTCCACCGCGTTACCAATATAATTAAGAGAGGAAGCAATGGCACCGATTCCTTTCTGAAATGCAGGAGGGTTTTCTTGTTTTGGCCGGCTCTTGGGCGGAGGAGATGGAGTGGGGAGCTGCAGAAACCAGAAGGCAAAGTGTAAAAGAGGAAGAAGCCAGCATACGAATGGAATTGGAACAAGTGGAGATCTCGGGGGGGAATGGGAAGAACCTGTTCCGCTACGGGTCCATGAGGGGAAGGGGGGTCTGCAGAATCGTCAATAATGGATTTAGCTTTCCTAGCGAGAGCTCCCCAGAATCCCTGCTTCGGCTCATCGGGAGTTTTGGCGGCAGGGGCAGGGGCAGGGTCGATAGGCGGCGGAGCATCAACAACATCGTCATCCTGCACCAACAAAGGCAAAGGAATTAAAGGCAAAGGAAGGAAGAGAGGAGAAGAGAAGAGAAGAGAAGGAATTGATTTGGGGGGAAAACAACAAAGGGACCTTGGGGGAAGGGGGAGCGTAAGTGTAAGCAGAGGAGAGGGAAGACTGGGCGTGGGCGGAGGATGCTATAATGGCTTTGGCGGCCAGCGAAGATGAGGAGGAGGAGAAGGAGGAGGAGGAGGAAGAGGAGGAGGAAGCTCCGTAGGAATCAAACTCAGCAAACGGCTTCTCTGATTGCTGCTGCTGCTGCTGCTGCCTCCTCCTGTAAGCCATCTCTTCGATTGATTTTCATTGATCTGAGAGGAGGTAAATCGGATGTGGATTTGGATTTGGATTTGGAGGAAGACAAGTCAGGTCAGCTCATATTCCGGTCCAGGATTCGGTTCACTCGCTCCACCCAGTCCCAGTCGTCAACTCTTTCTCTCCCTCCCTCCTCCCTCCTCCCTCCTCCAGGAGGCTTCAACGCCACCGACAAGCAAAAGACTTTTTCTATCAAAAACCCAAACCCAAACCCAAACCCAAACCCCAACCCCAGAGGGGGCAAGGCAGCAGGGGATTCGCATCTTTTTTAATGACACGGGCTCTTCCTTAGTCTGACATGGGACAACCCAAAGCCCATTTCTCTCATTTTTCTTCCACTTTGGCTGGCCAGAAAGGTGTCGTCGACCTCACCTCATGTGTATGGGCAAAGCAAAAAGTGAATTCACAAAAATCAAGCCTATTTAAATACTCTCATTAATCCATAAAATGTCGTATACGTTTGCATACAAAGTTAAGTGGATAAACCATCTGTTCCAAACATTGGTGATATATTGTAACACAATCCAATAAGACTGCTTACTCTGTCGCCATCAACTTTTGCAATACACAATTTAATTCTATCATACCTGCCTCTGGCCCCCTTCATTGCTTCTGGCTAAGCTGTGAGTGAAGAAGCCATATATTCCTTAAAGGAGTGACCATCTTTATTTTCTTTCCTTTCCTAATCCCTTCAAAGCACATAGATTGTTAAACACTAGCGCATTCCTCATAAAATTTCAAATCAAAGCTTTTTGGCCGAGCGAGAGCCTACAACGGTAGCTTGTGCTTGCCAAGCATAATCTACTAAAATAGGGCTATAAACAAGCAAGCTTTGCCCCTTCATTTGTCGTGGGATCGGATCAAACGATAACATTTTTGACAACTCATGGTTGAATGGCCATAATAAAAAGATGTGATATTTTAAAATGCACTGAACCAATTTGGATAACTTGACTTTCATTGGAGACCCTCACATTCTATTGATGAAGTGTGATTTTACTCTTTAGTTTTTTTTTTCTTTGTGTAAGATTTTACTCTTAGTTTGTTAAAATGCTTTTGAGAGTTATAAGAGTTTAAAGAAATTGACGATTCTTCTTATCTATTGTAGAGCTTTTCAAGTAATATTCTTTATAGTAAAATTTATGAATCGGGATAAATTAGTTAAATGACAAAATACACTGAATGAATACCATGAGTGGAGATCTTCCTTTTCTTTTTCCATTGTTAATTCCCAAGAATCTCGTTGCTGCTAAGGACAAAGAAATATTCTATCATTCCCCCTAAAATACAAAAAACAACCCGAAGCTTGAAAAGAAGTAATTCAGACAAGAAGCTTGTAGAGCTATAGCTTTCGAGCTAAATCTTTCTATCTTGCCTAAATAGTTACCCTTTTCTTATACTTTTTTATATAATGTTTTTATTTATTTATTCTACTTTTATTCTTGCTTTCACTTTCAAATTTTTGCCTTGCTTCTTGTAGAACATGAGAGTTAGAAACCCACATTTGAAACTAAATTGCCTTCACCCTAACCCTTCCTAAGGAGGTGGGGATTCAAACTTCCCAACTCCCCATTCTCATGTGGAAATGGTGGTCATTGAGATAAAATCCAATGATTCGAATAATGATAGTAAAGAGAAATTGCTTCAGGCTATTGAAGACACTTCTCCAATCTTCCCATGCATTCCCAATGGATCCTTCCTCTCCCTAAAAATTGAACAAATCAAGTTCACCTTTACGAGAGAACAAAAAACCAATAATCAACTTCCCATTTTGGATGTGCCATAGTTCTGATAGTTTAGAAATTTAGGAGAAGGACATGGATTGCTAGGTCAGAAAAGCAATAAAGTGATAACTAACGATTCTCTCTAACTAGGATATGAACTTACAACCAGCTAGTTAACAATCAACCGTTCTACCACAGAGCTACCGAGGAACGAGGGACTCCAGTAAGCTGACTCCCCTTAGGACCAACCTATGACCAAACAAAAATTAGGTCGGTTTGTTGTCGCATTCCCTCCACTCCCACTGCCCGCGGAATTTGGGCGGAGTCCACAAGTCTGGTCGCCGATCTCATGGACTTTCTGCCATGTACTTCACACTACTTTGAGCTCGTTTCCACATAGAAAACTTCTAAACATAATAGCCATGAAAAATTATCAAAAAATATCATAAATTTATTATAATTATGTCAAGTCAATCATAAATTTTTTTTTGTTAATCTAGTCTTAAATACTTTGCAATTGTGTTTATTTAGTTTATCCAGCCAACCTATTGGCGATGATGTGGACGTTGGGCGGTGTTGGCATTCGGCCAATTTTTAATAATTTTTTTTCCGAATTATATATATTTGCGGTCCTAGCCTAGTGGCTGGTGAGCTACTGGGGGAAAATAAACCAAAGGAGGAAGAAGAGAAAAAAGAAACGGACAATGAATAAGAAAAAGGAAAAAAAAATTTAATAAAAAGAATTTGAAAAAATAAAATATTATTAATAGATTGTCTAAGTTAGTGTGGTTAGATGGCTAAAATTGGTCGATGGATTGAATTGCCACAATTGTAAAAGATTTATGATTGAAGTGGCAACAAAAAATTTTAGGACCGAATTGACTTAATTGTAGTAGGTTTAGGATTTTTTTTTTTTGGTAGTTCTCCCTAAGGTCATAGTAGGTTATTTTGGCTAAGAAATAAAAAAAAATGCATGAAAAATTCATGCATATAGATAGACATAGTTTAGGATATTAAGTCGATTGACACATAATCTATGAGTACCTTCCGACCAAAAAAGAATCAATGAGTATCTTACCTTCTAAACTTGAATTTTAAAGAAATTGTCAAGTATTCCATAATACTCTCAATCTTTCATTTTTACAACCATTGATATTATATTGAAAAAATGGATCAGAATCTTTGTGTTATTTTTTACTTTATTAATCTAATTTTATTCACTATTTCTTTTTGGGCGATTTAGAATCATAATATTTTCAAAAAGATTTAACTTCCTCATGCTCTCTCAAACAAAACCCGAACACATATTCAAAACCAGCCCAAGTGATTAATATTCTTTCATATGTCAATAATCAAATATTGATAAGTTTCATTCTTTTGAACTAACTTTCAAAATGTGCTCATACCCAAATCGCAAGGTTGTTTTGTAGGTTAAAATATAGAATATACGTAGTCTAATAAATAAATCATTAATTTTTTTTTTTTTTTGGTAAAGGTAAGTGTATAAATCATTAAGTTTTCATATCAAGTTATATCAAAAACACAAAGTTAAAGGATTGTTAGTGAATTTTTTTTATACACTTATAGTTCAAGGCACATTAACTATAGAGTGAGCGACATGATATATAATTAAATAATTATGTATGGCTACATCAGTCAATCATGTTTGCTCATACAAATTATCAAAATTCACAGGATTTCGACTCCTGATGTAACTATGAAAGGCTATTCTTCCTAACTTTCCTATTACATAGGTAAATCTCAGTTTCCCTGAATCAACAATGCCTTTCAGAAAGAGCATGATTGTTGCATGTCACAGTTGATCCCATGTCCAACTAGAAAAAGCTTCAGCTAGTAAAAGAAGCGTCATCTTCAAAGAATATACATTCTCGTACACATTAGAAAAAATCTTGGATGAACGAGAAAGTACAAACTGACAAAATCGTACGTCAGACATAGATCTCAACAAATGAGTATCTATTTGCATTGACTGTGCAATTTCACCGAAACTAAAGTATAATGGAAAGACAACTATTAGGTGCCCTTCATCCTATGCCAAACTTTCGCTGAAAACTTGAGAGAACTTGTCATGATTGTAGTTTCCCAATCTTTTCATATTTCAGGCCATTGAACAAACCCATGTCACTGCAGTAATACCATTACATCCTAGCCAGATACCCATGGCCGAACCAAGACCCACCAGCTCAACATTTATATAACTCCAATTTAATCTAATAGGCACTGCTGATGAAAACTCGCTTTAATGGATGCCATTGCCAACCTAAGATAAACAAATGCGTGGCTTCTGAAAAGTTTTACTCCTTCAATTTGATAGCTGCATCAATTGCATCCGTTGTGTTGTTTTGCTGCCCCCACAATTGAGCATATCTTCCAGCTTTCAACAAAAGATCTTCATGTCTTCCCTGTTCGACAACCTTCCCATTTTCTAGAACTACAATCTGCAAGCGAACATTGAGAGTAAACCTCTACTTATACACTATAATGGACATGAAAGTAATTAGCAGAAGAGGGTAAGTATCAGACTGAACTTTCTATGCATGCAACAGACAATAACTACCTCATCACATTGCATTGCTGTCGTAAGCCGGTGAGCGATGAATATTGCAGTTCTATTGTTAGCAAGCGACTTTAAAGCATTTAATATCTCTGCTTCTGTTGTGCTGTCAAGTGCACTAGTTGCCTCGTCACACAGCCTGATAAACAAAGCAGGATGAAAAATTATCAATAGTCTGCAACTTTCCATCACAATAAAAAGGAGTGGAAGGTTTTACCCGCCTACTAGGTTTTGGGTAAGAGGTGGAGTGAATCTTAGATTGGCTCCATCATTTACTCATAAGCTGTAAGTTTGTATTGTACTTATTCAACAAATGAAAATGAATGAATTGCAGCTTTATAGCAGGTAAAGTTCAATGGAAGTTTGGTAGGGAAGAAATTCTGAAAATATTTGTGAGTGATTGAATAACATATTGGAGGAAATCAATATGTGGACCAATTTTGTAACATACTCAATACGACCACTACCTAGGGAGCCATTATTTAATTTCTTAAAAGCACCTGTAGATACCATGCAACAATTTGCCGGATCAAGGAATAATAGAGTTTAGGTGGCAATAATATGTCCAATGCTGATGAAGGAATTGAAACACAACCGTTAACTGGTCAGATCAAACATATATAGTCTGAAGCCTAACTGCCAAACTCAAAAATGGAACCATAGCAACCAACTCCCCCTTCTTAATGCTAAAACAGGGAAAGAAAAAGGATCATCCATACAGAAAACTTGAAATTAACAACAAAGAGAGAAGATTTCTCACAAAATTGTCGGGGCCTTCAGGAAAGTGCGAGCAAGTGCGACCCGCTGCTTTTCACCACCACTCAGCTGCACAAACAAGTTAACCTTCAGGTTTAAATCCACTGAAGAGCAACAGAATGTCAATAATAATTATCCCAAAAGGGCAACAAGCATAAAAACTTGAATTCTGAGGTATTTTGTTGCCGTCTGAGATGACTTTAGTTACCTGAAAACATTGTCTGCCCTCCTAAAATTTATCTTACTGGACAACAAGACAACTTAAAGTTGCATCTGAGTGCTCCACTGCACATGCAGATCTTATAAAACACTAACATACATACTTGACAAACACGAGAGGACAGTAGAATGGTTCCAAAACCTTACATGTGAAAACTGCCACTTATGCATAGCTAATGGAATGGTTGAAAGATCACATAAAAATAAGGAATTACAAAGAGTGGAAGTGAGAAAATGAATGCATAACCTAATTAATGTCAATGTGAAATTTCTCTCTTATTAGGCTTAACATACATTGCTATCTATGGTTCCTTCGACATTTCATCACTTTTACAATTTTCTAAACAGGCTATAGCTAAAATAATGCCATCCATGGATTACTCAAAATCTTTGAATTTCCAAAGACCACATTCACAATCACGATTTTCACCAGGTAGTCCAAGAAACAATTAATTTTACAAAGACAGCTTTCTCAAACCACGAAGGATTCATTAAGTGAACCTGTTGAGAAATACGCTTGGCAGTTGATATATAACAAGGGCCAACTTCCTAATAGCTTCTTTGAACTCCCTCATTTTCAATATTCAACCATTTGATTGTGTTATTGTGCTTCTGGTCAGATACCATGTTCCATGGGTAAGGCTCGACTAAGTCACAAAAGAGTGTGTCAATGAAAATTCTTCATGTACACTGTGAATGTAGTTTTAAGATCTTATTAAGGCATTCGAAAATGCAACACACTAAAATATATTAGTTGCAATATCTTAAGAATATAAGACTGTAATTTTTTCCTTAAAAGTACACATAAATTGATAATACTAAGCTTTGTCATTGAAAGATTCTGCAAAAGTTCTTCACTCATTATAACAATGAGAAAAATGGATCCTGCTGAATATTCATCTAAACAAAACATAAGAGGCCATGCAAGGATAGTATTGCAAGAGAAGAAAATTAACAAATTCTTTTTCATTCTTTTCATTGATTATACTATTTATATTTGAACATAGGCCGAATCGGAGTTATATCTTAGTATTACACAGTGGCAAATTGCTGATGATAAGGTTGTTATTTTCCTGGTGCACAAACTTTTTAGTGGCTATTACTTAAAGTTCGTCATATAATGAATTCTGTTTTGGCCACTTCTTATTGAGTATGAAACAAGCTGCCAATAAGAAATTGTAAAAAATTAAGGAAACTCAGAATTTTGAGTTACTTCAAGTAATTGTTGCATGACAATTTTTGGGAAACAACGGAACAGTCAAGAGCAAAGCCTATGGATAGATAAAACTACAGATGGTATACAGAAATCTGATAAATCATTTAAATAGGAAGGTAGGCTGAGAGAGAAGATAGGAAGTATGCACCACCTTTCGTCTTGATGAGCATGGACTTTCACTAGTATGGAAAAGTATGCATTTTAAAATTTTACGGGGCAATATATATATATTTAGTAAATCATAAGCAACAAAGGTTCAATTTGTGAATAAGTTGGGGTTAAAACTGTATTTAAGCTCTATATTAAATTCATAATACTATTCCCATACTTATTGCCTGATCAGAAAGGTAGTTTGATGGTTTACATTTTGCTAATTAGTACTTGACTGCCCAAGAAGACCCATTAGTTCCAATAACCCAAATCCAAGCCTACTCAGAGAGGCAGTGCAGAAAAACAGTCTAAAGTATGCCCAGATCAAAATAATTGGTCCAACAAAAAGAATGACCTTCTCACCTTAAGACCTCGTTCTCCTACCACAGTTGAATACTTCTCAGGGAATCGCATAATTGTGTCATGAATAGCTGCATGTCGTGCAGCATCATAAACCTGATCAGAGAATCAGCAGTCAAGGTGAGAATTTGGAAATGAGTAAAATGTTAGGTAAATTCTTATGTGTGCAAACAGATAAGAATCACAAAGCTAACCATATACCTCCTCTTCTGTTGCTGAAAGGTGTCCATAATGGATGTTGTGATATATTGTATCATTGAAAAGTACCTGAAAAATGGTGAATTGCACACTCCATAAAAGCGGCACCTTGCAAGCTCTATAACAAAACATAAGAAAACATGTGAAGAAGCTATAAAAATGCAATTTCTTGCTCTTTTAACTTACTGTATCTTGTGGCACTACACCAAGAGACTTTCGTAGACTTTCTAATGTCACATTCCGGATGTCTTGACCATCAATCCTTATCTGTCAACGGGTAAACAGATATCACCATGAACTCGAGCAACTACTAATCCATTCTTGACAAGAAAAATTGCTTTCACATGCAGTAGAATTTGATTATTGGGTATATGCTGATGTGTAGTCTGCACTACCTTTTTGCGCAAAGCAGCAAGTAAACTCACATTTATAAATAACTAAGATAGACCTACCGAAAACTCTCATTGATTCATAAGTTTTGTATATGCCTTAGTTTTTTTTCCCCTCAAATGCCTTAGTTTGCATACAAATTTACATCAATAAACAATCAAGTTGAAAGGTTGTTGGTGTGGCTGTAAGCCAAAATACTAAAATTTCTCGTGCACATGAATGAAAATCCCATTATGGTACTTACTTTGTCCACATCAACTTCTACATGCCATCATTGAATGCTCAATACTACTACTGATTAAATTCTATCGATTTCACAATATCATTAACAGAGTTTATCTTTATTTGGAAGCCTGCATCCATCCTGCTGCTATACAGACTTAACTTTCCTTCTCTTGTTATAGAAGATGGCTTTCATGGTAGTGAGACGAGACCGATACATGCAAGAATGAAAAGATAAACACCACATGAAAATTCTACAAAGTGCAATTAAAAAATTAAATGACTCTTACACATCCAGAATGAGCATCAAAAAATCTGAAGAGCAATCTAAGAATGGTTGATTTGCCTGCAAAATGTTTGCCAACCCATGTAGCATTAGCAGCTTATTCATCAGATAAAATTAAGTGGGACAATGGACATAAAAAAAATTAAGGGTAAATTTTTCCACAACTCGGAGTTTTGGAAAAATTAGTGGGACATTCTTGTAAAAGATTACTGTGACACACTGTTAGCATCTATTATAGCCCAACAAACAACAACATAGAGTGATGACTTCCAATTCAGTTTTTTTAACTACATGGGTAAAAAATTGCACATTAAAACCATTTTATTATATTCTAAGAAATTCCTGAATCAAAAGATTCTACCATAGGGTGTCCGAGTAATTTTCTAAAACATAAAAAATCTCTCCAATTCCAGCGAAAAGAGTCAATGTGACTCACTCGAAAGATTATTGAACACCCAGCAACACAACATAAGACTGCTGCGACAATAAGTTTACACACAGGCAAGGTTAGCTTGGCCAAAAGGATTAAACAAATGCTTACCACTACCACTTGTCCCAACAACAGCAATGCTCTTTCCAGCAGGAACTTCAAATGATACACCATTAAGTATTTTTCGCTCTGCCAGGTAACTGCAGCAAGTGAAACCACCGAAAAATCAATAAGCCAATATAAAAAGTGATAGCAATAGACCCAACGACAAATCAAGTCCACAAGAAGTCTCAAATTGGATGTTTTAATGTGAACGTATGACTCGAAAAAGAGAATACGTACCATAAAAGTAGAGATGTTAATTCCTAGCTGAAGAATATCATTAGTGGACCAATCATAACAATCCCAATACAGTCCTTATTCAGCTTCTGTATCCATCTTACTTTAAGCATTACATTACCATATTCCCTCTATTTTCTTCTTCCTAGATACTGTGCTTTACCTTCTTTTTCTGGGAAAAAGATATCAGAGGTGTACTGTACTTTACCTTCCTATTTACTTTGAGCATTACTTTACAACATGATATCAGAGGAATAAAATGATTTAACTTCACCAACTAATTAATTTCGGATTACAGTTGGACTAAACTTTTTCCATGTCAAATCTTCCACCTCATTAACATTTGGGTGGATTTTGCCAAAAAGAGCAAACACTTGGTAGCTCTAATTTCACTGCAAACAGCTTCTTTGCATCCACCCACCACCAGCGTGACTGTATGCTTGGTTCGATACTAGGAAAACATCACAGCATTCAAGGCATTTCATCTAGAATACAAAGCATTAAGTGCACAAACATCACCATTACAACTAAATGCTGTGATTCCTTTACAAGGGTGCACACAATTTATACCTACCCGAAATGAACGTTATCAAACTTTATGCTACCTCCATTTAATTTCAAGGGCTTTGCATCCTCCTTATCTCTAATGTCAGCCCTCTCCTGCAGTCAAAGGAAACTTTCATCATCAGCAATCAAGCAAAAAGTTTGAAGTCAGTGAACAGTCAATCATTTGTTTCTGACTAAACAAGAACACACACACGCGCACACACACTTTGGTTGATAAGATAGACGCCACTTCAACGTTAGTCACTCCATAAGTCACTTTTTTTGGAAAAATATCAGAGCTTTTGCATTTGCAGTGAGAAAAGTGAATGAATGAAAGGAGTAAGTAAAGCTATCTCAAAGTTAAACAAAGCATCGGTGACATATTTTATTGACCATTGACCTCTCCAGCTCTTCCCTGACATAGGAACCACATAATCAACCAAATGCATATACTTCATGCTCATAAAAGCACAAAAAACATCTGTCTCAGCCTGACATACATCAGGTTTGGTAGCCCTAGTCTTGGATTCTTATGGGCAAAGTCAAGTGTCTCATAATAAAAAAAGTACAAAAGTAGAAACTCGGGGAGACGTGCTTGCACCTGACATCTGTACCTAGTCCCCTTGATAATAGATGCCATCCAGGAAAAACCCACCATCATAAACTAAATGGATATACTTCACTTGACAAAATTAAAAATTACCTCCAACAACTGAAACATGGATTTCATATCAACAAGGCTCTGTACAGTTTCACGGTACACACTACCCAGAAAATTGAGAGGGAGAGAAAGTTGGAAGAGAAGCCCATTAACCATAACCTGCATCGTCAAAACGTGAGTATTTGCAAGCATCATAACATAATGTTCCTTTCACAAAAATATTCAAAAGAACCGAAATGTATTTAATGAGAAAGTTCTACCAGATCACCAATTGTCATCTTGCCATCCATTATCCCATGCGAACACAAAACCATTGCAGTGGACAAAGCTGTGCTGAAGATTACATTTTGCCCAAAGTTTAAAACTGCAAGGCTGCGCTGTGTTTTCAGTGCAGCAGATTCATATCCTAAAAGTAGCATCACCATATGAGAAGTATCCCAGAAATTTTTATTTATCTATTTAATAAAAGCAACCATATTTCCATCTAACAAGAAACTGCTATTAGCCATCTAAGATGGTAACTGCTATCAATCCACATGAGAGGAAGAGCTACTGCAGAGTTATTATGCAAAACATACGTGGTCATTTAGGATGAAGAGTTTTTTTTCTTTATTCCTTTAAATAACAAGAACGAAGAAAATGTTAAAGAGTGGAAAGAGCATGGCCACCAAAAGAAATAAACTTAAGTGCAGGTCCACTGCTCTTCCTATAGACATCAAAGAATGAATGAAGAAAGGCGGGCATCTATAAGCCACAAAGTATTAGAGATCTCATCTATTTAAACTAGGAAAATTCAAATATGCGACAATATCAATGGGGCAATGTAAATTATTACAAGTTTAGATGTCTCCAATGGCATGCAATGATCTACATGCTGTGGGGTTCAACTTAAAAGAATTATATATTATTAGATTGGCTCTGCTAAATTGACCAAGTATTCTTAAATGACTTAACACAACTGTAGAAGGCTGCAGCTATATATTGATGCACAATGGTTTTATCAATATTATTTCTTAGCCTTTGTTTATCTACTCGTAATACAACTTCAAGAACACTTCATCGTGAACTAAAACTTGAATGGGAGCTGTCCATCCCCTTTTTGATCCCTCCCCCACCCGTCCCCTAGCCGGTCCTCTCTCCCCCCAACTACCAAAGAAAACCCATGCCAAAGGGAAACTTTAGAAAAAAGTATCCAAGTCAAGTAAAATTCAAAAGATACACTCCCTCTTGCTCTTCTTATGGCCTTGTCTATGCTCAAAGCACAACAATTCACATTTCTCTGCTTCTAAAAAACGTTTGAGACCTCAGGACTCAATTCATCACTTATTACAACAAGAATATCATGACATTCTCATATCAACCAGGCTATTTTTCACCATTTGTTTGATGGAAAAAAATAAAAAGTTGGCATTCGACATCTTTCTTTCCTTTTTCTTTTTGTGGAAAAAGACAGAAATTCACTATGAGGCACCAAAGGGGGAACAACCCAAAGAGGGTCACTGCTAAGTCTGTTTTCATCCAAGCAGTATGTCCATTGCTCCTGCTGCATTGGTATGAACGGAGTGCAAACAAAAATTCACAAAAAAAGAAAGAAAGTACATGACTTACTTTTTAAGAACTCATCATACTTCTCAACTTCATAACCTTCATTATTGAAATATTTGACAGTCTAGAGAAAAGAAAACAAAAGTGAATGCTGTCAAATGAGGCCATATCAAAGGGGTGTTGACATCGTGAAATACAGATGCAGGCTACAATCAAATTCTACCTCATAATTAATAAGCGAATCGATTGCTCTGGTGCTTGCATCATTGTCAGCCTTATTCATGGCTTTCCGGAATTTTGTCCTCCACTGAGAAAGACAAATGTGTATGGACAAAACTTCAAGACATTGTAAAACCAGCACATTCCCCAGCTCAGTAGAAGAAAGATATACAGAACCAGGAAAAGAATTATCATAATATAGCTCCACAACGATCATTGAATATTTTCTCTAACAATGACATCTAAAGGGAAATGAAAGAGAATGGCTCCCCTGAAGGAGGAAATGGCTTTGTGTGCTTGCAAGAGCACAAGCACGTGCGAGGAAGAGAAGTGGGAGGGGGGGTGGTTTGACGATTACAAGAATCTCATACCTGTGTCACAGTTAATGTGAAGACAACATAAGCAGCAACAGAAAGTGAAGTGATCCAAGCAAAGGGTGCTCCAAATTTGTATGCCAGAATGCCTGCTACCATAGATATCTGAACTAGTATGTGTTAAGCATAAGTAAGTTGCTCAATGATACTGACATTCCTGTAAAAGATATGGAACTTCAAAAGCATGGAATGAAGATAGAAGGATCATTAGAAATGTGCTTGATGTGCCGCAAAAGGGGTAGCACAAAGGCACTGCATCAAATATCTCTATGAATTCAGCTTTTTCAAAAGTAGCCAAGGATTAAGTCATACCTCCAAAATAGTGGGCACAACATTAAACACCATAGAGGAGAGAATAAAGTTTATAGCTCGGCTTCCGCGATCAATAATTCTGTTCAATGCACCTGTTTCTCGACTAGAAACACAATGATCACATTAAAACAGGTGGAAAATTACATTACTTCATTCCATAAAACGACATAAATGCAAATGTTATCATCCACCCTACTTCAAGTATATTTATCTCTTTAGCACCTTGTAACAGCAGTAATGCATTAGATCAGCAACTGCAAATTCTATGATCAACCCTCCATGCTGCTCTTACGTGATGCATGCTTTGTTGTAACAATGATCAGCAACAGCCATGAACATCAGTGTTTTTAATACTGGACTGGACTGGGTGGTTTGCAGTGTTCAACAAGATAGTGGTCAGGCCACTGGTCCAGTCCATATATTTATAGCTGAAGGTCAAAACCGGTTCAACAGGTGAATGGGTTTTGGTTTTAACTGATCTCATCTTGAACAAAAATACATTTCAACAGCCACAGCCATGGGATTCAAACCCTTGCCCTGTTGAACTAGTATGCAAGTTAAATGACGACACTCCTTGACAATTAGTTCATATACTTTATTTGCACTCATCTTTCTTTCTGTTTTGAAAAAAATAAGTGAGATTCCAAAGGACCAGGCTCAAATGTGAAATCTCATTTACACGATAGGCATGCCCTTGTACATTTGCTGGGCACAAGATGCATCATCTGGTTGCATTTTTATATTGTCGAAACAAATTATTTGATTTATTTAAATAAAATCAAGCCAGCCTTTTTAGCCGCTTCAACCATTTGAATCAGTAAAACCATGTACTAGTGACCCATTAGGTTTTGTCCAGTGTGGTAATTAAAACATTGATGAACACTGAAATGAACAATATAGTCATGGTGATAAATTTATTAGAGTTATCATTAGCACTTCCTTGAAGTCTCACGATCTCAGAAGGAAACTGGAAGTCCATAACAAATAGAATTGAGATACAGCCTTCAGAACAGAAATTGAGACTGATTTGGAGGTGGCTATGCATCAAGAAGAGGAGCATCAGATCTAGTAACATTAATATACATTGCATTCTTCCTCACAGTAATGAAGCATAGAAGCTATTCTTCAGTCTGAAACAATATGAACCAACATTGTTCATGCATGATAGTTGAGGCATAGAAACCATTCTTAAGATATAGTTACAATCGTACGAAAATATATTCTTTCTCAAAGGTTGAGGCATAGAAACTAGAAGTGAATCCAACAATAACATATCATTTTTTGGAATATGCAATTTTTATGAGACAGTGAAACTTGCAAAAGAAAAATGAAAAACAAACTTTCTAAAGATCAGGAATACACACCTGAGGTGGTATCGCAGGTCAAGGTCATGAAGATGTGAAAACACCTGCAAAAAATGAACTATCATTCATTAAGTGAAAGAGTGAATTTAAAATAAAAGGCAATGTGAAGTCAGGCAAGCATTGAATATGGATACAACTGAAGTAGCATGAATGAATCAACCAGATGGACCAGGTAAAAGCTGGAGGCATAAATATCAGATACAAGAGCCATTCCAAACAGATTGACCATAAAAGAAGCCTCGTACCTTCCTGGAAACTGATCGGATTGTCCTCAATGCGACTTTAGAAAAGACAGCAGTTCTTAACTCTGCAGAAACAAGACTGCATTCAATTATAGTGAGATGCGCCATGGAATAGAGATGAGGACATCAATGGGTGTAAAAATGTGCGGGTAGTAGGACCAAAGAAGTAATGAAGGGGTAGTACCGTTGAAAGCAGATGCCCCACAGCGTGCAATACCGTATCCCACCAAAACGGAAGCAGGGGTGGCAAAGAGAGCTAATGCAGTGGAATTATTGGCGGCAAAGGAAGCAAAAGCAGCAGCATTTCCAGAGGAGGTGGTCAACCAATCAACAGCCAGCTTAAAGAGAAAGGGCACCTGCACGTTGAGGACCTGGAAACCAAAGCAAAGCAGGTGAGTGAATAAAAAAAACGAAAAGCCAAGGCTCATCGAAATGCAAAAGGAGGCGGCAACAGCTAACCTTGGCGCCGACTAAGAAACCCAAGGCAGCCATAACCCTCAGACGGAACTCGAGGTTATCTTTCATCCACAGGTAACTCGCGAGGGTGCGAAGAATTTTCATATCAGCGACCTGGCTTTCATTGTTACTCCTGGCTGGTGATGGCTGATTCGGGGTCGACACTTTCCCGGGCTCGGAAGTTGACGTGGAATATGATGCGCGGCCACTTAGCACTGGAAACTGTTGAAGAGAGAAAAGGAGGGGAGGGGGGGAGATCAAACCAACCGTTTCATCTCGCGCAGTAGCCAGATGAGAGAAGAAAAGAACGGAGACTGACGAGTGAATCGGGAGAAGGCCTGGGGAGGGGAGGATCAGAAAGGAAGGCGTGAATGTGGAGGAGGCCACTTCCCTTGGCTCTCCGGGAAATGGGGGCGTCTTGTCTTCTGCTCGCGAGCAAGCGATCGCCGGCGGGGACAGAATTGCTATGGAGGAAGCGAAGGGAAGGGCGGGACTGAAATCCCCAGCTGCGTCGGAGAAGCATCACCTCTCCAGCTCTCAGACACCTCACGCCCAGCATTCTTCTTCTGCTCCTTGGATCGCCCAAAGCTAATATACAGGCTCAAAATTCAAAATTGAACACTACGTAGTCGACAAAATGCCGCTGAGAGATGAGATGATCAATCGGAGCAATCACCAAAATCTCGCTTGGAGCAGAGCCCCGTCGCAACGAGAGGGACAATCTGAAACAAAAATCAATGGAAGATATGAGGCGGAAACGGGAGCCACAAAGCGACCGGACCGGAAAGATGCAAATTGCAAATTGCGATGGAGAAACGGGAGCACCTGACCGACCTGTCCAAAAACCGAAAACCATAAAACCTAATAGTGGACGAAACGACGAGGCGTGGGGAGGGGATTTAGAATTTAGACTGGTTATCGCATGATGTACAACATCACATCACAGCGGGTTTTTACGACAGATCCACATGGCACGACGGCTTAAATGGGCCTTATGTCTACGAGCTTCATTCACCATATGCCACTCCTTTTTTCTTTACTCCTTTCACTGTTGCTCGTTTGCGTCATTAAGAAGGAATTGCTAGGTAAATATCAATGATAGGACGGCCCTATTATTTCCACTCTTATATAACTAACTCCACTCATTTATAATGAAAAGATAGAATTACCCTCAATCCATTTAATTGCAATTTATAGTGATGACCCCATTCCTCCTCCTCCTCCTTTTGCCTCTTCTTTCCTTCTTTTTCTATTTCTCTTTAGGATTTAGTTGTCATGATTAAGTATTTCACATATTTTTCCTTTTAGAGCATTAAAGAAATATTTTGGTATATTCTTAAATATTCCTACGACATTATACTTGCTTTGTGTA
This sequence comes from Corymbia maculata, assembly GCA_014182735.1. Lineage (NCBI taxonomy): Eukaryota > Viridiplantae > Streptophyta > Magnoliopsida > Myrtales > Myrtaceae > Corymbia > Corymbia maculata. Next base: position 37,424,063 of record CM024683.1, read on the forward strand.
AACGCCTATAGCCAATCCTAAGGAAAAAATATATACATTCTTTAATTCAAATAAAGAGAATTAATATATATATATATATATATTTCACATTTAAAAGTAACTCACTAGGAAAGCAAACTTTTGAGATAAGAAGGCACAATAATAAATAAGTCATTATAAAAGTAATGATGAAGAACAAACTTTTTATATTTATACTATATCAAAGAATTTGTCTTTTTTTCCTTATTATTGGCAAAATAATTTATGCAGAACATGTAAAACTTTATAACAATGTCTAAGAATACCTTAAAAACTTTATGCACCATAAGGCAACTTCGTATTTTTGCATTTCATGGACAATGTTTATTTTTGTCAATCCGTATGCTATGTTTTGATTTAATCAAATTTCATCTTTAAAGTTTTACAATGGAAAATGTACAATTGATTTTATTTTTGGAAAATCTTCAAAGAGATTGTTTTTCTTTCATCCAATCATCCATATTATATATATATATAAGAAAACTGCTGGGGGGTTAATTGTGATATGCACAACAAAGGTGAAATTTTATAAACAAATGATCGTGTTAAAAAATTGCCTATGTTAGCCTTTTCTTTTTAGATTCTATCTAACAATTTATTTAATTTGGCTCGACAACCTAAAAAGAACTAAGTTTCTTGAAAAATCTCTTTTCAACAAAACTATTATTTATGTGAAATCTTATTAAAAAAAATAGTGCCTTTAGTAAAAAAAACTAAACATGTGAAAAATTTTAATTATGGGAACTAGATCCAACATAAAAATAGAAAAAAAAAGAATTTAAATAATTTTGAAGCCACCACTTTTAATTATAATTGAATGATTTGTGGTAATTTTTTTTTTTTTGTGGAAATTGGATGGATTTAATTATATAAGAGATGGAAATAGCGTTGCCATGTTATAGTGTACTAACATTTAAATGACTCATCTCTTTGAATGGGATTAACGTGAAATCTATCGTACTTCATTATGATACATGTAATATGCGCATCAAATAATTTCTCGTTATTAAAAGTCTTCTGTTTTCTTTTTGTCAGATTTAGCCGTCTACTTTTACTTTCAACTTAGAATAAATTTTGTGGCGAGCACACTTTGTATTTTTTGGCCCAAAAAAATGAAACTTTCTTGACATATAACTATCAACAATGAAATCAGCATATAATTCTTTAATAATTTTTTGAAATTTAAATATATTATAATTTTATGAGAAATCAAAAGATTAATTTTTTTTAAAAGCACGCCTTAAATATATTTGTTGTCCATCTTTCATATGGGGAAAATTCCAAAAAAGGGCTCGAAACGTCCTCATTTTTTCAAATAAGAGTCGAAGAGAACCTAGTTTTAAATAAAGACTTGAAGTAGCCATGGTTTTTTCAAATAAAGGCTTGACCTTGTTAGTCGTTGGTTGGCTAAATTTTCCGACCAATCAGGGCGTTTTTGTCCAAATATTCTTTTTATTTTTCATTTTTCTCTTTTCTTCTCTTTTCCTTTTGGTATTGGCTAGTGATTGCTGGCAAAGGCCAATGAGCACTTGGCAACCCTTGTCGGCCGCCAAGAAGGGCTGACAAGGACCTACAAGACTCGTTGGCAGTGGATGAGGTCATTGAGTTGACCCTTGCCAGGGGCCAACAAGGGTCGACTTCGTTGATGGCTACAAGGGGCTGTTGACACCAGAATTTTTATTTATTTTGTTCCAGTTGCCCATTTATTTTGCACTTATAAATATATATTAATTTACAAAAAAATATTTAAAAAAATAGATTTAAAAAAAATCAGATGGGCTCAGTTCAACCCAGTCCTCTATTTGCCCATCTCTTTTTCTTTTTCTTCTTCTTTCAGCCCACCTCCCTCTTATTTTGGGCTTGGCCCATCCTCCCTTGGATTTTTCTTCTTCTCCCACGTTCACGCACACACCACACAGACACGCGAAAATGACAGCGGAGCAGAACGTGGGGTGAAGGGCAACCACGCCGCTCGAATAACCCCCATCACCGAGAGAGATCGTGGAAAGAAAAAGGAGAGGGGAGAGGGCTGGTGGTTTTTCTTTTGAGCCGGGAGCTGTTTGAAAAAGAGGAGGCAGTTTTTGAAAAAAAAAGAAAAGGGAGAGAGAAAAACCAGAGAGCGAAGGAGAGAAAAGAGACTGGAAAGGAGAGAGAGGGACGGACGCCATCACCGTTCGACCACCCCCGACGCCACTCGTGCACCATCCCTCATCATCGGTCGCGCCCAAGACCGCCGTCCGTGCTGCCCCACGACGGAGAAAGATCTGAGAAAAAAGGAGAAGAGGATGGCCTGAACAGATAACGGGCAGAGAGAAAAAAAAACGAGAGAAGAAACTAGAGAGAGAACTCGAGCGTGAGAGAGAGGAGAAACAGAGAGAGAGAGAACTCGTGAGTGTGCTGGGTCGTCATCGAAGGTCCGTCCATTTGCCCCTTGTCCGCCGCAGCCCTTTCCCAAACCAGGTAAGCCTTCCCACCGAGAATAGTCACTCTTTCTTGCAAGGCGACGGGCCGGGGCTCGTGGCCCACCAGTTCGCTCGAGCTTCGGCCCCGACTGCATCCGTTGAAGTCGCTGCACGTTCTTGCATATTTTTTAGGAGTCAAAGCCTGTGTTTGAGTTCTTAGCAGATTCGATATCGCTTCTTTGGTCGATGCACCTTACATGTTCGACAAAATGTTTCAAAGAGATCCGAAAAGTCAACTTGTCTTTTAGCTTGGAATCGATCCGCGCTTGCGTTCGTAGCTGCTGCATCCTGCTTTTTGTTTGCGTGGTCACTGTGTTTCGAATTGGTCTTCGCGAAATAATCCCGCGCCGTTCGGGGTGGGTCAAGGTGCACGTAGCACGCCGGAGTCAATCTGGCGACCCTCAGAATGCCAGCCAACCGGCGGCCAGCGGCACTCAGTGTCAGCCGGACAGAACGACCGACGCTAGGCGATGACATGGCAAACTCCCGAGGGCCGGTGACGACTCGCGACGAAGCTCGGCGTCGATTCGGGAAGAAGAGTCGCAAGGAGAGAAGCTTCGGGCGTGGGGGTGCATGAAGACCAGGAGATGCAGAAACACGTGAAGTAGAAAAAAGAGAAACAGGAAAAGAAATAAAAAAAAATAGAAAAGATTAAGAAAGAAAAACAAAAAGGCCAAAAAGTATGATAGGGGCCGAGGAGATAGGCTTCGCCGTGGGCCTGCTTCAGTTGGGTCAAATTTGTCACGGGTTGGGCTGGTTTATTTCTCTCCGAATGGGCCTAGATTAGATTCGGATCGAATTTTTAGAAACTGGAGATGGGCTTTTTTTTTTCTCTTTTGTTGATGGACTGTTTTATTTTATTGTCAATGGGCCATTAAAAATTTTTCGACCGGGCCGTTCGGCCAGCCCAGTCATTGCTCTGGCCCAGACCGATAGGGTCCGGGTCGGTTTAGTAGGGTCGGGTCACCCGACCCGGTCCGAATTACCTCTTTATTAAATTAAATAATTAAAAAAAAATAAAAAAGCATAAAAAATAAAAAAATTCAAAAATCTTAGAAATATTAAAAAATCTTAAAAACTTTCGAAAAATCATTAAAAATTTAAAAATGTTCTTTTTAATTTCAAAAGGTTTTAAAAGTTTATTTGTATTTTATTTTTCTTTCTTTTTTGTCGAATACTCAAAAATTGCAAAAAAATTAGAAAATAAAAAAAACAGTAATAAATGTTCTTCTTTAAAATTTTCAAAAAAAAAAAAAACTAATAAATACAAAAAAATTTGAAAATTTTATTTTCTTTAATTTCGAAAAAAATTCGAAAAATAAAAAAATTAAAAAATATTAAAAATTCAGAAAAATTCCAAAAGAAATTAGAAAACCCTTAAAAAAAAAAAAAAAAAGACTAAAATTGAATAAGCCTTTAGGGCTCCACAATAGGTTTTCCTAGTTTATGTTATTAGGATTATTCCTGCACCTTATTTTTGCGATGACATTTTGAACGTTATTTTCTCATTTTAGAATGGTTAGGACAGATCTTAGAATTCTCGAATACATTGCCATGACTTCATTAATACATGATCAAATTAGGTACCGAAAGGGCGTTAGTTGCATGACTAACGTAATCAAGTCCCCGATCCTAGATCCTCTGGTTGCGTAAGAAGCGAGACACGCTCCCATGTCTCGCTCGGTTTCTAGTCGACCTCAATAGACTAGTGGCGACTCCTTGTTTGAAATTTTTTTTACGAATATCCCAACGTTGCACGGGATATGGGCTTGGGAGAGTCCTAGTTAATTAAAGGCCGTCGGCTCGAAATTAACAATACCCCTAAACCTATTATATTATTTTCGAAAAATTTTAGGTCGCGATAGGGGCGACCTCCCTTAAGGTGAGGGTCATCTCACCTAAGCAAGGCTGTCCTTTGTCTGTGGCTAGCAAGAGTGGCCATCGTAGGATTGGGAGAGGGCGACCCTCACCTAGCCCTTTGCGGGCATCATTGGTGCTCGAGTAACCATCGACAAAGAAGGAAGAAAAACCAAAAAAAGGAAAGAAAGAAGGAAGAAAAAAAGAGAAAGGGTAAATAACAAAAATGCCCTAGACCGCCGTTAAGTTAAGCCTTTGTTTAAAATAGACTTAACCACTTCAAGCCTTTAATTGAAACAAGACCCACTCTAATCCCTTATTTGAGAAAGTGGTGGCACTTTAGGTTATTATTTGAAATAAGATCCACTTAGGGCTCTTATTTGAGAAAATAAGGACACTTTGGTTCATTTTTTGGAATTTTTCCTTTTAAATATAATGCAATGTACCAAAGGAAGGAGTCGTTAATGCCCATTAGTTCCTTCACTAGCCACGAATCCTTCTCATTCTCCTTTATGTTTCTAAGATTGAATCTGAGCAAATCTTAAACTACTTTGTCCGATCTTTAAGACGTAAAATTTGAAGATATTCCCAAGTTAGAGGGGAAGAAAAATATTCTCTTACTAATAAAAGATGTGGAGTGTGCGGGTATTGGCACTTTACATTAAGGAACGCAGCTTGGCTTGGCACCCTCATTGTAGGGTCTTCCACCCTAGGGCAAATCTCCCGTCTGTTTCTTCTCCCTTGAATCTTTTAAGGACCTGTTTAGATTTAATATTCTACTTTATAACTAGTTGAATAAGTTAATAAATTCATTTGAACATTCAAAAAAATTGTCACCTCATTTAGTAAATAGATGTACTAGATGGATTTTAACATGTCACATATTTTACTTGAAAGAAAAGAGAGTTGTTGGGTTTGGTCCTCAGTCGCCCACAATTTGCTTTTTCCATTCTCATCGTTTTGTTATTTTTTAGGATATGTATTGAGATATCTTTAAATTTATCATAAAAGTATAATTAAAATTTGAAACTTGTTAAATTAATTTAATCAAGTCATTTCATTAATTCCATTCAATTTGACTAGCAAAAAATGCTAACATGGCATTTTTCTTTTTAATATTTTCATTCTCCTACATGACGATGACGTGACTAAATCATGAAGTATAAGACTAAAATGATATTATTTTGGTGTAAATTTGATTTTTAGTTCCAATTTAATTTAAATTGAACTTAAAAGCTAAACTTTAAAAGAAGAAGAAGTAAGGTGGTAGGGCCAGAAGCCCTTGCCACCACTGCCCCATCACCGTTGGAAGGGGTTGGTGACCCTTGTTGATGGCTAGATTTGGGTTAGGGTTGCAGCTCTACCCCAATCCTCACTCAAGCGAGGCTCGGGGGAGGGCCGTGACCTGTCTGCAAGGGCCGGCAAGCCCTTGCCTGTTGTCAATGAGGGTCATAGGCCCCTGGCCGAGGCCTGAAAACTCCTGTTGCCTCACCTCCACCCTTGTTGGCCCCTCTCGATGATATGGGGTAGCAGCGACGAGGGCTTGTAGCCTTGCTTGCTCTATTATTTATTTATTTTAAATTTTAATTTAAATAAATTTATATTAAAAACTAGATCTAGATCAAAATGATGTTGTTTTAGTCTTATACTTAATGATTTAGTTATGCCATCCTCCATGTAGGAGACATAAAATATTAAAAAAAGATCACGTGAGCATTTTTCATTAGCTAAATTAGACGGAATTAATATAATGACTCAATTAAACCAATTTTATAAATGTTGTATTTGATTGTATTTTATATAAATTTTAATATTTAATTAAATTTGAGGACTTCTACTTATTGTATCCCTTAGTTCTTTTGTTCATTGGCATTCTTACAAGGCGATGCGCCACTTTGTAAGTCTGAAATCAAGTTTGGTGATATCAAATCAATCAAAATCACTTCTCTCTCTGTCTCTAGGTGCTTGTGTGCTTGCTGTTAGGGGTGAGCATCGGTCAGGGGTTAACCCCTGGACCGACCCTGACCGGCCCAACCCCGCTGGTCCCGGTCCGGTTCTTAGGGGGGACTGGGTTGGTCCTTGGTCCGAAATTCTGGACCACACACGTGCGGGTTGGTCCTCGGTCCTAGGAGTTTAGGGTCGGTCCAACCCGGACCAACCTTGAATATATATTTATATATAGTATATCTAAAATATTATTTATAATTTTTTTAATCAAAAGAGAATAAAAATCATATGGTTTTAATAGTGTTGACCACAAGACTCACGGCATTGGGTTGGCCCCTTCCTCTTTTCCCTTTTCTTTCTTCTCGGCCCGGCCTGCTCCATTTTCTTATTCCTCCCTTCTTTTTGCCCGCACGTAACATCACCTACGAAGAAGACTAAAAAGCGAGGTGCAAGTCGGAGGGATCGAGGCGGCAGAAAATCGAGGGGGTTAGGTCAGCAAAGCAAAGGAGAGGGGGACAAAAGGGGAAAGAAAAAGAAGAGAAAGAGGAGCTTGAGGTGGAGAGTTTTGCGGGGTTTTCTCAGAAAAACGTAGAGAGGAAAAGTGAAACCTCCTCTGGTTTGACGCAAGGAAAAAAATAGAGAAGAATGCAAAAAATGAAACAAAAAAAAAAAATTAGTCAGTCCCGGGTTGACCCTGGAACCGGACCGAACCCATTGGGTCGGTCCGGTCCTTGGTCCCAAGCTTGATAGGGTCGGTCCTCGGTCCTAAAATTTGAGGACCAACACTGTGCGGGTTGGTCCTAGGGTTAGGGGGTGGCCCGGCCCAACCCGGACCATGATCACCCCTACTTGCTGTGTGTGTTTGCCAAAAAGAGTCAACAAGTTACCATTCGAAATATAGATCAATATAGAAACTGACAAAAATATGATAGTTGTTTATGATTTCTTTGATAGGAAATGCAGATGGTCGGGAAAATTAAAAGCACAAAAAGATAAAATAGAGTAACTGGTGTTTATTGGTTGATTGATGATGTTTAACTCGAATTACAATCATAAGATTTGATAGCAATTATAAAGAAAGCAAATAATTTTCTAAAATTCGGCAACATATATCTACGAATGGTCACCAAAAGACTCACTATTTCCACGGTCATAGTCCTTATGTCGGGCTTCTTCCATAGCTCGCAGCCCCTTTTGATATAATAATCCATATTTCTCGACCATTATCATTAGTGGCTTTTAAAATTCATGGATTCACAAACTGGTGATTCTGCTAGCCGAAATTGTTGGCCTTTGCTTCAATTTCGGTACTTTTGTAGACCGAACCAAGTTTCACTTACCAACATTTCGTGACTCAATACTTACTAATTTCTCTTATATTTCCTGTCAGCGACTTCTCATCACATCAGCCATGTCTTGCTCGGTCTTGTATAGTTTGTGCGGACAACCTCTTTTATTGACCTGGGCATCTTTAGCGGTGGACTGCTGTCGGTGGGTTAGGCCCGGGTTAAAATCAAGCACTAACCTTCTGATCACCATTTTTTATTATAAAAAAAAAAAACCGAAACAAGGAATTAAACCGGTCACTTTCAATTTCTATTTGCGAACTGGATTATTTTAATTTTGGATAGAAATTAAAAAAACTAATTAAAGCATAAAAGTTGGAAAATAATTTTTTAATCGAGTGACCATGTGTTTGTTTGTATTAAAGATCATGTTTCAAATATTAAGCTCGTTTGTTCCGCAAAAGATATTTTATTGGAAAACATTTTCTTAATTTTCGGAATTTGGATCGTTCAGAAAAATCAGTCAAGATAAAACTTTGGCACAAGTACAATCCAAGTGCCAAAATTTGGCACAATGGGACACTTAAGTGCCAAAAATTATAAAAGGTACACTTAAGAGCCATTTTTTTTGAAAATTAAATCACTTAAGCGCTAACTCCGACGAAAATTGCTAGAAATCCGATGTGATTTATTTTAATAATATAAATTACTTATGTGGCTCGCTGGAAACTGAGTCAGCCAAAATAAGACAAAACGATGTTGTTTTGCGTTGACGTGGCATTTTAAAAATTATTAATTAAATAATATTAAATAATTAAAAAATATATTATTATAAAATTAATTAATTTTTTAAAAAAAAAAGAGAGGAAGGGGGGATCCGGCGAGGGCTGTGTAGCCCTCACCATCGCCGCCGCCATCACCACCTCACCATCGTCGAGAAGGGCTGGCGACCTCGGCTGACCCTCACCCATCGTCGCCGGCCCTTCCCGGTGATGGTGGGGCAGGGACAATAGCGGCGGCGAGGGCTGCACAATCCTCGTTGGATCCCCCCTTCCTCTCCTTTTTTTCTATAAATAAATTGATTTTAATTTTTTTTTCTAATTTGACTTGGACAAATCTTTTTTTGTTAAAATTGTCACATAGATTTTTTATTTTGAAAAAATGCTTCGTCAACAAATAAAATCGCATGAAAATGGACATGTGGTAGTTTGGTCGGATTTTTTTTGCTGTTAGTACTTAACTGATCTTTTTTACTCCAATTTTAGCACTTAGGTGTACTTTTTGTAATTTTTAACTTTTAAGTGTCCCCTCGTGCTAAATTTTGACACTCTACTGTACGTCTAAAAAATTTTAATAGTCAATGGTAGACCTATGCTTAAATTTAGGAAAATAATTTCCCCTTTTAAAAATTAAAATTCAATTTTCCTAATATGACTAGACAATGGTGTTCAGACTACATCAATTTTAGTGCCTAGAAAACTTGATGCCAGCACCTAGGTTTTCGATGCCATACTTGAGACCTCAGTGCCCATGCTTGTGTTTGTTGGAGTTGGTACCCTAGTAGTCATGCCTAGGTACTCAACCATTAGTCTTGAGTCCATCAAGCTTGGAATTGGTTCCTTGAGAGTCAAGCTACCAGTCTTGGGTTTGGGTCCACAAAGGCTTGGCCTAGGTCCCTCAAGGTTAGGCTCAAAACCTTGATTCTCGTGCTCGGTTACTCAGCTCCCATGAATCAAGGTTGAACCCGAGTTAATGGAGGTCGTGCTTGAGACCTTGGTGTTAGTGCTTAGACCCTTGGCTACCAAGCTTGAGTCATTAGTGCTTGACCTTGGGACCCTAGTTTGGCTTATGGGCTTAGGTCCATCAAGGCTAGATGTAGTGTAGATCCACAAAGTTTAAGGTTGGGACCCTACTGTTTGTGCCTTGATCCTCGAGGACCATGCCTAGAGTACCCTGCTCCTATGCCCAAATCATTGGTGCCTAGGCCCCAATCTATCAAGGCTTGGCTTGAATCCATGAAGGTTGGGCTTGGAATCCCTATGATTGTACCTAGGTCGCCTCGATAGTCGTGCCTGGGTACTCGATTCTCACACCCAATTCACTAGCGCATGGGGTCAAGTCCATTGAGGTTAGGGTTGATATTCCAATGCCCGTGCTCGGGTTTTCTAATGGCCATGCTTTGGTAACCAATCCCAAGCACAAGTCTCTTAAGTTTAGGCCTGAGGCCTTAGTTTGATGCTTGGGCTTAGTACCATCAAGGCTTGGCCCAAATTCATTGAGATCAAGCTAGGGACCTTGTGCCTTGTTGAGTTGTCGATGGCCATGTCCATGTACCTAACTACTTTGCCAAAGTAATTGATGCCCAACTCTGAGACCTCGGTGCCCATGACCCAGTTTTTGGCGGTGATGCGTGAGTACCTAGCACTCGTGCCCAAATCATTGGAACTTTGAGCCAGTGCTATAGAAGTTAGGGCATGAGATCTTGGTGCACATGCTTGGGTCCCCAACAATATACTCGGGTACTTGACTTCCATGCCCAAAGTCAACGGCGTTTAGGCCTAGGTCCACCAAGGCTAGGTTCAATTCCTCGGTGATCAAGCCAAAGGCCTTAGTGTTTGTGTTAGAGTCCCCCTACGGCTATGCTCAAATACTAGCCTCTTGTGCCCAAGTCACAATAACCTAAGGCTTGGTCCACAAAGGTTGAACTTGAGACTCTAGTGCTTGTGTTAGAGTCCTTAGCAATCATGCTTAGGACCACTGTGCCCGTGCTCCAATCCCTGGCTACCATGCTCAAGTACTGGCTCTTAGACCCAAGTCTCTAGTTCACACATTCGGTTCCTTAGAGGCCAAACTCAATTCCAGAAAGGTTGGGCTCATGTCCCTTGAGGCTATGCCCAATATCCTAGTGCTCACACTTGAGTACCCAATGACCGTTCCCAACTATCCAACTCCCACCCCAAGTCACCAACACTCGAACCTGAGTCCATCAAGGTCAAGCTCGAGTCCCTATTGCCCGTGCTTGGGTTCATAGTTGTTGGGCTTGAGAAACTTTGGCTCTAATGATAGAAGTTGGATAGTTGGGTATCTCTTATATTACACAAAAATTAGTGCATTTAATTTAGAAAAATAAAATCAAGTTTTTATTTCCAAACGATAGAAAATAATTTTCAATTTCTTTTTAAATTTTAGCCAAACCCCCAAAAATATTGTCGTTTTCTTGAAAAATGACTTTTCAGTTTTTTTTTTTTTTTTCAGAAATGTCAAATTTTGCAAATTTTATTTCTCTTGTCTCTTTGAAAGAAAACGGCCAGGCCGTCAATGGCTCTCGCTCCATTAGCCGTAGTTAGTTTATGATCATCTTGCCAGGTGTGAAACCCTTGACTTTGGAGCTCCTAGTTGAGAAGCTATGGCGTCGTTTAAGATTTTAGTTCACAAGAGAATAGATCTTTTACCTGAAATCCACCAATAAAAGTATAGGAAATGATACCCTGAGATTTAGGGAAAATTCCGGTTAACCCCTTGAAATGGGCTAATTTTTATAATACACCCCCTCCACTTGAGACTAGTCTTCAATAACCCCTCGTACTCATTAATAGTGAAATCAACTGGCCCCTAGACTCAAAGCCGGTGGAGCATGTTCGTCTCCTGTGCATAATTTTTACCCGTATAAAAACATTAATTGATATGTGAAATTTATATTGTCAAAATTAGACAAAATTGAAATGGAACGCATAATCCCAATAGAAACAGCGAGAGGGGGACCAATGAGTCGTGGTGGTAGCGGCAGCACCGAGCATCAGGGCCGGGCTCGAGTTAAACAGGCCGCTGTTGCCACCGACGCAAATCAGGCCCATGCGAATTCTTCTGTGCCCGTGTGATCCCATCTCTAAGAATTCAACACTGGGACAAAAAGCAATGATGATGAGCTGATAAAAAGAAAAGAAGAAGAAGACACACAAATTAGTAGTTACCAACGAGCTGCTTGAAAAGATCCTTCAAGGGCTTCTGCAACTCCACGTTGGTCGGGGGAAAGATGGAGTTGGGTTTTTGAATGGAGGAAAATGAAGTTGAGAGGAGGAGGTTTCTGTGAGGGTTTTAAGATTGAGAAGTGAAGAGGATGAACTTGGGATTGAAGTGAACGGATGAGAGCTTTCCCCAGTGCAATGAAGGAGTACTGTATTTGACCACACCCATAGCCATTTGGCCAGATTTTTGGTCATTAAATACATGCAAATCAAACTGCAAGTTGCAATCATTAAAGATATGCAAATCAAACTGCAAGTTGCAACAGCAGCAGCCACCTTTTGTTCGTATGAGCCTGTTGAGGGACGCCGGACTGTTTTGGGAACTTTCTAAATGATCAGATAGCAGGAATAGTCAAAAATGGGTTGCCAAAGGCCAATCGAGTGATGCGAGGACATATTGATTCATAGCGACGATAATGAGTGACGCGAGAATCTCTCTGAAGGATTCAGATCCCTCAAGGACGAGGTGAAGATTGACGGAGAGATTTGAAATATTTGGCATTGTCGATGACTCGGAATTCGATCACTTTGAGGGGATAGAGAGACGACGTTGGTGGTCGCTTGAAATTGCCTTGCCCATTCTATTTATTTAGGTTTCAAATCTACGGATCTATGTTGCTGTGTAGAGGCAACGCTAGTGGCCGCTGTCTTCTATCACGGCTACCGTTGGGTGGCGTTAGCCGCAATTCCTAGTTTTGGGGTTTTTCCTTTTCAGTTTTTTAATTTAATTGAATTTTGTAATTATTAGTTTTCGAATTTGACTATTTTTTAATTTATTTTCCAATCTTTTCTTAAAAATGTACAAAGTACTTTATCGGATCAAATATGTTCGCATTTATTATTTGGGGGATTTTTCATCCCACTTTTGTTTATAAAAATATCCTGAAGATCAAAAGTAAACTTAAATCAACCTCCGCTGGGGATTGCTTGGGATCAATTAAGTGATTCTTGCATTTACACTCTCTTTATGTACGGTCAAAGTGGGGGGCAACTATTGGAAATTATACCTTTGTATTGAAGCATACAGAAGAAAGTCAGTGAGGGACAATCACCGGTTCACGGGATTCCATCTACCTAACAGATTTTATATTCTGGAAGACACGCCGTGGAATAGGAAAATCGCCGCTTCTGTTGCAATGGAATGCGGAGCATGAGCAATAAATTCATTAGTGCAAAAGTGTTCTTACAGACGGTAAATAAAATGATGGAGTACTGATCGAAATAAAGTATAAGGGGGACCGACTGCAAGGACACACCAAACATGTTTTCAACATTTCCATTCTTATTGAAAATCATTTGTTTTACAAATTAAAAACACGTTTTTCTAGAAAATGACATTTTTCATTTTTAGTTTCACCGAAATAAAAAAAAAAAAAAAGGAAAAATCTTTTCAGGATTATGGGAAATTTGAGTTCATAAGAGAGAAATCCGTTTCCTACGTGAGAAGCACCCATAACTTCGTGCCATTGTTAACGGCATGTGCTAATATGCACGTGCTCTCTTGGGGACGTGAGAGATTGTTCCTAGTCTCAAACTAAAAATTTTGAGCTAGTGGGGAATATGGCTTTCTTCTTACTATTGGCATTGGCATAATTTGCTAATGCAACTGCTCTTTTGGGAATGCGAGAAAAGCATAACATGGGGCGCTTGATTAGTGGCATCTTAGTTTGCCAAATCTAGGGACGTTTTGATTGGGCTTTCGTCCTTGTGTAGAAAGGTAGCAAGTGATTATGACGATGTTGATTGTTGATAGAATTTGAGAAGCGGGCACGCTTTGGTCCCATGGCTCCCTACCTATGCTATGGTTACTCTCTCCTCAAATGATGGATCGAGACCCTTCAGCTACTTTAGAGTCCCATTAAATAACATGAACTATTTGGTTACTAGATGAATGAAAATTCTTCAAAATGGGTGGCTTGAATAATTCAACTATAACAGCGCGAGTAGACCAATGCTGCCGGGAGTGGGAGATAGGACGACAAGTGAGTTCTGATCAAGTATTTGAGAGAGCCTGTGAAGCGATTTTGAATGTTTGACTGGCGCTGTACTGTATTGTATAATATAAAAGAGTATCAAGATTGGATGGGAATAACAAGTCCAACAAAATCATCAAAGATCCGCATTTGCCTAATTTAAATTGAAATTGACGCAGGAGGAGACATTTTTGACCAGATATTGGTGGGGGCTGCTGAACTTCTTCCCTTCACCGATTGCGGTATGGGGAGGGAGGTGCTCCGCTCCAGAGGTGCGTCCAAATTCCACTCTTCTTCTGGTCATATATTCCTGCAAAATATGGAAGGCAGACTTCCCAGCCTTTCCTTTCTTAGAACGGTGAGATCCGAAGAGGGTTTGAACATTGGAACACAGAGGAGTGACTTCTTAGGTTTGTCTTTCTTGTCATCTTCACAGTTAAACTTTGTTTTCTCCATTCATACTCAAGAGTCAAGTGTTAATTATATCCCGCGTCATCCAAAAGAGTATTGCTAAAACAGTCAACTAAACATACTCGTTGATATAAGATGTTGTATTTCTTCTATGCATCTGAGGCATACAGTTGCGTAACAAGCGCACAAAAGCACGTCCTTAATTATGCTGGACGCCATGTACCCAAGGCATGTGATCCCGTTGTTTGTTTATATTCCGGGTGATTGGTTTGGTCAATGAACGAAAGGTTGATCACCCCTCTTGATTTGAGTACGACGAATTCATGTGGAATGCCGCATTCCACTGCTAACTTTGGAATCGGAAAGAAAGAATGTTTCATGAAACGCCTATTTCTTCTAACAGACAGAAAAACAACTGCATCTGGGTAAAGTAGCAGCAATCCATGTCAACATGTACAGCAGGGAAGCAAAGTGCTGTCTGGTCACTGCTTAAATAAGGGTTTCGCATTTTTTTTCTCCGAAAATTATTTTTAATCATAATTTTGATTGGTAGTAAATAATTTGAACGTTGTTTACATGCAATCTTAACCAGCAGGATATTTATGATGGACTAATTAAAACAATTCCTCCAACTAGAGAGAGAGTGAAAAATGCTGAAGAATTCGCTAGTGAATAGGGCAAGTGCGATGCATGTCCATAAAGAAATCAACCCTTGAAAGATTATGCAAAAATTATTCTATCAAAAACATATTTGAATACCAACCAAAAAAAAGAAAAAGAAAACATATTTGAATCAACGGACCAGATAAAAATAAATAATAGTTATGAAAGTACTCAATGGAAAGAAAGTGATAGAAATGCACATATAAATAAAATACATATCAACACAAAAGAGGAATAAAATTCAAGACTCAAGTTATTCTTTTGAAGGTTATTAAAGATTCCGATTTTAATATCGAAACATTTGTGAGAGATAACATACGATTATAAACTCATACATTTGTCTATGTGCATAATAATTGTGAAATAAGCATTGAGGATATTGAAGGAAGGAAGGAAGGAAGAGATTGAGATCCTGTAAATAGTTTGTTTTACACGATAGACTAGATACAATGCGCGAGGAATATATAATATGATATTTGCTTATTGGAGAAAGTGAAGAGCTTTTAAGAGCGGATAAAGATGTATTTCGAGATCAGACATGGGAGGGAGAAAACAGGACAAATTGGGTCAAGGTAAAGATGATGGAAAGGGGTGGTCTTGGTCTATGGTGGATCATAATGGGCGGGCGCTGGCCAATATTGACTGAATCGAAGTCCCTCTCGCAGCGGCACGTGACAGGCACTCCAAAATTCGCTCATCGCCCATTGACTTAACGTCATCCATTAGGGGTGTGGTAGCATCACATGGAATTCTAGGATCGCCCACCTAACATGGGGCCCTCCTCCTCCATGCTTTGTCCTTTACTCCCCAAGAATCTCCATCCACCATTAAGCCTTCGTTGAAATGAGCAAAATGATCTGAAACTCGAATAATATGGTTTTGTATTTGACGGATGAGTAACGTGGGAATGACTTGACTATTTACAATGCCTATTTCAACTCAATTATTACACTCCAACAATGAAAAAATTAGACTGTCAACAAAACTAGCCAACAATGCATTTAAAATACAATGACTTTAAAACCAAAATCATTTGTGTTAGCTAAACATGATGTCGAATTGTGCTGTTGGCAATAAAACGTTGCTTTTGTTCATTTATGTGACAATGGTGTCATTAAAATATCAAATATAAGAACGTACGTTTTGGTTCAAATTTGACTTTATTAATGCATATTTTCTTTAAATTATATTAAAAATAAGCAAACTTAAAAAAAACCAAAAAGAAGAAGAAGAAAAAACCATGTCATTGGTTGTTCTTGCTCTCTGACAAACCGCGCCAGTAGTCGTAAAATGGGTTCGCAGTTTCGTATTTTCAGTGAAAAGGGAGGGAGATTTCCACATTCGCTATTCAAGTTTGACGGGACAAATTTGGCGGGCTACACTCTTAAATTGACGTTTTCTTTTGATAAAGCAGAAATGTCACGCACGCTTCCATTAACTTTCATGAGGATGTCCTGGCCATCCTTTGTTTATATATATAAGCGAGCCTTGCTAGCTTCTGGCAACAGCATCACAGACACCAAAACCCATTGGCCTCCTCCCCATCAGTGCTGTCATCTCCAAGTCTCCAGTTCTCCGGAGTGACCTTCAAATTGGGACTTGGGAGGATCATCAGCAATGGAATATCTGCAGTACTTGAACGCGAAGGTACTGATATCCATAGCTGTGGTGGGCCTAATAGGAGTGTTGCTGAGGCTGTACAACGCGCTGGTGGTGAAGCCGGAAAAGTTGAGGTCCTTGCTGCGGAAACAGGGCATCAACGGCCCACCCCCCGCCTTCTTGCTCGGCAACATCATGGAGATCAAGAAGGCGAGATCCTCCTCCTCCTCCTCCTCCTCCTCTTCTGCTCCCAAGACTCCGCCCGGCCAGCCCCCTGCCCGCCATGATTGCGCCGCTGTCCTCTTCCCCTTCTTCGACAAGTGGAGAAAACAGTACGGTAGGTCACCGCCCGCCACCCAAACTGGCATCTTCATCTCTTTTCTGCAATTAATCTAACAATACTCACATGTTTCGATTTCCCATGTTCCAAACTACATAAATTTAAACGCAAGATTTTCGTACAATTATTAGAGAGTTTATGAAACTTAGAGATTGGTGCTACTTAGATTTTGTAGTCAAATCTATGACGATCATGCGTCACCGCGGCATACGTTTTCTGTACTTTAAGGTTGAACTTGAAGCCTATCATGTCGTTTGACACACCGCACGGCATAGGGTGGTAGATGTTGAAGATTCCTTCATTGCCCCTTCCAATTTTTCCAAACTCGCAACCCCTACCAGTAACTGCTCTTTCTTTGGGGTTATAGTTAGTTCTTTGATAACGACCGATGCATGCGCTGGGTAGCTCCTCTGGAGCTGGATCTGGATTGGACCCAACAAGAACGACTCCAGTGCCCCGAGTTCACTTTTCACATTCACACTAAATTTCATTTGGCGCATTCTCGCTTAGTAAATAAAAAAATAATAATTTACTACTCCTGAATCAGATCATTTCTTCTTCCCCCTCCTTAAATAAATTGGATCGATCATTAGTGGTTTGGACATGGACTATCGGCTCAGGCTGATCTCATGCGCTGGTTTCTCATGATTTTTACAGGAGATACATTTGCGTTCTCGCTGGGGAACACGCAGATAATTTATATGAACCAACCAGACGTGGTGAGGGAGATTACCACCTGCACATCTTTGGACTTGGGGAAGCCTTCATATCAGTTCAAGGAGAGGGGTCCCTTGATGGGCCAAGGCATCTTAACTTCTAATGGCCCCCACTGGGCTCATCAGCGCAAGATCCTCGCTCCTGAGCTCTATATGGAGAAAGTAAAGGTATGCGATCTTAATCAATGTCTTGTAATACCCCCATCACCACCACCAATTTTTTTAATTAACATTTTGGAATTCGCCGGCCGGCAGGGGATGATAAACCTCATAAACGAGTCGACAGAGACACTGTTGAAGTCCTGGAAGAACAAAGTGGACTCCGCCGGTGGAGTAGCCAACATTAACATTGACGAGCACATGAGAAGTTTCTCCGGAGATGTCATCTCCAGAGCCTGCTTTGGCAGCAATTTCGCCAAAGGGGAGGAGATTTTCCACAAGTTGAGGGCTCTCCAAGAGGCCATGTCCAAGAAAGTTCTCTCCACTGGGATTCCTGGCATGAGGTGGGTAATTAAATCTCTCTTTCTCCCGAAAAACCTCCAATTAATCAGCCCCTTCTCTTCCCACCCTCCCCCCCTTAAAACCGGGGGGCGGGGGGGCTAATCCACTATCACCCAGCTGGCTTTAATCAATTTTGGTTATACAATGACACAGATACCTCCCCACCAAGAGTAACAGAGAAGCCTGGGCACTGGAGAAGGAGGTCCGCAGTTTGATACTGCAGGTGGTGAAGGGGAGGATGGAAGCTGCATATGAGAAGGACCTTCTGCAGATGCTTCTTGAGGGCGCCAAAAATAGTGACTTGAGCCAGGAGGCCATGGACCGCTTCATTGTCGACAACTGCAAAAACATCTACTTGGCTGGCTACGAGACCACTGCTGTCTCTGCAACATGGTGCCTCATGCTGTTGGCTTCCAGTCAAGAGTGGCAAGATCGCGTGCGTGCCGAGGTTCTTGAAATTTGTGGGGGTCGTCTTCCTGATGCCGATATGATCCGTAAGATGAAACTGGTGCGCCTTCTGCATACCTTTAAGACAGTGTGCGTATAATATGATGTTTTGATTTCATCATCATCAGCATGTGTTGACATTTCTGTCCTGGGTGCAGCTCACAATGGTGATAAATGAGTCGCTGCGGCTATACTCCCCTGTGCCAGTGGTGTCAAGGGAGGCCTTGACGGATATGAATTTCGGGAACCTGAAAGTGCCGGCGGGAGTGAACGTGTGGGCGTTCGTGTTAACCCTGCACACGGACCCTGAGATATGGGGGCCAGACTCCTACTCTTTCAACCCAGGTAGATTCGCCAACGGGATCACGGAAGCCTGCAAGCTGCCGCACTTGTACATGCCCTTTGGAGTAGGACCTCGCGTGTGCCTCGGACAGAACCTGGCCATGGTGGAGCTCAAGATTCTCATTGCCCAGCTTCTCTCCAGCTTCTCCTTCACCCTCTCCCCAAACTACATCCACTCCCCTGCTCTTAATTTGGTTATTGAACCTGGACATGGCGTCGAACTCTCCGTCACTAAGTTACCTCGAGATTAATCCCTTCTAGAGACGGCTTTTTTTTCACCCCATTTTTCCTTAAGGCCACTATACGCTTTCTTGCTGTATCCGAAAGCAACTTTTCCTTTCCTTTTCGTCACTTTTATATTTGTTTATGGCAAAGTTTGTTCTTTCTCCATTGTACATGTTACAACTAATGCGGAAGGTGAATAAACGAAGCAATTCAAACAAGAAATAAATTACAGAAATAAAACATAAACATTGTGAATTCACATGGTTTGGCAATGTGCCTACTCCATGTAGAGATCCACATGGTTATTCCACTATAATCAGTAAAATGAAGATTACAATCGCTTGGAATGCCCACATTCAAATGATTCCAATCTTTAGGTAACAGCCTAACCAATAAGAATCAATCAAAGGAAAGGAGTTTTCTCATGCTCTCAACTCTCTTGAATTGCAGCTCTCAAAAACACTCATATTGTCGCAAGTTTCTAATCTTAAATAAACTATGAAATTAAGGGTTTCTTTAACAAGTCTGAATTGTGGCTGCGTCGGCTGAGCGCTCGCCAAATAGTTATTGGGCACTGTCCGAGAGCCTGGCCAGCTTGGACATGGCTAGAAGCCTAATCACTCCTGGGCTCGGGGCTCGCCAGATGGCCTAGTTCTTCCGGTTGCCAAGCGGGCCTTTCCTCCCATGTCTGATCGTCTGCCTCTATCATCCTGCCCTCGCAAACACCTCGTGTGTCCAAAAATCTTAAGCTCGTGTCTAATTCCAAATCAATCGGATTAACTTCTGGCCGTAATCAACAAGTCTTTACCTTGGCAAGAAGTCCCACTCCTTTATGAAAAGAGTGGTGTCAATTTTACCTTTCTTGAAGACTTTTTCGATCAGAAAGTTGCTTGGTCACTTATACTAAGCCCAAGGTGTTTGTTTGAGATCATATAGAGCTTTCTTCAATTTGAAAACATGATTGGACTTTCTGGAATCTTCAAATCCAAGAGGTTGTTTCATATATACTTCTTTGATATAATTATTGAGGAATTTGCTCTTGATGTCCATTCGGAATAGTTTAAAATCAAGAAGTATAAACAAGAAGTAGCCTTATGGCTTCTAACTTGGCTATAGGTGCATAGGTTTTATTGAAATCGATTCCTCCTTCTTATGAATATCCTTTGATTACCGGCCTAGCTTTGTTACTAGTTACTTTGCCATTGTCATTTAACTTATTGCTGAAGACCTACTTGGTTTCAATTATTGGATGGTTTTTAGGTTTAGGCACAAATTTTCATACTTTATTTACTCTAAATTACTATAGTTCTTCTTGCATTGCTTCTATCTAGCTTTCATTTAAAAGTGCTTTGCCAACTCCTTTGGGTTCAATCTTTGATATAAGTGCCACGGTGTTCATCATTTCTTTGAATAAGGATTGGGTTTTAATACCTTCATCTAGATTTCCAAGGACTTGGTCCTTTGAATGACTCGATTTGTAATTCCAGTCCTCCTCTAATCTTCCATAATTCGCTTCATTTTCATTTGCATTAGAAGATTGGTTGACATTATTGCCGCTCAAGCTTCTTGAGTATATCCGTGTTCTTGAGCATAACCATATTGCTGAGTATATCCGGGCACATGAGTATAACTAGGCTTGTCACTTGTATCCACTGGAGTGTAACGTTTTTCGAACTTCACCTTTATTGATTGAGTTTCGCTTGGCATTTGGTAACTCTCGTGAAACATTGTAGTGGGTTCAAAATATTTCTCCAGACTTATAAATATTTACAATGGACATTATTTTCCTTGCTTACATACTAATTTACTAAATATCTTGGTAATTTATGAAGATACTTTTTTTAGAACCATAGAGTTAAGCCAAATGTTGCTCTTTAATTTGTACACATCTCTCTCATCTACCACGAAGTATTTTTTAACCCAAGTCATCATTACTTTTAACCATTGGTTATTCATTCTTATCCTTTTGTATACCAGGTATGTTTTTGAATACTTTCCCCCCTTCTCATCTGATTCCATTTCGAAATGCCTCGTGTCTTCAAACTCTCTCTCTATTTTCACTTTCCATACTTCCAAGTAAAAGTAAGGGTCTCATGTTGGTATTTCTAAACCTTCTAGTTCGATATTTCTAGTGTTTATAAGGTGAATTATTGGACTTCCTCTTTATCTTATCAAATTAATTTGTTGCTTAAAAAGGTTGAGAATTGTTAATTTATGCTCTTGATTATTTTGCTTGAAGGTCATTAAAGTTTTGATTCGCTCAAGTCATTATCAAGTAAGTGAAAACTCTAGGGGCTAGATTATATTGATCTACTAAGTAATCTTGACTTGATTAATTATGTTTGTCTTTTGTTGTCAAGTGAATGTGAGTTTCAATGATGGTGAGAGTATTACCTCAAAAATCCTAAATCTATTAAAAATATGCCAATTCAGTGCTAATTTTTTTTTTTTTTGCCAATTTAGTCATGAATCTTTTGCAATTGTGTCTATTCAATCCATCTAGCGAAATTTGGCCGGCTATTTGGCGAACAATTTTTTAATATTTTTTTTTGAAATTTAAATAATTTTTTTTTTTTTTTTCCTCTCTTCTTCCACCTCAGCTTCTTCTCCTCATAGTGGCTGGCGAGTAGAAGAAGCCAAGGAGGAAGAAGAGAGAAAAATAAAAAAAAAAAAAAAGAAAAGGAAAAATAAAAAAATATAAAAAATTTGAAAAAAATTTAAAAAATATTCGTTGGACAAGCGATGCTAGCTGGTGGCTAAGTCATTATTGGCCCATCAAATTTTGCTGTATGGACTGAATTGATACAATTGCAAAAGATTTATGACTTAATTGGCCAAAAAAAATGTGTAGGGCTAAATTTGCACAATTGTAATTGATTAGGACTTAAATAATTCTCCCTAATGATGGTATGTGAAATTTCTTGTTCATTTGAATTGGATTATGTAAGCTTGTTATATGCCTAGAATGTATTTGATTGATTTCCTAGGAAGTATTAACTTGTTTCCGTTGTTGGAAACTCCTAGTTTTGATGTTAACAAATCATTTTATGTAAGTATTTATACATATCTCCAGAAGGAATAAGCCACAGGGTGATGTATGTTTTTGAGTACGCAAGTAGCGAAGAAAAACATACGGTGTTTGAGTCCGACCGTACCGGACGGAAGACTTGAAGAAACACATATTTCGAGTCCGACCGTACCGGACGGAAGACTTGAAGAAACACGGTCCCGAGTCGACCGTACAGGGCATCGAAATCTTGAGTAGACTCAGAACTTGAGTCAGTCAGACTCAGATTGAAACTTCAGGAACTGATCACCAACGGTCAAGTATTTCACTTACCTTGTTTACATTGATTCTGTTCTATTAATTCGATTGCAGGATCAATTAAAGTACAACTTCCAAAGAAGAATAGAGTACTTATGGAAGCCCGGATTCTGATTGTATGGGCGAGCAGAATCCAAGGGGATCTGATCTACTTCCAATGGTCAAAAAGACTTGTCTTATAAAGTCTGTCCAGGAAAGAGAAGACTAAACTTTCAAGAGAAGAGCCAACGGTCGAGTATGGCTTGGAGAGTATATAAGGATATGATAAGACCTAGGAGATAAAAAAAGGATAAACAAATTCTAAAGTGCGATTCTGTTCTTCAGTTGTCTAAAAGTGCGATTTTGAGAAGTCATAGTGAATTACCAGAAAGAGTGACTCAGTGAGATTCATCATCACCGGGTGCTAACACTCAAGAGTGTGTAATCACCTTTGATCTTATAGTGGAATCCAGCCAATTGGTTGATCGCCTGAAGAGTGGACGTAGGCTTGTCTAAAGCCGAACCACTATAAACTGTGTTTGCATTTTTCTCTACTCTCTCTATTTAATTTCAGTTTATAGATTGCTAAGATTTTGTTTGAATCGTGCGTAAAATTCCTTGACACCTATTCACCCCCCTCTAGGTGTTAATACTAGTTCTAACAATTGGTATCGGAGCTGAAACATGGAGTGACACAGAAGTTGAGGATAGTGAAGACGAATATGGAAACATCTGTCTTATGGCACACTCAGACTCAGACTTTGAAACAGATTCAGACTCAGACAGAGAAATCAAGGTAAATCATTCTGATATTCCTACGAAGTTTCGAGATTATATAAATGAGCTTTGTTCTAATCTAAAATCCACTCGAAAAGGATCTCCATATTAAAAAGGAAAATTACAAGTTGAATCAACATAACGCTTCTTTGAAAGGAAAAATGGATGATTTCAAAAAGGAATTTTTGGAAATAAAAGAAAATCGAGATTTTCTCTTTAATGAAAACGAATCTCATAAAAAGGAAATCATGGAGACAAAAGAAAATAGAAATTATTTACTAAATGAAAATGAGTCTCTCAGAAAAGAAATTTTGAACATTACCACAAAATTTTCAAAAGAATCGAAAACCCTACAGCATATACTTTTTATTCAGATTCCCTATTATGATAAGTCAGGACTTGGGTTTTATAAGGAAAGTGATTTGTTAATTGATTTTCCTAAAGTCAAGGAGAGAATTAGGAAGAGACCTCCTCGATGTGCCTATAGAAATCATTTTAAAAAGACTTTCATAAAACCTATTGGTCAGGATCATCTCAGATGCTCTAATTGTGGAGAAAAAGAACATTTTGAAAACAAATGTCCTAAAGTCTGGAGACCTGTTCAGAAGAAATGGGTAGACAAAGCATACACTAACACTGAAGGACCCAAGAAAATCTGGGTACCAAAAAGGAAGTGAATTTGTATGTCGTTTGCAGGTAAGTTTCAAGAGAAAGAAGAAATGGTATTTGGACAGTGGATGTTCAAGACATATGACTGGAGATTCAAGAATATTTGTTGTTTTAGAAAAAGTTAAAGGAGGGACAGTCTCTTTTGGAGGAAACACTAAGGGAAACATTGTTGGATCAGGAACAGTCAAGATTGGAAGTCTAATCATTAACAATGTATCTTTGGTTAAAGGACTGAACTACAACCTTCTGAGCATCAGCCAGCTATGTGATCTTTGGATTCGGAGAATTAACTTTAAGGAAAATTTATGTTCGGAACTAGCAATGATCCTTCTCGGTCATTCACCGGACGAAGACATGGGAACATCTATCTTCGGACATAAATAAAGACACTGCCAAATGTCTAATTTCAGTCCATGATGAAGCAAACTTCTGGCATCGAAAACTTGGACATGTCAGTATGAATCAAATCTCCAAGCTACATAACAAAAAGCTTGTTCGAGGATTGCCCTCATTAACCTATAAGAAGACAGAGCTTTGTTCCACTAAACGTGTATGAGACAGGTTTCCACTAAACGTGTATTGCAGCTGCTTCATATGGATCTGTTTGGCCCAACTAAAACTCAAAGCATTGGAGGTAAGAAATACTGTTTGGTAATCATAGATGACTACTCGTTTTACATGGGTGTTCTTTCTTGCTAATAAAAGTGAAACTTTTTCTTATTTTTCGTTATTTACAAAAAGGGTTCAAAATGAGAAAGGTTATTCTATTTCCAGCATTAAAACAGATCATGGAGGAGAATTTGAAAATCAGAACTTTGTAGACTTTTGTAACGAAAATGGTATACATCATACGTTCTCCTCTTCCTACACTCCAAAACAAAATGGAGTTGTAGAAAGGAAGAATAGATCTTTGCAAGAAATGGCTAGAACTTTGCTTATTGAAAGTAAAGTGGCAACTCGTTTCTGGGCAGAAGCAGTTTCCACATCTTGTCATATCATTAATAGAGTTTTTCTGAGACCAATTCTTGAAAAGACTCCTTATGAGATTTTCAAAGGAAGAAAACCAATTGTTTTCTACTTCAAGATTTTTGGTTGTAAATGTTTCATTCTTAAAAATGCTAACAATCTTCCAAGCAAGTTTGAGGAGAGATCAGATGAAGGTATATTTTTGGATTATTCAGCGACCAGTAAAGCATATCGAGTGTTCAACAAAAACACTCAGAAAGTGGAAGAATCTATGAATGTGAAGTTCCTAGAGCAAGACTCATCCAACGAGAGCAGAACAGAAATTGAAGATCCAGAAACAACTACTGCTCCTGAAAATTCAACTCTCAACAAAGAAGCTGAATCATCTCAGAAAACTGACACTGAGGGAAATCATGAACAAAGATTGACTCAGCTAGATACTACTCAGTTACAAGAAGATACTGATGACAGCATGGTACAAAGCAAAAACTGGAAGCATAAGTCCAGCCACCCTCAAGAGCTTGTCATTGGAAATATCAGTGAAGGAATTCGAACTAGATTGAAGAATAAAAAGGAAACAAGTAATGTGGCACTAATCTCTGAGATTGAACCCAAAGGAATAGACGAGGCTCTTACAAATGAAAGCTGGATAGAGGCAATGCAAGAAGAGCTTCAAC
The DNA here is from genome assembly GCA_014182735.1 of Corymbia maculata. NCBI lineage: Eukaryota > Viridiplantae > Streptophyta > Magnoliopsida > Myrtales > Myrtaceae > Corymbia > Corymbia maculata. The sequence continues at coordinate 37,449,268 of CM024683.1, forward strand.
AGTTTAAAAGGAATGATTTATGGGAATTGGTTCCCAAACCCAAAGAAAGAACCATCATAGGCACCAAGTGGTATTCAGAAATAAAGTGAATGAACTTGGTAAAGTAACCAGAAACAAAGCAAGACTTGTAGCCAAAGGCTATTCACAGTCAGAAGGACTAGATTATGATGAAACCTATGCACCAGTAGCAAGATTGGAAGCTATTAGACTATTACTTGCCTATGCTTGCTATCAAAACTTCAAGTTATTTCAGATGGATGTAAAGAGCGCCTTTCTAAATGAGTTTATCAAAGAAGAAGTATATGTGGAACAACCTCCTGGGTTTGAGGAACCAAGAAAGCCAGATCATGTATACAGACTGAAAAAGGCTCTGTATGGATTGAAACAAGCGCCTCGAGCCTAGTATGAACGTCTTAGTAAGTTCCTACTAGACAACAAATTCAAGAAAGGTATGGTTGATACAACTTTATTTATCAAGAAGGAAGGTAAGGACATTCTTCTAGTACAAATATATGTAGATGATATTATCTTCGGTTCTTCTAATGAACGATTGTGCAAGAACTTTTCAAAGTCCATGCAGGAGGAATTTGAGATGAGCATGATGGGAGAACTTACATTCTTCCTAGGACTTCAAATCAACCAATCAAAACAAGGAACTTTCATCCATCAAGAAAAATATACCAAAGACTTGATCAAGAAGTTTGGAATGGAGAACTGCAAGGAGACTGAAACTCCGATATCAACGTCCGTCAAACTTGATCAGAATGAATCAAGGAAGAAAGTTGACCAAAAGACTTATAGAAGCAGATTGGGTCTCTTCTCTATCTTACTGCATCTAGACCAGATATTATATATAGTGTGTGTTTATGTGCTCGATTTCAAGCAGATCCTAGAGAATCTCATCTTACAGCAGTTAAGCGGATTATTAAGTACATAGCTACTTATCCATCTTTGGGTCTATGGTATCCTAAAGGAACAAACTTTACTCTCCTTGGTTACTCAGATGCTGACTTAGCAGGATGTAAAGTAGACAGAAAGAGCACATCTGGAACATGTCAATTAATAGGACAGATGCTGGTGTCATGGTCTTCTAAAAAGCAAAACACCGTGGCTCTATCAACTGCAGAAGCAGAATATGTTGCCCTTGGATGCTGCTGCTCTCAGATTTTATGGATGAAACAGCAACTACGGGACTATGGAAAGGAAGAGGCCAGCACTGAAATAAGGTGTGACAATACAAGTGCAATAAATCTCACCAAAAACCCAATTCTACATTCCGGGGCAAAACATATTGAGATCGGGCATCATTTCATCGAGATCACGTACAAAATGGGGATGTATTCGTAGAATATATTGATTTGAAAAATCAATTGGCGAGACATCTTCACAAAACATCTGGACAAAGGTACATTTAATTTAATATGTAGTAAATTAAATATAATTAATCCTTTTGTATAAAATTTCATCAAGACAAGATATAGTCTGGGAGAAACATTTGAACCAATATTCTACATAGCTCGAGAAGAAATTGATGGTATGTTTAAATTCGGCGTTTAAATTTTTGTCGATTAATTACGGTAAGATATTATTAGCAAAATAATTGATTTGCACAATTTTTCGTACTTGCCTAAGTTATTTACATATATTATTATTTTCGAAAAACTGCTATTTTTAGCCAAAAGTCACGACTTTTCATTTTCAAAGAGTCTATAAACCCCAAAAAGGTGCGAACTCTTCATGACATTCTTCACAAATCGTCTTTCAGAAACCCTAAAAGGAAAATTTTTTCTCTCTAAAACAAACCAAACCCTCTCCGAACAATGGCTTCGAGATCCTCCATGTCCAGATCAAGGTCTGTGTCCCCATCTCCCAGAAGAAGATCCAACAGGATTGCTGGCAGAGGACAAAGAGATGTAGAGGAGGACAGACACATTTCGATCTGACGCAAACTTCTGACGATTCCCAAGACCAATCTCAAAATGCTTCGATTCAAAGGGATGAAACGAAAATATGGAGTCTCGAGAGAAACTCTCCATCGATTCGAGCGAAGAAATGTCTCCGTAGAGGTACGTCGGTTTAATCCCGCCTACACCGAGAAAACCCTCATTTGTCATGAGAATGTATCAACGCTTAATGCGAAATAATGCTACGGAGCGAGATGAAACTTTATCTGTTGAGAGAAAAAGGGTATGCGAATGAACTTCGTGCAGTTCAGTGTGCAATCTGAGAACCACCTTCCGGACGAAGTGCACGGGGGAAGTGAAGTGAGAAGGGAAAATGCCATGGTAGAAAAGGAAGATGATGAACGACTCTATAGAAATTTTGAAATTAGAATGGGAGTTGCAGCAGTGGTTAGAAATACCACTGGGAAACTATTCCGGTCGAAAGACCATAAGAACTCCTATATTAGATTGCTGGAACGAGGAGTTATGCATCACCGGATTGTAGACTTCGATTTCTTGGATGTTGCTGATGTGAACCTGCGAGAACATTTTGAAATGTTGCAGATGGACCAATTTTGCACTGAATCTGTTGTTGTTTACCCTAAACTAACAGCTTATTTTTACTCAAATTTGACATTCTTGTCTCCAGATAAAATGCAGTTCAGTGTGTACGATAGGTTTTACGATGTGAGTACGGATGTTCTGGCTGACATAATGAAAGTTGAAAGGAGACCTTTCAGGCCAATAGAAGTCACCTATGAGACTATCTGTAAGTATCTTACAAAGTCTGTTAGGCCTACTATTACCTATCCTTTCTTAACTTCAGCAAGAATATTCTGCATAAAATCATCATAACCTGCATACGTCCCAAGGCTTCATCAAAAACTGATGTGTCAAGATTTGAGGCCAAACTAATGTGGGCAATTGAGAAGAGAGTTCTATTCTCACTTCCTCACACTGTTCTTTTACACATGTATCGAACAATTTCGAAAGATAAAGGACAGTTGCCTTATGGAGCTTTAGTGACCAAAATCTTTGAGCATCACAAGATTGATATACCAGGCAGACTCTGCACTACATAACTTCCAACCATGGCTATCGATCTTAAAATGATAAATAAGATGAGGCTAAGGGATGTTGCAGAGACATGGAGAAGGAAAGAAAAGGAATTAGCAAAGGCATCAACAACATTAAAGAGAAAGGGAAAAGAGATGGCTGCTACTGAACCTAGTTCCAAGAAGAGAAGACAACTCTTACTACATGATGAAGAGGAGACAATTTCTAAAATCCTGGTAAAAATGGGTCAGACCGTACACAAAACGATAGGACCAGAACTACCTCCACTAACAGTGACAGAAGAAACTCTTCCTAGTGCAGCACCTCAATCTGATGAGCATGAGGAAATGTCAGAACCAGAGGAAGTTGAGTCTGATAAAGGTGAACCAGAAGCAAGGGAAAATATAGAAGAAGAAATTCGAACAAATGAGGGTGCTATTCCTGATGATGAAGGGGATAGAAATATATTAGGACAGCAAGGACAACCAGAATCATCAACTTAGGGGGAGCATATGTTTCAGACTGGTATTAAAAATATCCCTACAACTTCATCTGATCGTGCCGATTCTCAGAAGATATTGGCTTTGCTTATGGAAATAAGAGATCGTCAAGTTGCTATGGAAAGCTCTCTCAACTCCAGACTAGAGACTCTCGACCATACAGTTCACCAATGTATCAACAGAATCGAAGAGTCTGCTACGGATATGGAGGATTTCACCCTTGTTCGGACCCCCAAGAAGAAATCTTCTTAGAGAAATCATCTTCTGGTTTACATTTTGAAACTATGTCAAGTTTTTTTTATTATTTTTCTTAACTTTCAGGATAGACTTTTTGATTGTGACAAAAAGGGGGAGTAAGACTTGAAGACCTACCTGGATTGGATGGATGTTGCATTGGATGTGTTTGAACCTGCATTGGATGTTTGTGTTTGAACTTTTTGCTGAATTATTGTTTGTTGCTTAGTCTATGCATGAAGCATGAATTATCTGATGTAAGCATGTGAGCATCACTATTCCTGTTATATTTGGAAGTATACGTTGTTAATCATGACAACAAACCAGTAAAGCATAAAAAGTTTTGTCACCATCAAAAAGGGAGAGATTGTTGGAAACTCCTAGTTTTGATGTTAACAAATCATTTTATGTAAGTATTTATACATATCTCCAGAAGGAATAAGCCACAGGGCGGTGTATGTTTTTGAGTCTGCAAGTAGTAGAAGAAAAACATACGGTGTTTCTGAGTCTGACCGTACTAGACGGAAGACTTGAAGAAACACAGATTCTGAGTCTGACCGTACCAGACGGAAGACTTGAAGAAACACAGATTCTGAGTCTGATCGTACCAGACGGAAGACTTGAAGAAACACAAATTCTGAGTCTGACCGTACCAGACTAAAATCTTGAGCAGACTCAGAACTTGAGTCAGTCAGACTTAGATTGAAACTTCAGGAACTGATCACCAACGGTCAAGTATTTCACTTACCTTGTTTACATTGATTCGTTCTATTAATTCGATTGCGGGATCAATTAAAGTACAACTTCCAAAGAAGAATAGAGTACTTATGGAAGCCGGATTCGATTGTATGGGCGAGCGAGAATCCAAGGGGATCGATCTACTTCTAACGGTCAAAAAGACTTGCCTTATAAAGTCTGTCGGGAAAGGGAAGACTAAACTCTCAAGGGAAGAGCCAACGGTCGAGTATGGCTTGGAGAGTATATAAGGATAGGATGAGACATAGGAGATAAAAAAAGGATAAACAAATTCTAAAGTGCGATTCTGTTCTTCAGTTGTCTAAAAGTACGATTTTGAGAAGTCATAGTGAATTACCAGAAAGAGTGACTCAGTGAGATTCATCATCACCGGGTGCTAACACTCAAGAGTGTGTAATCACCTTTGATCTTATAGTGGAATCCAGCCAATTGGGCGATCGCCCGAAGAGTGGACGTAGGCTTGTCTAAAGCCGAACCACTATAAACTGTGTTTGCATTTTTCTCTACTCTCTCTATTTAATTTCAGTTTATAGATTGCTAAGATTTTGTTTGAATTGTGCATAAAATTCCTTGACACCTATTCACCCCCTCTCTAGGTGTTAATACTAGTTCTAACATCTGTGAGATGTGATGATTGTTTTAAGTGTGAAAAAAATGTGGAAATTGTGAAACTAAACCCGAGAATGATATTTTTCTAATTCGACTAAGTTACCAAAATACTACCTAAGTGTTGCGGATTAATCACATGGTCAATTCTTTGAGTTGTCGATTATAGGTTGTTGATATTCACATTATCGATTTATGAGCATTAGCTCCTAAATTACTGCTTACTTATCTATGGTTTCTAATTAAATGACAATGGCTTAGCATGGAAAGAGTGAGGATATACGAGTTAAAAATGCATGTAATCAATTATTTATCATTAATTGCATGACAAATGACAAAATTATTGTGATGTACATGATGATTGTTAGGTTGTTATGAAATGTATGTGAATGATGCCATGTGAGGAAGACCTTTGTCACAACTGATTCTCTTGTGTATGTAAAAAACTCTGAGGTTAGTCAATTGTTCAACCGTCTAGAGATGGGTCTCTACAAGATTGAATGGACACAAAAGTCTCATAATTTATACATGATATGAGTTGGCTTGTATAGTTTGAGTTCGCTTTTATTGCCTATGTTGACCATCATCATGCGGTCATATAGTGACATATTTATCCTTGCTAGTGTAGAGGACTCATGTGATGATTAGTTGTGTGGCGTGGCAAAGAGATTTTGATGTTTCCATCTCTTAAGAATTGGTGATGATGATGCCATGTGTGTCGGCATGCCCCAAGAGTGTTTGATATGTCTCATGAGTCAAGATGGGTCCTAGCCAACGACAAGCATTGACTCACCTCTATATATCAATAAGCTTCATGATACATACTCACTTAAGTATATAGGTGAGCTTCACAACGAGTAGGGAATACATATTTCCCATGTATAGTGATGAGCCACTATGCAAATGTGCGCATATGGAATAACATGCCATCTACTTGCATCTGAATGGATAATTTTATGCAAAGTTGTTAGATGATTTGCATCAACATGTTATGATAGGAAAGAGTAGCGCATTCATTCATTCAATTGTCTCTTATAGTTATTTTGTACTTGTTTTAAACTCATGTTGTTTACTTATACCGGGTTGAGTGGTAAGATGACCTCATATCTTAGACTTAAAGATTTCATTTACTAGGCTTTGCTCATTTCTTTATTTTTCAGGTTTGTAGGATGGATTACTCTTCACTATTGCGGTTTGCAATTCTTGTGTACTTTGATTGTGAATACCAAGATGTGCTTATGCCTAAATCGGCGTTAGTGTATACTAAATGTAGTTCCACCATATGGGTCGATGGGGAGTTCGTTGGACCACTTGGGGGTTTCGATGGTCTCCCTGATTTCAACGGGGATAATATGTTGATGGACGTGGTTGTCTATCTATAGTTTAGTATATGACTTTTTTGTACATGCAAGTTTTTGTTGGAGAAATGACGTGATGATTTCATGCAACCCGACCCTTCCTAGGACTTATGTAATTTATATAAGGAAAATCGATTAATTTTCTTTAGCATTCCAAAGAAGTAATTTGCTTGGATATTGAATAATTGTAGTATCTGTTGGATATATTGTTAATATAATCCAAATAATATGTTCACATACAAGCCCAATAGGTAAAAGCATGGTTATTTGGGCCCATATGGGCTGGAGCCCAATAACTTGCATATATATACTCTAGGGTTTCCCTACGTTGGAGGTAACATTGTTGAGCGTTCCAAACTTGACGTCTCTTGGTGTAATACTTCAAGCAACCAAAAAGACTTTCTTCTCTCTCAAACCTATAACCTCCAACATTCTTGAAGTATTATGTTTGTGTGTCAGATTTGAGCGAGTAAGGTGTCTTCTTGAAGATTTCATCAAGACGAATTCACAAGTATAATTTACTTGCGATTTCGACGGTGGTATTGGGTAAGATCTGAGTTTGAGGATTCGGGTGACCGAAATCTTTGATTCAAAAACCAAAAAAATTATAGCCAATTTTAGAGGGTGAAACCACTTGGGCTTTGTTCTACTCGTCGATATGAACATTTTGAGTGGTCACTTGCGTCGATCGGAGGTCGGACGGAGAAGTTACGGCACCCGAAAGTTTCCATTGGAATTTCCTGCGAATTTCTTGCGAATTTCCAGCGAATTTCGGCGAAAGGGGCAGTCCATCTTAAGGTTTTTGGGCACTCCAGATATGTTTTTGGGGTTTGTTTTGGCAAGCGGTTTGATCAAGATTTAGAGAGTTATTCGACTTTGTGGTTCCGAAGACTTTAAGGTGCACTCTTTTTAACACTTTGCTCTGATTATAATGGCAAAGCGTAGTTCCTATGATATTCTAAAATTGCAATCTTTTGATGTTACTGAGTTTCATGGATGGAAATTACATGTTCAATTTGGCATGAAAGAACGTGAGATATTTTATACTGTGTTAAGTGACTTTGCATCTACCATTGAAGATGTGGATGAATATCAATGGAACAAAGATGAAGATTTTTGTAGAGATTACTTGTTGAACTCTCTAAATCCTAATCTGGCTATGACTTATAGTGAATATAAGACGGCGAAAGAGATATGTGATCACTTGAATGCTCAGTTCCAGAAAAAAGAGGGGCTCTCAAAACTCTATTAGCGGAGAAATTCTTTAACTTTAAATTCATAATGAATTCAAGCATTACCCCTCAGTTAGTTGAATTTGAGAACATGAGGAACAAGTTGAAAGATGATAACTCTGATATGTCCGATAATGAAATTGAAACCATTTAGGTTGAAAGCCATAGTGCTGATACCTAAAGCAGTGAACCAGATACCTACTATAGGCCAAGCAGCTTCTGCTTCCTCAGTAAATGTTTTAGTAGAAGATATAATTTCTTGGAATTGAGGTTTATTTGTTTTTACGTAAGTACGTAACTCAACGAGAAATTTCCTTACCTGTCCACCGTCAATATCTCGGTGTAGGTCCGGGATAACCCTTTGTTCCATAGTCCTGGGGTGGGGCTATCAAGCAGACCTCATTTTAACAGCCGGCACAGTAACAATGAAAATGGCTCCTTCTTTAGTGAGATTATATGAACAAATGTCGGTCTTGTATTGAGCAAGCTACCAACTGAATGGAGTTCTTTCAAGACTGAAATGCATAGACTGAAGGTACAGATGGGACTGGACGAATTAAAGAGGTATATTCACATTGAGGATCAAAACATTACTAGAAAGAGTTTGGAACAAGTAGGACAACAACAATTATTTGTTAACTTAGTTTCACACTCCAATAGACTTCAGAAAAGGTTAAAGTCACCAAAATGTGAATCTTTCAAGTCACCAACAGGTGAATCCTCTTTACAGTTAGAGGCCAAAAAGACTATCTCCAAAAGGAAGAAAAAGGGCAAGTGTCATAACTGTGAAAAGTGGGGTCACTGGGCAGTAGAGTGTAAGTTACCAAAGAAGCCAAATGATGACACACCACAAAATAAGGCTAATATGCTAATTAATGAATCTAAGCATCGGGCCTTCGTTGGAATGATGAAGAATGGAAAGGCCTATGTCTCTTCTGAGTGGTGGTTGGACAGTGGCGCTACTTGTCATGCTACAAATGACAAGAATTTACTTACTGAGATCACATAAGTGAAAGACACTGTGGAAAATTGCAATGGTGGTGAGGCAGATGTGACTCATGCTGGAATTGCAAACTTGGTGCTTTCTTTAGGTAAATTACTAACTCTGAAACATGTTAGAGTGGTACATTTACTTAAAAAGAATTTGATATCTATGAGTTTACTTGATAAAGCCGGTATATTTTTTTCAACTATGAATGGTAGAGTAACTTTATCTGTTAACTCATATTATTTCGGTTGTGCATTCATGGTTGATGGTATGTATAGGTTGAGTTTAAATACTGATAGCATGAACCATGTGAATTCTACTTTGATTGATTCAAAGTTGCTACACAATAGACTTGGACATGTGAATTACAGGAAAATGCAACATCTGGCTAGAACTCACAACATTCCATTAGATACTTCTATTCGATTTGACAAATGTGAAGTGTGTGCACAGGCTAAGATCACTAGAAAACCCTTTAAATTGGTTTCTAAAAGCATACAACTTCTTGAGCTAATACATTCTGACATTTGTGACTTTAGAAATTACATTACTAGAGGTGGTCAGAAGTATCTAATAACATTCATAGACGATTTTTCTAGATATTGTCATGTTTATTTGTTGAAATCGAAAGATGAGGTTTTTGAAAAATTTAAGATTTTCAAGTCTAGAGTAGAAAATCAACTCAATTTGAAAATTAAGAGGTTTAGGAGTGATAGAGGAGGGGAATATACAATGACAAGGTTCAAGGAATTTTGTGCTTCGGAAGGTATAATACTTGAAACCACTGCTCCTTATTCACCCCAATCAAATGGTGTTGCTAAGTGTAAGAATAGAACGTTAACTGAAATGTTAAATTCTATGTTACTTACAGCTGGCATGCCTTCCTCCTACTGGGGAGAAGCAGTTTTAACTGCTAATCACATCTTGAATAGGTTGCCGCACTCTAAGTTGTCTACGACACCTTATGAGATATGGCATAAGTGTCCTTGTAGATATGATATTCTTAAGACTTGAGGTTGTATTGCTTATATGAGCATACAAGATCCTAAGAGACCTAAGGTGGGACCTAGAACCATTACTTGTGTATATCTAATTAGTGCAGAAGATAGTGCTGCAAATAGGTTTTTAAATCTATCTACGAACACAGTGATAGAATCTAGAGATGTAGTGTTCTTCGAAAACAAGTTTCTCAAAGATCAAGGCTTGAATGTTTCTGGATCTACAGATATGATTTCGAAATCTCCTGTAGAATCTGAAGTAGGCCCTTCTGACACTAATTCCACACAGCTGGCTGTTGAACAATTTCCAGTTAGAGTATCTACAAGAGAGAAAGTTCCCAAAAGTTTTGGTGAGGACTTTGTTACTTACCATATTGAGGATGATCCATTCTCCTATTAGGAAGTAATGAAATCTAGGGAATCCTTATTGTGGGCAGAAGCCATAGATGATGAAATGGGCTCTCTGTTGCAGAACCACACTTGGCAGCTAGTAAATTTGCCAAAAGGGGCTAAGATTATAGGTTTTAAATGGGTATTGAAAAAGAAACTGAATAGTGATGGATCAATAGCCAGATACAAAGCACGTTTAGTAGCTAAAGGCTATAAACAGCAGAGTGGAATATATTATTTTGATGTTTATTCGCTTATGTGTCATCTATCAACTATAAGAGTTCTTCTTGTTTTGGCATCTATTGAACACTTTGTAGTGCATCAAATGGATGTAAAAACAGCTTTCTTAAATGGGGAGTTAAATGAGGAAATTTACATGGAACAATCAGAAGGATATGTTATGAAAGGTCTTGAGGACAAAGTTTATAAATTAAACAAATCCTTGTATGGTCTTAAGCAAGCACCTAAGATGTGGCATCTTAAACTTGACAAAGTGGTAAAGAGTTATGACTTTCAGTCTAGTTATTCAGATAAATGCCTTTACCATCATTTTATGTCAAATAAGATAGTCATCATTTGCTTGTATGTTGATGACATGTTAATTTTTTGGTTCCGATCATTCTATAGTGAGTGACGTGAAAGCTATTTTAGCTAGAGAATTTGACATGAAAGATCTTGGTATTGCTAATACCATTCTTGGTATGAAAGTAAGCTTTAAACGGCAAGTCATCTTCCTTAGCCAGACTCATTATATTGAGCAGCTACTTTCTACTTGGGGATACGATAAGTGTAAACCGAGTGAGACACCATATGATTATAATAACAGACTGATTCCTAATGAAGGAACTAGTGTGGATCAGTTAAAGTACTTAAAACCGATTGGTAGTCTCATGTATGCTATGAGTTGCACTAGACCCGACATAGCCTTTACAGTTGGCATGCTGAGTCGTTTCACTAGTAATCCTAATAAAGAGCATTGGGATGCCCTCAATAGGCTAATGAGATACCTTAAAGGTACTAAAGATTATGCTCTATATTATTCTGGTTATCCTCCAACTGTGGATGGATATTCTGATGCCTCATAGTGTTCAGATATTGGAAATAGTAAGTCCACTAGTGGATATATATTCACTTTGGGTGGAGCTGTTATTACTTGGAAATCCAAACGACAGACTTGTATTGCATTGTCGTCTATGGAATTAGAAATTTTTGCATTAGCCTCGGCCGGCGAAGAGGCCGAATGGATAAAGAATCTGATTATGGATATTCCTTTGACTCGGCTAAAGATTAATTCTTTAAGCATATTCTGTGATAATCAAGCAGCTGTCCAAATCGTCAAGAATGCTCTCTTTAATTCAAAGCGAAGATATGTGAGACTGAGACATGCGTTGTTGAATTATCTGAGAGAACAAGGGGTTATTACCTTGATCGATGTGAGATCGAAGGATAACATAGCTGATATTCTCACTAAAGGTATGCCTAAAGATCGATTATTCAAAACAGTGGGGGAAATTGGGTTAAAGACTATATATGCAAGTCTTAATTACCATTTACTTACCTTCTAATTGTATGTTTTGAATTATCGAATCTTCCTTTATTGGCCACAATGATAAACACAGTTTATATATTTCATCGATGTTCATAGTTGCTAATTAATTTGAAAATGGTGAGTTATCTCATTCCAAACTTGATGAAGATGACTTTAACCTAATTCAAAGGTTCTATTAGGGAAGATTGTGTCATTCCAAACTTGATGATATAATTCAACTAAGTTGAACCATCCTTTTGGTTAAATGATCTCATTCCAGACTTAATGCTAGATTATTTGACTTTAAGGAATCAGTAACTGTGACATTCCAAATTGAAATATAGAAATAGTTGTTTACATAAGAAGCCTGTTGGTCTTGTTCTTAATTAAAACTTGATATTATATGACTAGGTTATTGTAAGTAAGTTGACTATTGGTCATGTTCTTTGAAACTAGACAATAGTTATTCTCCTACAATAAACTTAAGTTAATGGCTCTTTATAAATCACATTGTTTAGGTCTTGTTCATAATTTATGAAACTGGCTTGATGCTTATGAACATGATATTATGATGCTTTATGACATCAATATATGTTCTTCTCTGCCTGATGGAATGGTGCTAAGTTTTTATTCAAATGATTGAATTCATGATAATATGAAATTCATATTTGACATTTTACAGGGGATGGTAGAGATGGAGGAGAGTTTCATGAGTGGGATCTTGACTAGGATGACTTACTTGATGAATGAATATATATTATTCAGAGCTTGTGGAGACTTGACAATTTATCTGCTATTGCTTATTTTGATGGAGTCCATTTATTTGGGACTTGCATTTTGCTATCTTTTTTTTTTGTGAACATTATGATGATTGTTTCTTATATTTGTAAGGCCTTGGACTATTTTGACTGGTCTACTTATACTTGACTTTTATGCATATGTCGATTGTGAACTAAGTTTGAGATTTTTTTTGGGAGTTAGGATTTGGATGAGTTTAGACTGAATCTAAAACTCCTAATACTTATTTTGATTTGTTGATCTCAGAACAGATTCATAATAATGATGATTCACTTATTTTGATTACAAATGCTGATTGAGTTTAAACCTTTACTGTTAAAAAAAAAAAAACTCTTTGACTGATCCGAGTTATTTGTCTTCGATTGAATGTGAATGATTTATGTTTGTTTGAACATTACACTGACCATCGTATTGGATTGTGCTGTATGGTGAACATAGGAGGAGATTGTTGGATATATTGTTAATATACTCCAAATAATATGTTTACATACAAGCACAATAGGTAAAAGCATGGTTATTTGGGCCCATATGGGCTGGAGCCCAATAACTTGCATATATATATATATATTCTAGGGTTTCCCTATGCTGGAGGTAACACTATTGAGCGTTCCAAACTTGACGTCTCTTGGTGTAATACTTCAAGCAACCAAAAAGACTTTCTTCTCTCTCAAACCTATAACCTCCAACAGTATCTACTGATGTTAATATAAAGAAGATGCAAGTGTACTTTATTTAAGCTTGTGAGATTTATTGTGCGGGATGAACTGAATATTCTTGCACTTTCGCATGCTAAAATTAATTACAGTATAAAATCGAAAAAGACATGTGGCGTCGGTGATGTTTTGGGGTGTTACATCCGCCCTTTCAAACTAACAACTTATTGGCTAGATTTCACTAGTGATCTTTGAGTAATTACAATAGAGTGTCGTTTATACTCATAACACTTTTTCCCGAAGCTGATGTTGTTTATACTTAAGCAAAGAGGTCTTACTACCTCACACCTAAGAAGAAACTATGACTCTTATTTCTTAATGGATCCCACTTTAATGTAAAGCTTTCCCTATTTTATACTCCTTAATATCCAATCTATCTGTTGGACAATTGTTGAGTAGATCAATTTAGCCATTGAAGTAAATCATTCTAAGTTTTTAGAGCTTGTTCATGGTTGGTTTGGATGGGACCAACCCTAAACTCCTAAGACCGAGGACTATGAAAAGTAATCTATCTCTAGGATGATTGTCGATCGATCAAAATGCCATGTGCAATTAGCATCTTCCACTTAGATATATCTTAAGATTGATCATCAATTAATTTCTTCAATTTAGGAATCTAAGCTAGATCACTAGCTGTCGAATATAATTATATAAAATAACTCATCATGGGATATTTCCTTCTGAGCATGTGATAAAAGCGATTGTCACGGGTAATATAATCACTCTGCTCACATTAGCAGTTCCCAAATATATTTGATTTCCCGATAATATCGATGTCTGATTATATAAGGCTTCTCAGTGATATGCAATTGCATCTTATTAGGCAATTTGAGTAGGCTGATGACGTTGATCCTGTGGACTATTTACCTTGGTACCTCTAAGTTTTTATGAACTTCCCATTTTTCTAGACTTGTTCACCTTGTAACATTGGTCCTTCTAGCTATTTAAAATCTTTTCACCTGCACATCCAAGTTCCTTGAATGTGGAGTTTTGTAAATCCTGAAATATAGAAACACTTGCATTTATCTAGTTCATAAAATACACATAAATCGTTTGTCAACTTCAAATTTACATAAGGGGTCTTCTCAACAGAATCAACACTTAAGATCAAATATTGGGTCCTCTCAACTAAAGTTCAATTCGCTTGTTCTGCAACTTCATTTTGCTGTGATGTTCTAGGCACATGGCAGTCATCGTCAATCACTTTTTCTATATAGAACTCACAAAACTCATTAAAATAGAACTCTACCCCGTTTTCATTTCTAAGCCTCTTGATTTTCTACCAAGGGTTTAAATTACTTTAAAAATACAAAGTCTTCACTCTTGTGCTTATTTTTTGGGGACGGATCGCCCTTGTGCTAAAAAACCCAGACTTTCCAGCTGAACAATGAAGGTCATATTATATTGTTCCCATGAAATGCTGTACTTTTTTTTCCTTGACCCTATTCTAATCTTACTCTAATTTTTACCGTCAGACTTTTATCCCATTTTATTATAAAGTGTGATAGTCAAAACCTACACTTAAAACTAAATCATCTCATCTCAATCCCCCATGGGAGGTAAGGATTGGAAACTCCCACCTCCCCCTTCTTATATGAGAAGGGTAGCCATTGGGATAAACTCTAGAAGTTCTTGAAATGCTGTACTGAATTGCAATTTGTGCTGCTCAAACATGCAATATTCGCAAAAGTTCAGCTTTCGATTTTCTTCCCACATAGAAAAATCCACTCATTTAGAACGTTGATACTACTCGCATACATGTACTAGAGTCCAATGTACCATAACTTCAACTAATTTGATTATCACAATGTTGAAGAAACTGCATTGATAGAGCCTATAACTATTGGTCCCCGAGGGCAGCAGAGATTGCTTGTCGGCTTCCCCATCATGATGGTCACACCCTGAATCTACGAAGAATGGAGGATGACACAGACCATTTTTCTACCCCGAAGACGCAGCTTCAAACAGGAACCAATAACTTGTTAACGAAATATATATACATATAAATGATAAGATTGGTTACAATATCAGAGTTTCTATCATTCATAATTTAGAATCCAGTAAACCCAATAAGTATCAACTCTAAAACAAAACAACTAGCTGAGCTCATACCCAAAATGTTACTATCAAAAGTTTCCCACCAATAACTCTCTCGCTTTACTTGTCACTAATTGAAGAACCTAGAAACATGAAAAATGAATGGAATGAGTGATCATAACCGGTAAGTGTTGTGCGGAAGAACACCCTAACTAGATGAGAAAAGAAACAAGAATAATCAACAACACAGAGATTTACGTGGTTTGGCGAAAAATCCGCCTACGTCCACGGGAGAGAGAGACGATTTCTTATTGAGAGTTGCGCACACCAAGTACAAGGTACAATGCTGATATATATAGATCTTCAGATCCCCACCTTCCTAATCCAAATAGGAAAGAATTAGATCCCCACTTTCCTAATCCAAATAGGAAAGGAATTCCACCCTAAAGATATTACCTAATTTGAAAATTACTAATAATACCTTTAGTGATTATTCCCTATATATTAGAGATATCATTATATATCCCAGTTACATTGAATTGGGACTATTTCCCATGAATACCTCTTATAGATAGGTCCAAATATAGGAAATATATTAGGAAACAAATAGTCTGCAATCTTCAAGCCTTCGTAGATTTCCTGATCGACTTTTTAATTCGAATTTCCAATCGATCGAATTTGTGGAATTCAAGACAATATCAGCAAATCTCCACCTTTGGCTTGAATAAACCACAAGCCTCCACTTGAACCAAGAAAACGAATATATCTCTCCCTCCACCATACCTTCGCAAAGGTACGCCCGCACCTGGATCGGTGCGGCCTCCATCAATTTCAATGATGAGTGAGAGAAATCAAGTCTCTGCAGGACTTGAACTTCTTTGTAGTAACCGTCTTTGTAACGACTCCATCTCCTCTATCATTGCGGTCATCCACTTTGTGATCACTTTTCAAAGCTTCATGATAGGAGCTTGGATTGCCAGAGCCTACGGTAAGAGCATAAGCAACCATATCCTCAAAACCGTATCTCTCCGGTGCTTTGAGAGTGCGCCTTCCTCGACCTGTCGCAATGGTATGAGGAACTTCTACCGTTTCTGTGACTTCTGGAGCTTCATCGGATGACTCGCCATTCTTTGCAGATTCTTTGTATTCAAGCTCTACCTTAACGATAGATTTATCACTCTCCTCTTCAGTAGCCACGTGTGGCACGCAGCTTGACTTCAACATTGCAGATTCATCAAACATAACATCCCTGCTCGTTAGAATTTTCTTCTCACTTGGATCCCATAATTTGTAGCCTTTCACTCCTTTCTCGTAATCGAGAAATATACATTGTTTTGATTTTGGATCCAATTTCGAGCATTTCGAACTCTGCACATGTACAAAAGCAGGACAACCGAATATTCTTAAATTAGAATAATCGACGATTTTACCAGTCCATACCTCTTCAGGAATTTTGCATTTAATTGCAGTTGATGGAGACCGATTCACAAGATACCATGCCATGCAGACAGCTTCTACCCAAGACTCCTTGCTCAATCCCACATGTAGCCTCATGCTTCGAGCCCTCTCTAATAAGGTCCGGTTCATCCTCTCCGCTACGCCATTCTGTTGGGGCGTATTCGGAACTGTGAGGTGACGTTTAATCCCTTCATTCTTGCAAAGCTCCATGAATGGTGTCGATTTGTACTCTCCTTCATTGTCCGATCTCAAGCACTTTACCTTCTTCCCCGTTGAAGTCTCAACTTCAGCTTTCCATTATTTGAACTTTTCAAAGACTTCACTTTTGTGTCGCATGAAGTAGACCCAAACTTTGTGAGAGAAATCGTCAATGAATGTCACGAAGTATTCCTTCCCTCCTTTTGACTTTACCGGTAAAGGACCCCATACATCCGTGTGTACATACTCGAGCACGCCCTTGCTTGTATGAGTTGCAGTATTGAACCGTACTTTGCATTGTTTTCCAAGCACACAAAATTTGCAAAAATCTAATTTGCATGTTTTCATACCTTGGAGTGCATTCCTCTTGTGAAGCTCCATCAATCCTCTTTCTCCCATATGCCCGAGATGCATATGCCATAGATTGGTGTTATCTATCTCTGTGCTAGCATCCGTGGACATAGATGCTCCACCTTGCACTGTGGTTCCTATTAGTCAATATAGGTTCCCGTGCCTCTGTCTTTTAAGAACAACCAGAGCTCCCTTAATCACCTTCCAGACTCCACCTTGAGCCGTGTACTTGCATTCATTGGATTCAAGTGCTCCCAATAAGATCAAATTCTTCCTTAAACCTGGAACAGGACGCACGTCTGCCAAGGTTCTAATCATGCCATCAAACATCTTGATTTTCACGGTTCCAACTCCTACAGTCTTGCATGAAGTATCATTCCCCATGAGAACTGAACCACCATCATATACCTTATACTCATTGAAGGCTTCTCGATGAGAACACATATGATAAGTGCATCCGGAGTCCAAGATCCATGAATCTTCAAATGTGTCCTTCCCCGACGATACGGACAAGACGTCCCCATCATTGGTCTCAATGCTGTCGGCTACACTTGCCTCATCCGAGCTCTTTTTCTTTTTCTCATTCTTATTTGGATAGAATCTCTTGGTATGCCCTTCCTGATTGCACCTGTAGCATCTTCCTTTGAACTTTCCCTTGGATTTTGATCGACCCCTACTGCTCGATCCTCGATCCATTGATCTTCCTCTTCCTTGATTGCTTTTCTCCTTTGCAAAGAGTCCCACTCCCGAAGATTTTGAACTACTTGCCCTTTTTCGAGTGTCGTTTGAAATTAGGGCAGCAGTCACCTCTCCGATCTCCAAGGTTTCTTTGCCATAAAGGAGCGTAGTCACCAAGTGGTCAAATGAATCGGGCAACGATGCCGGTAGTAGAAGCGCTATGTCTTCATCCTCAAATCTTACCTCTAAGCTTGTAAGTTCACTAATCATCTAATTGAACACATTGAGATGTTCCAATAGATATCCCCCTTCACTCATCTGAAGTGAATACAATCTCTTATTCAAGAACAACTTGTTCGTAAGAGATTTCGTCATGTAGATGCTTTCGAGTTTGAGCCATACCTCTGGAGCAGATTCGATTTCTGCTACATATTGAAGGGCCTCATCCGATAGGTTCAATCGGATTGCGCTGCATGCCCTCTCCTCCATGTCAGCCCAATCATCATCAGTGATGGTGTCCGGCTTGTTCGATCTTCCCAGAAGAACCTTTGATAAACCTTGTTGAATCAACAGATCCTTCATCCTTCTCCGCCATAGTGTAAAATTATTCTTCCCGGTGAATCGTTCAATATAAATCGAATGGTTGAACCTTTTCCAGCCATCTAGTTAGAAGTCGCAGTATAGGAACAGAGAACCTGGATTGCTCTGATACCAATTGTTGTGCGGAAGAACACTCTAACTAGATGAGAAAAGAAACAAGAATAATCAACAACACGAAGATTTACGTGGTTTGGCGAAAAATCCGCCTACGACCACGGGAGAGAGAGAGAGACGATTTCTTATTGAGAGTTGCGCACGCCAAGTACAAGGTACAATGCCGATATATATAGATCTTCAGATCCCCACCTTCCTAATCCAAATAGGAAATAATTAATTCCTCACTTTCCTAATTCAAATAGGAAAGAATTAGATCCTCACTTTCCTAATCCAAATAGGAAAGGAATTCCACCCTAAAGATATTACCTAATTTGAAAATTACTAATAATACGTTTAGTGATTATCCCCTATATATTAGAGACATCATTATATATCCCAGTTATATTGAATCGGGACTATTTCCCATGAATACCTCTTATAGATAGGTCCAAATCTAGGAAATATATTAGGAAACAAATAGTCTGCAATCTTCAAGCCTTCGTAGATTTCTTGATCGACTTTTTAATTCGAATTTCCAATCGATCGAATTTGTGGAATTCAAGACAATATCAGCAGTAAGTATTACACATCTTCTAAGTAGATCAAACAACACCCAACTTGTTTAGTTGCGTGTTGTTTGCTTTCAAAGTATGAATTCACAAACTTGAACAAGAGATGGTGCCATTCATTTGGTAATACCCAAAACCAAACAACACGTAGCTAAACAAGTTGCAATATTGTAATCCTAAAAGTTAAACAAGAATTAACGTTTGTAAACACCTGATTTTTAGTCAACTTGTCGATAGAGGTAGAAAATCAGCCATACTTTAGAATAATATTTGGGAGTACCCCCGAATATTCTTTAAACACTACAATGTCATAAATTGCGTTTGCGAAAATCGATTAAGAGGTTCATTTTCCGAATTTTTCGGTTTTAGGTTTGAGATCGGTTAAAAATAAAATTACTTTTGTTCTAGCCATAATTAGGTCTAGTTCCTTTTATGATATTTGATCTAGAGACAATTGCCCATTTACTCGTTCAATCATTTTCAAGATTGGGTAAAGCAAAATGTGAATTGACATTTTGCCCCTAATTAGGGGTTCGGATCCATTTTACATGATTTGTGAAAAAAGACTTCCATTCTACTCAACTTTGTGAGTTAAGTCCAAATTCGGGGTCAATTTTGGAAAATTCATTCGCCAACTTATCGATTTAGGGCATTTAGCTCACTTGGCTTAAAGAAAATGTGGTTGTTGAGCTTTAATTCGTGAAATTCAAATTGACTCATTCATGACTAAGATTTGACTTGATGAATTAAGGTTCAATTTTAGCATTAGCCCTTAATTTAATTTTTACGTAAAGGTCGTGCCATCCATTTAAGGTCAATTTGAATGCAATAGGTCCCTCTACGCATGGACAATTAGGTTAATAAGTATCTTGCAATTTTAATTGAATCTAATTTCGATTAAATTGCAAATTTTGTTAGACAATTAGATAAAATTGCCCAATTTAGCTTAGGGAAGTCGAATTTGGTGGACCCATAGCATGGGCCCAATGTTTTTCATAATAATTAGATGATTCGGCTAATGAAAAATCATGGAATTGAACTTTAATGATTTAAATTGACCTAATTGGATCAAAATTGGACCTTTTATTTTGTAATTGGACTATATTTCTTTATGATTAGTAAAATTTCTTTACAATGATAAAGAGAAATAAGGACCGAACCGCCCTATAGGGGCCCGAACCGGTCAAACCGGTCCAAAACTAGTATGATCGACCACCGGCGGAGGAGGTCGGTTTGGCCCTCCTTGGGCTGGTTCTCTGAAGCCGATGACTGCCATGAGGTGGCCTAAAGTTTTTGAATTTTTGCAAAATCACCTTTAATATTCAAGAAATTTGCAAAAAAGGCCCTTATCTCACAATTAAATCTTATCTATTCATTAAGATTGCATCTTAGCCATTAAAAATATTCAACATGCAATTAATTCAATGACGAGGATCTTGGGGTAGGATTAGATCATGGCTCTTGGATCGAACCCCAAAGGCTAGGATTTAACCTCAAATGGGGTATATAAGGATTTTTCCCTCCAAAAATGAAGGGGATCATTTGTGCAAGTCATTTCTCTCTCTAAAATCTGCATTTTCTCTCTAATCTCTTTTCTTTCTCTAGTTTTCCCTCCATTTTTTCCTCCTCTCTAACCGCCCAAACCACCCCAAACCACCTCACCTCCATCGCCTTTGCCGAACCTCCACTAGCAATATCGCTATTGTTGCTACTCCCTTTGTCACAACCCGACTCTTGAGCACGCGACAACCTCTATTTTCTTGTAGTCATTTGAATTTGGCGCTCAGGACGCGTTGCCGACCGTTCTTTTTATCTTTCAATTAAATGCATGCAGAAGCAAATGAAAACCACCTAATCAATCATAACAACATGGATAGTTAGGAAAACCATAATAGCAAAATCGTCAAAGCATAACTTTGGTTTAGTTACTAGTTAACCCTAGGAAGTTTACATATACATGCCCTTACAATATGCACTTTCTATTGAGCCAAATAAACTAACTGGGCCAAGGTTAATTTACTCCTTCCAAAATAAGGTAACGAATTGCACCATTCATCGGTTCGCCATACTATGGATCCTAAATGGTTAAACAACATCGAGTGAGATATATATTATATATATTTCAGTAAGTTAAAGCCCTAAGTCTCGATTAGGACATCAACTCATTTCAAGGGTACTTAAACATGTAGTTTATTATTGATGGTATATCAATAGCAAAGCGACCTATGCTTTGCCTTTACTATGAACATGATCTGATGGTTAGACCCCATAATAATCAACCAATAGTCAAATCAATTTGCAAGCATCCTTATCCCACAACTTTATATACCTTGCATGACGTCAAATTACAATTGCCATAAACAATGCAAACCAGCATTTTACATAATCAGAACACTTTCCATAATATCTCATGCACGATGTAGTCATGTGCACTTCAATTATTATAGCCTATTGGCCATGGCACAACTCGAAGATTGGCGGTCTTCCAGCATGATTGGGCATTGTCCCACCCTATCAGGCCCAATATCGTCTAGAAACCTCGCCACGAACGACATTCCCATACAGTATCGGTCCAGCCTCAACTGTGACTTAACATTCAGACTCCTGCCAAGCATTTGATAAATCTAGCATTGTTTCCCAAACTCTGCTAGGGTGACAGGTTCATTTAATGTGACCACATAAGCATCTTAGACCACGCAAGCATTTTATTTCTCAATAATTAACCGATGCAAGTGTGATACGTGCTTATAATAATAAACAACCAACATTTTCACACTAAAAAATGCAGTAAAATATTCACATGTGGTTACATACATATTTTTAATTCGTCAAACTTTGCATGTAGCCCTTTTAAAACATACTTGCACTAATTAAATTATAAAATACGACATATAAACCCGACATCTAGGGGTTTATTAATTATTTGTCCATAAAGCCTCTTTCAGAAATTAATCTGTTAACTTTAACGCGAGGCAAACATTTTCATGGCAATGTACATGCAAGAATTTCACATAAAATCAGGCAGAAATTGCATATTAAACAATACTTATTGCCTTAATTGCAATGACCTATCGAGCATTTTCTGATAACTTCTTGTCCCTCAGACGATCGGTTATCCCTAAATTTTTCGATAACTTATAGCATATCTAGTGATAGCTTATCAACTTTTCCAATAACCTATTGCAATAATTTATCATCACCCTTGAAAGTTTATCGTGATAGCTTATCATGTTAATTGTCATTAATTGAACTAATATAAAATAACCATAATTAAACTACTCCTAATCACAATTAACTATAATTAAACTATCCCTAATTATGATTAGCCTTAGGCCAAGATCAACAAGCTAATCATGTTTAACTACAAACTAAACTATCCCTAAGTGAGTTTAACAGACTAATCAAGGGATTAGATCATTAACTCATCATTTAGCGATTTCGACAACATTGGTGCAATGGTAGTAGCAAGGGCTACGCCATCTAGGTCTAGAATGACGAGAAGTCGCACGATAAAAATAGATCTTGGCAGTGGTTTCCGTGAGGAGAGAGGAGGGATGGCAGCATAGATGTAGCTCTCGAATGGGCGGCATGGTAACGGCAACGACAGCTTGGACGGCTCTAAGGCGGTGGCTAGGTAGTCTGAATGACCGGTGGTGCAGCGGTGGTGGTTGTGATGTGCTGCAAATGAAGAAATGAAGAGGAATGGAAGCCAAGGAAGAAGGAAAAATGAAAGAGAAGTGAGGAGGGGAAGGGCAGATGCAAGTTGGGGGAGAGGGGGAGAGATAAATTGATATTTCGCAAGCAAATTTCATCATCACCTTTTGTCTTCTCTCTCTTTTGTCTTTAAATCATTAATGCAAGAAAGGTAATTTGGTCAATTCACATTTTTGGTTTGAAATTCCTATCTTGTTGTGACGTCCTGAAATTCAAACCCTTTAAGGGATGAATGAATGTGAATTTCACTAATGCATTGTTGGATGATCTCACTCGGACCCAATCATTTCGAGATACTGACCTTGAGGGGAAAGGTTACTGAGGACAGAACTCGTGCGACTAAGGAACTTGACCTGAGAAAACGACTCGACCATGAGATTTGCGTAAGGATGATCCTGTAGTCATGCAGGCCGATTCTAGGGACGACTGAAGTCGATTTGCGGACATAAATAATGGAACGATGGGTGATTCCGTCTACTATTATCGAACCCGCAAATGGCCTTATGTCGATCCTTGGTAATCGTGTACTTTGAAATAAAAATCCATCCTTCGCAATTTCATATTGTCGAGGACGTCCATGCGTCAAGAAGTCTTAAACGTGGTTTGGCACGAGTCGGTTACACGTGAATCCTCAAAGCCGCTTGTTAGTCTGAATTATACAATAATGATACTTGGGCAAAATTGACATGGCATGAGAATCCAAGATTGGACTTTGAATTTCCGGGAACGTTCGGGACGAACTTTTGGACGATGCTTCTTTGATAGTCAATGGTGTTGGTTGAGCCGAGTTTTTGGGAAATGGATTTTCGGACCGAGGAAACGAGCTTATGAGGACGTGGGCCGGGCAAGAACAGTGAGGACCTCATGCCTAAGGTGGGATAGCCACCATGGAAGACTGAGACAAACGAGCGAGCCCGTTGGACCCAACCGACCCCTCACCCTTCCTAGCTCGTTATCCAAACTTGAGCCAATTCGAGCCCAAAAAATTTCCGAGCCCATTTCTACCCATTTCCTAGCTTGTTTCCTAGGCCCGCCTTTCATTTTCAGCCCAAGAGCAATTTGGGAATTGTGCAAGGTGGAAATGACCATTTTGCCCCTAGATATTATTGGGAAGAGACAAAAGGAAGAGAGAGAAGATGAGGTCATGTGCATGGGAAGTTGAAGCAGTCATTAATGCCATCGATGAAGGGTTTTTAGTAGTTGATTACACACTCTCTCTCACTCCTCTTGATCACACAAAAATCGCAGCCTCTCTTCCCCTTGTTTCCCCTTGTCTTCTTGCTGTTTCTGCTTTTGACCTCTCATCGAATTTGAAGTTGTTCATTGCCTTTTCGGTGGGATCTTGGGCCGTGCCACCCATCAAATTGTTCAGCACGGAAATTTCATATGGCTTGTGTCGGCCGATTGCCGGAATTAGTCACCGGCCGTCCCGTACGATGGCTAGAAGCTGTCGGTCCTCCGTCCATCATTGTAGTGTTGCCCCTTGTGCAGCTTTGCTTTTTCCTCCGTTTGTCTCCATATTTGACCTAACCACCACCCACACCAGCCACCCAACCCTCCCCCTCAACCCCTTGGAACCACTAGCTACCGGCCACCAGCTCGCCGGAGCTTCGGCCAGCTTGTTTTTGTTCTGACCAGCAGCTTTCTCCTACTACAGTGCTGTCTTTTGAAGTTGGGGTTTGAGCAGAGGTTGTTGCTGTGATTTCTAACCTGTGACTGCCTTGGAGGGTCGTGTTCGAGGTCCTCGAGTGTCGCTCTCATTGTCGCCGCCGCGTCTGCGTCTCCGGCCTACTTAATGGGTGAGTTTAGCTCTTAATCTCTTAGTTAGTGCCTAAACTAGCTTAGGGTTGGTTTAATTAGTGCTAAGGGCTGATGAGGGTGTCTAATTAAATGCATTAGCCCTAAGATAGGTGGTTAGATAAATGGTTAAGATTAGCTTAGCTTAATCTTACTTGTTTATGCTTAATTGTATGTTATGTGCTAATTAAGCATGTTTTTCCTTAATTACTTGATTAATGTGATTAATTGTCTAATTTAATGATTTATTTAATTTCTGAATTTAATTATTTAATTATTTAATTTTTGGAATTTATTTATTTAATTATTTTTAATTTCTGATATATTATTATTTAATTATTAAATTATGAAATTACTATTCACCTGAAAATTAAAATGTGTAAGTTCATGTGCATTGATTTTTATGAGGTGAAATGGATGTGGCATTGCATGAACATCCGTTGGAATCGTGTGATTTTCACAAAAATGGGAAAAATGGTTTGTCCGAGGGACATCGGAATTAGATTGTTTTTATGAGAAATGATGTGAGTTTTCATATGCAAGCATGTGTGCATTGGCTAATGCTCAAAGATAATAAATGTGTTGTGGTAATGTGCTTGCGTGATCACTAAGTTGAACCTGCCACCCTGGAGGCAGTCCGGGGGGTGATAGGTCGATTTATCGGAGACCTGATGGGGGTTCGGATGCGGAGTCGCGATGGAGGTTGGGCCCATGTTCCTTTTGGAATGCTGTCTTGGGCGGGGGTCCCTTGATGTAGCCACGCCTCACGGGGGAGGGCGATGCCTAGCTATGTTAGTAGACACTGGCGGGAGTTCGGTTGTAGCCCTGTGGGGCAGTAATAATCAGGATACATGTGGATGCTAGAGTATATGAGAAACATTGCATCATTGGTTTCGATTATGCATGAGGTGATCACATCATTATTTATGGCATGCATACATGAACTGATAACGTTCAAGGTGTGGCAATGGCCAGGTGAGATCGCTTGTAACGCGACTCGTATGTGATTGGTGAACTGTATCATTTAACGGCCATGAGCATTGCGTGTATTGTGCTGATATATAACGTGCAGGGTATGGCATACCGAGTAAGGTTGCATGCGAACCGGTTTTTGATTATTGGTTGACCCTACTTGTTATTTTATTGTTGATTGCTGGTTGTTGTGGTTGGGTTGTGTGAGGGGTGGTTCTGGAGAGATACCCCGGGTCTAGTTGGTGTACTAACCAGGGCTTAGGGGAAGAACTCGCTGAGATTTTATCTGAACCCGTCGTGGTTAACCCTTTTCAGGCCCTTAGGATGGTGCCGCCAGTGCGGTTTGGGGTCCCTTAGGATTGGGAGACCATTGTATCGCACCATCGGTTCCTGGGTTAGGTGCATTTGTATAAGAAGTATGTCACCACCATCTGGGTGGATGAAAGACCGAGGCAATGGGTTCTCCATTGGTTTATGGCATGGTACATCCGGCAGGACGATCTGCTGATTAGTCCCTTGCGAGGTTTCGATGCACTACCCGGCAAGGGCCCTGGAGATGACGATTGGGATCCCATGGAGCTGAACCCACCAGACGGTGTAGTGGAGAACCCCACCCTCGCTCCTCTGGTGACTGGCTCGAACTACGATGACCTGTACTACGACCCTATGGAGCCCAGGTCTGATAGGTCAGAGTAATAGTAGCTAAGAATCGAGGGTTCTCTTTATATAGGTGGATTAGCTGAGCCTAATTTTTTTTTGGTCAGGCTTAGTGGATGGATCGGCCCAACATTTCCTATGAACAGTTGTTCCTTTTGGCCTCAAAACTGCACCTTCCCTTTTCCAAAAGGCAATGTGCAAAATCTTTAAACCCATTCTTCACAACTCCCAAATCTATATTGATGATATCATTCTCTTCAGTCCTGATGAAGAAACCCATTGCCAACTCTTGACACAATTTGCTGATATCGTAAAAAAAAATGCGGAATCATGCTTTTCCAGAAAAAGATGATTCTCGCCCAGAAGGAAATTGAATTCCTTGACATGCGTCTAAAAGAAGGAACCTACTACCCCGGACCTCATATTGCTGATGAACTTCAGAAATTTCTTGAAAAGGATTTTACCCCAAAACAAGTCCAGCAATTTCTTGGCATTGTCAATTATCTCTGGGATTTTGTTCCCCACATTTCCAAAATCCTCAAGCCTCTCCAAAAGATGCTCAAGAAGAATCCTCCCCCATGGGGACCCAAGCAAACTCAAGCTGTTTCTGAGCTTAAACAAACATTGCAACACCTTCCTCCTTTAAAAATCCCATCCACTGGCAAACGAATTCTCCAGATTGATGCTAGCGACAAATATTGGGCTGCCATTCTTTTCGAAGAAATTCATGAAATCAGGCATATTTGTGCCTACAAAAGTGGACGATTCTCTCAGGTAGAAATCTATTACTATTTCACTTTCAAGGAAATACTTACAGTCAAGTATGGCATCAAGAAGTTTGAATTCCACCTTATTGGATACAATTTTTTTGTTGAAATGGATATGTCCTCTTTCCCTCAGATGATAAAATTCAAATAGAGGCAAGTTCCCCACCCGTAATTGCTTCGGTGGGCCGAATGGTTTTCAAAATACTCTTTTGAAATCAATCACATTCCAGGGACTAAAAATGTTCTAGTTGACTTCCTGTCCAGACCAAACGAACCATTGGAGGCAATCAACATGTATGTCAAAAAGGAACCTCTTTAGGAGACATACCGCATCATTGACGTGCAGGGTGGATGGCCAAGTCTCAAGTACCTTCCTGATATCCCACTGGCAATTCAACATAATATTCTGAAAGAAAGACTTCCAGGGTTAATGTGGGAATACCACCTTCGCATTTTTCGAGGGAATGACGGATTAATGCTCAAACTAGATGGACTCTATCCATAATACCCATTCATTCATCCTCTCCAATGGTCTCCTCATGATGAATTTCTAGAAGATCTGAAATGGTTATTTTGGTATATGTTCAACCTGTACACCATAGCCATTGAATTTTCCACTGAGAAAATTTTGCAGGTTCTCATCAAAGATGGAGCCGATCATGACCATAACTAGAAATATTTCTTGGATATTTTCATATGGTATAAACTACTCAAATATTGGAAGGAACTCTTCAAAATCCAAAATCATCAAGGAAGACCCGAACCAGAAAGATACACTGTCATTCTATTCCACCGACCATGGACATACTGCCATCCCACTGGGTGGATTTCTGACAAACCTTTTGTTGCAGGAACTTCAAGCTACAAACCCCAAGTTTTCCAAAACGTAGCATGAGTTTACCAGACATTTCCATATTTCATCACCACCAGCAGGCCTGCATCTCGAGAACTCCAGAGGATCCTATGTCAAGAAAATCGTACCATTCCACCAGAAGCACGGCCCTTTGCAAATGTCCCTATGTCTTGGGACCACCTCGAAGCTTGGGATCCCATGAGAAATCAGATTCAAGAGACTCTCAATATCTTCTGACAGAATAATCCAGACTTCTCTACCCCTTATGATCCTTGGGGGGGACCACTTTCGCAAGACCCTTGGGGAGACACCTAAAATTACGCCCCTCTTCCCGGCTCTTTCTCCGATCCTTTCGGTGCGAGCTCTTCCTGTCCACCTAACCCGTCGGCAGAAGAAATCGAGAATCTCATCCGTGCTTTCAAAAGAGAAAAAGACGGAAGCTACAGTCCATCAGATGGAGATGAAGACACTCCACTCAAAGCAAAGCTAGCTCATTATAGCTCTGATGATTCAGACTATGACTATAATGCTAGAGATGGGGGTATGGCCAAAATAGCCACTGCAAAATTACTGTAGCAACGGTCACTGTTCATCTAGTTGACTGTTCACTGTAGCACGAGGTAGATTTTACTATTTATAGCCTGTTACGGGACTTCTTTAGGACTCCCTTTTGTGAGTAGCCCATAAGTGGCTAATATGCTCCCATAATTATGTTTGAGCAAGGCTTGTTTGCTTGCTCTTGTCATTTGTATCCTCCTCTACCTATATAAAAGCAAGGAGTCTCCATTGTAAAAAATTAGAGAGTAAAATAAGAAGTGTGTTGTGTACTCTACTTCCCACATGATTTTCTAAACACTCCCATTCTCTTCTAGTCCAGAACAAAGGTTCTGAACAAACACTACGATTGAGAAAAATCTTGGAGTATGTTCTGCATTTGCCCTTAGGGGATCTTGTGCATCAGAATTTCCGATATTCTAGAGATTACATGGTCTAAGATCATTACTTGAGAAGCAACTTGTTGGCTAACATGCAGTCCCTATTAAGGCCATGAGTGCCGTGTGGGTGGGATAACATACTTGCCATAAGTTTGCAACTTAGGTTTATGAATTAGTTTCATAGTTTATCTTATGTAAATCGGAAAATGATCATCCATGAATTAATGTAGTATGAATGTATAAATGAGTAGTTATGTTATCTTGCTGTGCGTCCCTCTATCCCCGTGTGATTGTTTTATTGTTTGTTGGACTGGGGATGATTCGCCTTCCGCTTGCGTTTAATGAAAGACTAAAAATGAATGATCGTCAACGAGTCCTGAGACATTGCTTTCAATTGACCATGGTAAGGGGCTGTTGCGTGCCTGGGGCTTGGGGCATGACACTTGTCCTTGGGCCATAATCAAGAATAGGCCTTAGAATTGGGCTCAATAAATAGTAGTTGGCTAACAAATTTGTTGGGCTCAAATTGGGCTCGATAATGGGCTTAGGGAAATGATTTGGGCTTGATGGCCCCGTTTGCCCGCTTGGCATGCATTGGGCCCTAGTGGCTGCCCACCTTAGGCATGGGTCCAATGGCCTTTTACTTGGCCCACTTCCTCATGGGTTTTAATTTTCGACTCGTTAATATCTTTATTGACGTTTCCATGCGAACCAATAAATTTGGGAATTAATGAGGCAATGTTCAACATTTTAGCCTTGATGTTCTTGAAAGTTCTATACTTGAAATTAGATTAAAATTCATGGCTAAATTCAACCAATTGTAGCTTTAGTACATTCGGACTAACGAGCGGTTTTTAGGAGTTATGTGTATTTGACTCATGGTTGAAATATTATCAATCCAAGTTTAAGTCTTCTCGACTCATAGATGATCTCGATTGTCATGTAATTGTGAGAAATTGATTGTTTGTTCCAAAGTACGCGATTATTAGGAATCAATTTAGGATCACTTGCAATCTATATAATGGTAATACGGAATCACCCACAATCCAATTATATTTTCTATGCAAGTCAACCTATAGTCGTTCCTTGATCCCACAATCGTCTTTTGTCAATCCTTATGGTCAAATCGTCAATCCAGAGTCAAGTTCTTTGGTTGTGTGTACTTGAATCTTTAATAGCCTTTCTCCTTCGATTAGTATCTCATGAGTAGCCAGCTCAGAGTAAATGTAACTAACAACGCATTGATAAAATAATCATTTCATATATCCCGAAATGGGTCGAAATTCAGGACGTCACATCCTCTAATCTCCCTTTCCTCCTCCTTGGTCCAGTGGTGGTTGGCAGCTCCCTTGAAGCTCGACTAATCGAGCTGCCTCCTTTGATTTCCTCGTAGTGGTGCAAAACCAGTTTGATTGGACCGGTTTTGTCCAGCAGTGGTTTGGCACCAATCCGGTGCCGATCAGCTCCCCTCAGGCCACCAGAATCTCCTCCGGAGTCTCCTCGACGATCCTTGTGGCTACTCGTGGCTGCTGTGTTTTAGTTTTGCGTTGTTTGAGCTTAATTCGTTGAAAAAACTTCAATAAAGGTAGGGTTCTTGAACTCAAGCAAGATTGCATTAGGCAATTGGGGCTAGAGCTTGCACTTAGGTTCGATTTGATGAAGTTCATAGTTGCTGTGATGTGTTTAAGATGTTAAGGGATGGATTTGATTGGTTGATTGTGGCTTGATCTTCTTGCTTGATTTGGTGATTTTGCTTGTTTTACGATTTTCCGTACATCAAAATGACCGAGATGAAAGATGACTTTGTATGAGCTCCTTAACGCGCTTGTTTGTGTTCGATGTCTCATAACATTCAAATTCGACTTGACGAGCTTTCTTATGAGCTATGGAACGTCTCTGAAAGTTGAAGATGTGTTTTGTCAAGTTGAGACTGATCTTTGTTGTTTTGTGATGCTGCGACCTCTATGGTTGTAAATTTTTTGCCGATTTTTGTAGTTTGATTTTTAAGTTGATTCCCACATGAAAATCGATCACAATACATTAATCTAGGATCATATAATTTTCCTAGAATTTTCTGAGATCATTGACCTAGATCAATTAGCCTCTAAAAGTACATGTCAACCTCTGTGATTTGTGATTCTAGACTGCCTGATTTTGCTTGTCGAGTTTTTTTTTCTGAATTTTGTGTTTGGATTCGAATTTTGGGTTCTTCATGAAAGTTGCACTTATGAAATAGGATGGTCCATACCAAAACGGGCGCAATAAAAGAAAGAACTACATTTTTTTTTTTAATGTTGGTCATGACATACATTTTTTTCATGATTTTTGGATGAATATTTCTAGGCCATATCCACTAAAAATCATCCTTTTGTCATGCTAGCCAGTTCATTCCTGAGTCAGGGTTTTTAGTTTTTCTATTTTATTGTGATTTTTTCAGGGCTCATTTCAAATGAGTCCTTCTAGACATTTTCTTGTATGGATGTTGGTCATGACATATATTTTTTCCACAAATTTTGGACAACATGCACTAGGTGAAAATTTTATAAAATCATCCCTAGATCACCCCTGCCTTATTGTAGTCCGAATTTGCATTCGTGTGTGATTGGGCTTGTAATTGTGTTTATTTGGCTGCATTGTCTTCACAAAGGCCATTATGCATTGTATTACCTTCCTAATAATGCCTACACCACTTCAAATAGATGTCACTAGCTCACTCAATCGGATGCAATAGAGGAATTTTGATTCTGTCATCATGCATAATAATCATGTTTGTTTTGTCCTTGTCATTTTACTGCCATGCATTGTGATTGTATTCATGTTTGGGCTAATAAAAAATGTTCATGAGTCCATGCCCAACCTATAGGATTTTTTGCTTGTTTTTGCGATATCATATAGGAGCTATAGACCGTGTATGTTCTTAATATGATTGCTGCCCTGAATGTTGTCATTTCACATGTTCACACAAATGCTACGAATTGGACATGCAATCAATCTTAATTGAACTTGTGCCCTCTTAGAAAGTCTTAGAGAACTCTTTAAGCTTTCTAATGATGCCAAGTTTTCCCCATTTTCATGTCAATAGACCCTTTTTTATTTTTGTAAAGTTGCCCTGAAATTTAGGAAAAGTGTAAATTCGAAATGCAGGCTTGACCACTTCTGTACTCGTGTTTTGTTATTTTTGTATGAATTTTTCCACAAAGATTTTGAGGTCAAGTCCTATCTTGAGGATTGGTTGTCATCATTAAGACTATCTTGTGTTAAATTTTGGGATTTTTTAGACACCGTCAACTAGGATAAATCACCTTGAAATTGCATTAGAACCCTACTGCCCTGTTTTGCTCTGAAGCATTATGTTACGTTCTTTGATTTTTAGAAATTCACGTGTATCTCTTCTTAGGAAATTTTTTTCATGAAAGTTGTTTCATATTGAGTGCTTGATGTATATTATTTTTGTGAGGCTTATCACCCCATCGGTCATGTCCACTTGCTTATTCTTTGATGTTGTGTCACAATTTCCCCTGTTTTGCTTTTTATAATATGTTCATGTTTTAGGATTTTTAGAAATTCATGCGTGCAAAACTGACTTTTGATGTCTTCATGACTTTTGATTCTTGTTTCATGGACTTTGTCCCTAAAAAGCTTTACAAAATAAAAAGACTATTTCACCATCGTTTGATGCTTGTGATTATGTTTGGCACATGTTGAATTTATGAAGTGACCTGGTATTGGCTCACTAATTGTTTGATTGGATGAGAATCAAGGTTTTCAGACTTGTTTGCATGTTTACTTTTGAGCTTCAAGTATGTGATTGCTAGATAATTGCATAAACCCAATGCATGCTCGTGGATTAAACTTGAGATCACAAATTAGAACCCGATTTAGGGGGCTTATAGTGTTAGTCACCGTGGGTGAATATTTATGATGGCTTATTACCATAAGCAATATCTAATAAAAATAAATGGAGTAAAATTTTGTAGCACGTCATGTGTGCAATCTTAAAAGGTTGATCCCGAGGCCAATTTTAATCAAATCGATTGTTACTTGATTGCTTTGTCGACATGCTTTGTTTGTCTTTTGTTTGGTTCGTTGTTTGTTTCAAATGTAATTCATTCACTTCAGTATTAGGCAAGAATTAGGATAGATGCAAGGAGGTGATTTCCGAAGGTGCTATTGGTTGATGTTCTTTCTGACTTTTCCTCTTTGTAAAAATGGCGATGGTTAATGTTCATTGCGATCTTTTCTTATATCAATCATTCAATACCCAACATATGTCTTAGGTTTTCTATCGTATTATATAAAAACCCAACAAGGTGCGAGTTTTCCCTCCTTTCCTTTCTTTCTTGTCCTTTTCAAGATTACATATTTAGATTTACTTCTTTTCGTTGGGTGTTTACTTATGGTACCGTAATTTCAACCTTAAATTGTTTGCCTTTCTTTTTCATCTTGGTAGAATTAGAATGTCATGAAATTGACATCCACACTTGATCACCTTTTCATTTTAAATGGCACGAAAAAGTAAAAAGATATGCATGATCATCTTAGGTAAACACGATGAATGTTAAGTACTGAAAGGACATTAATAGAAATATTAATATAACCCAAGTCCCTGAACCCTAGATCTTTGGTTGCATAGAAATCAAGAGAATACTCTTGACCCTTGATGGTCTTTCTAGCTAGCCCCCAAAATTGAGGCTAGTGGCGACTCCTAACACTTTACTTAGGTTGTTTAATCACCAAGCCTCCCTACTATTGCATAGGGTGTAGGCTTGCAAGAGCCTGCACTCGTGATTGACGGACTTCGTTAAGATGGATCATCATTGATGATGTGTTAGAGCTGTCTTTGATGTGATTTCCTTTTGGAGGATTGTCCTGCGAGTAAATACCCCTAAATGCTAGGGGATTTCACTTGGAAAAGAAAAATGTTCCATATTAATGGATTTGGGTCCCTAAACATGGGTTTCAATGTACAAGATCTTGTAGCACTGTTGTTCCCAACGAATGATTGTCGCTGAGGGCGGGTTGTGACAGTGTAAAAAACAAGTAAAATATTACAACTATAAATTCATTGAACTACTGTTAAACACTAACAAAACAACTTTTATGCATCAACAAATCACATAGCCAAAGAGATTATTTAAGCCGTTGACAATGCGGAACTCGCATTCGAAACACTAAAATTCTTATTTCAACAAAACCATTGCTTCAAAACTACTCCCCTCAATAAGCGAATTCTAGAACGTCATAGCCCATAATTTTCATGAAATCTCAAGCTAAAAAACTCAGAAATCAGATTTCATAGCTCAAATTTTAAACTTTGAATTTAAGCCATAATTCCAAAAACTTCTCCAGTTGAATGAATGAAAAGGTTTGGGCACTTACTAGGCGTTGAGCATTAGATATGAATTGGCTTGGTAAGACCTCTGTGGTGAGTACCCTCTTCTTTCTTCCTCGTCCTTCTCCTCGTCCTTTCTTTCTTTCTTTGCCCCCTTCTCTCTCCTTCCTTTTCTTTCTTGCAAGTGATCTCTCCATCTCTTTTAAGCGCGTAACTATTATGTTTCAGAAATTAATTTCTGACTAAAATTATCAAATAAATTCCTAAGAAAAAATATGTGTTTAATAACCACACAAATTTTTTATTCCTATAATAGAAATTGACGATGGAAGGCAATGGCAGATGGACGACAGGTGATTGGTGGTGAGCGGGCGATCGGCGGGTGGTGATTGGTGCGTAATTGACTAGTAGGAAGAGCAAGCGATAAGAAATATTTTTATTTCTCATTTTTGTTCTTATCTCTATTTTAAAACTTTTTTGAAGTGAAAATTTGTTCCGGAAATAGAAAAAATGAAATTGTATTATCAAATGGATTTCTATTCAACATCTGTTTCTAAGCGTGAGCATGGTCTAGATTGGACTTATTCAACATATAACCTAGGGACCAACCTATATTGTGTTAGTCCTTAATTTTTGGGACTGAAGACTGATCCTGTTGAGCCTGGGACTGAGAATCGGACTGAGCCCATTGGTCCGGTCTAGTTTTAGGGTCAACTTGGGACCCATTGATTATCTTTTATTTCATTTTTTGTATTCCATAAAAGAACAAATATACTACTTAAAAATACATATCTATCAATAATGCAACATTTAGCAACTAAATTATGAGGGCCAGTACATATCAAACATAAATATAAGATCAGGAAATAACAAAAATTTTACACTTGCTAAAAGCAACAAACCATAATAACGAACATGCAAGGCAAGAGAACAAAGGTGAGCAGCCAAGTGGGTGAACAAACATGAGCAAGGCAAGACAAGAGAGGTGAGTAAGGCCGAGGCAAGTGAGCGAGGCCATGGCGAGCAAGGCAAGAGAACAAATATACTACTTAAAAATACATATCTATCAATAATGCAACATTTAGCAACTAAATTATGAGGGCCAGTACATATCAAACATAAATATAAGATCAGGAAATAACAAAAAATTTACACTTGCTAAAAGCAACAAACCATAATAACGAACATGCAAGGCAAGAGAACAAATGTGAGCAGCCAAGTGGGTGAACAGACATGAGCAAGGCAAGACAAGAGAGGTGAGTAAGGCTGAGGCAGGTGAGTGAGGCCATGGCGAGTAAAGAGGGTTTTTTTCTATTGTTGTTAAATTAGGGTTGGGTTTCTTTCCACTTTCTAATTTACACGACAAACTTGAAGAAAATAAAGGAGGATGTACTAAAATTTAGAGTAAACAAAAGCATATAATATATAATATTTTAGATGTAAAATATGTTATCTATATTATATTACGTATAGTCCCTAAACTCCTAGGATTGTGAATCAATTTGCATAGTATAGGTTTAGGGGTCCTAGGACCAATGATTGATCTGGTTCCTCTAGAAATTGGACCGAGACCAATCCAGTTCTGTCTAGGGTTGACCTTGGACCAATGCTTACCCCTACCTATTTCCAACAACAAAAAAATAGAATAATAGCATGCGCGCCCTTATTAAGCCGAACGTCCACTTTCCTTGTTTTGAGAGAAAATATTTAGTAGTTTGAAATTACCACGACATTTGCCTATGTGGCGCGCGCGTGTGTAAGTTACTCCACTCAATGAATGATGCTTGGCGTTGGACATGGAATAAAAAATAGAGCTGGGAGCCACTTTTTTCTCTCTCGTTCGGTTGGCTGATAGAGAAAGGATAGATTAATTAATGCTCAAATTTAAGTTCACGCTTAAAAAAACTCCCTCCTCTTTTCAATTTTCAAAGACATTTTACGTTATAGAGAAGAACAACGAAGAGAAGACGCATCCTCTCTCTCTCCCCCCCAACGCGTCCCACCACCTCCACCTCCCCAGAAGCTCCTATCAATCATAGCTGTTGCTCAAATTCGCCTTTGGCATGTCACCTCCTTAAGAGCCTTGCCAGTCGTAGCTGCTGGTTCCCGAGCCTCTCCACCTTCGCCTCCGTCTTTGCCTTTGGCTGATTCCGACGTGGTGATCGAGCACAAGATCTACACTCGCGTTCATCTCTTAGGGAACCCTAGCGATGTCCTATATTGCCACATCATCTCTCTCAGCCTTAGCAACTTTTAGGCCTCCATCTAATTGCATCCCTCCGATGAGCTCATCAT
Organism: Corymbia maculata; assembly: GCA_014182735.1. Lineage (NCBI taxonomy): Eukaryota > Viridiplantae > Streptophyta > Magnoliopsida > Myrtales > Myrtaceae > Corymbia > Corymbia maculata. Next base: position 37,485,677 of record CM024683.1, read on the forward strand.
CACGTCTTGCCCTGTTCACATTCTTGTCCACTTTAATTCTCTTGATCATCTCTATTAAGGTTCATCTTGATGTTTGTTCGATTTGGGTTTTGGTTTGACTCTTTTGGAATAACGGCTATTGACGCTGAGAAGTCATGTGGACTCCTATTGTATTGTGTTCATGTCATGATTCTAGTTGCATTTTACTTTTTCGCAATCTCATTTTTGTCTGTTCTCGTTGTCTGAGAGGATTGATTCAAAATGGGTGTGCAATGCAGTTGGGTCCTCCTAAAGCCCCGCTGGACTCATTTCTTATAGTGTTGCCAATTGAGCAATAGCATTTAGGTGATTCATGGAATTCGGAGGAAATGCGTGATTTTCAATTTTTCTTTTTCATTTTTTAATTTGTCTCTCAAGCAACATAACAATTTTTAGCTCAATCAGTTTATCTTCACTGAGGTTGAATCTATTTTCGTTTGATGGGATTTTCTCTATCACAGTGAAAATATCCTTATTTTTTATTGTTCATCTTGTTGCTGAGGCGAGAAGAAGGGAACAAAATATAATGGAGTTTCTGCAGCTTCAATGAAACTATCTTCACTAGACTTGATGTTTCTTTACATTCTTTTTTCTTTCAAGCATTCTGATCGAAGTTGGTACTCTCATTTAAAGTTGAGTGATGCTTTTGTTTTGATGTTTTTAGCTACTAGGTGGATCTACAGTAGGGCCAACTCATGAACTCCATAGGCATTTTTCCTCCTCTTTTACAGGTGGTGAGTCGTTCCGTTGGCATCAACATCCATGCTTTGTTTTTGTTTCATCTATTGTGGCATTGTTTGCCATTTTAAATGATTAAGCCTACTATTTCTTTAGTAGAGTTAAGAAGAATTGACACTTTCCAAAAGTCTTTGTGTCCTGTCAAAGTATTCAACACACTATGACACTCTTTAGCACGCTCCGACATGTGGTCAATAGGTCTTGGAAGATTCAACACATGATCAACTCTCCCAATACATTTCGACAAGCAAGTCTGGAATTTTGACATGTGATTCTGGCATGCATGGGTCAATTTTAAAATTTTTTAATAAATGAGGAGTCAAATGTAAATAATAAAGGAAAAAAAGAAGGAAAACCTAGTATTCTCTTTTCTTTTGACTCTCATTTTCCGTTACATATAATTTCCCCCAATTTTTCTCTTCTCTTCCGACATGCTTCAACATGTGATTAAAAAACATGGATTACTTGTTTTTTTCTCTTCAACTTTAATGGATTATTTGAATGGAATGTAATTGAATTTATCAAATCAAAATAATGAATGATATTAATAAATGGTAGATTAATACTTTTAGCGTAAATTCGTTTCGTTCTATACTCTTTTATTATTTATTTATTTATTTATGAATTTGAATCAAATTAATTTGATTAAAATAATCATAAAAATAATAATTTATCATGTATATATAAAATACACCTTTTATATACATCTTGTCCCAACGTTATGATTCTCTATTTTTAAAAAAATAATGTGTTGGTGTATTGTATCATGTCACCTGTTCTGTGTCGATGTCGGTACTACTTAGTACTAGAGTGATAGTTTAACCGAATGTTTTGGTTTGCAATGCCTATCACATTTAAATCAATAAGAAGGCTAACTCTTATTTATCAGATCTCATATGGTATTTACAAATGCCTCTTTGGTTCAGTTTATCATTAGCAAAAGTATATTACTTTGGGAGGTACTATTGCATCTTAGTATGCACAACAATTTGTTGGCAAAAGATAAGATATTGCACAACGGAGTCGGACAATGCTCGGTCTTCTCACCCACATTATCATGCGAAATCCAAGCAGGGTAAATTAGATGATGACAAACCATGAATTGATTTGGTTATAAAGTGCTCTATGGTCAAGATGGTCATGGTGGGATTAAACAAGAAAGGAAAAAAATATCAATAAGGAGACCAATTGTGATCCATCTAAATGTCAACGGATAAGGCAAGGTCGTCTTTGGTGGGATTAAACAAGAAAGGAAAAATAATCAAACTAGAGGCCAAGTCTAATCCATTTGAATGTCAACAATGAGGCAAGATTGTCTTGCAAAAAGAATCAATCAAGAGACCAATTATGATCCATCTAAATGTCAACAGATAAGGCAAGGGGACGATATCTTCATTACTAATCTTCTCTCTATTTGATTGATTCCTCTTGCTAATCAGCCGTATATTTGACACATGATAGACTTGCAGCAAATAAATCTCAGCAAGATTGGCAATACAACTTTGGTACATGAGAGTATCATAATTCCATGAATCACAGGAATGCTATTGCTCAACTGGAGACCATAGAAGAAATGCAACCAATGGCTTTTGAAGGAATGTACCCGCGAGGCTCCATGAAGATTGATGTTGTAATTCTTGCAATAACTCAGGAAAATTTTACAAAGGGCCATAAGCAAATGAACTCCTTCGTGGTACCCTTTACTCTTGCAACCGAGTCATTGGCATTCCACATCCATTTCGAATCAATCCTCTTGGACAATGAGAATAGACAAAAATGAGATTGTGAAAAAGTAAAAGTACAGCTAGAATCATGACGTGAACAAAGTACAATAGGAGTCCACATAATTTCTTAGCGTCAACAGATGCTATTGCAAGAATCAAACCGAAACCTAGATTGAATGCACATTGAGATGATTCTTGAGGGGGCTAGCAAGAATCACCTAGAGGGGGGTAAATGGGTGATACAATAAAATCTTTTTCAAAACAAAAATGTGGAATAAATCTATTTGTGATAGAAGTCTGAATGTTAGTAGAAACAGTACTATTCAGAAGTCTGAACAATAATAAGATTCTATAACAAGCTTTTGAATCTACTGTATGAAAAATCAGATTTTAGAAGCACCAAGCACATGTGCAATATATTATAACAATAATCAATAAGAGATTAAGGGATAAGAGAAATTGCACACGAATATTATAATTGTTCGGCTTAGATCAAGTTTACGTCTATTCTCCCATGCGAACAACCTTCTGGCTAGATTCCATTATACGATCAACAAGAGATTACAACTTTGAGTGCAAACACTTAGCGATAGATCACACTATCTCACTAAGTCACTCTTGTGTACTTCTCTCATAATCACAAACTTTTAAGCTCACACAAGACAAGTGTATATGGTCGAAGTACGCCCAGATTTTAGAATTATAGATTCTATCCTTTATCTCTTTTTTATGCTTTTCGGTCCCTTGATTTCCTTATATACTCCTCTACTTCCAAACTAGCCGTTGGACAGTATTTAGAGGACCGTCTTCCAATCTACCCATTGGATAGAACTGTATCAAGAAGATTTTGTAATCGTTGAGTGATAGAAGCGAAATCTCCATCTTGATTCTAGTCGCTCATATAAGCAGAATTTAGGTTTCCATAAGTAGAGCTTCTCCGTTAAGAAAGTTCTTGTCTTTGGATCAAATTACCAGTCAATTATATTGAGTCAATCAAATCTATTTTGATGTAAAATCCAAACAAGATTACTAGCCGTTACATGTTATAGGTCTATGTCTTGTTCTATCAGATTGTCTCATTCTAAATTTGCTTCGTTCTAAACATTAAGTTCTGAATTTGCTTCAGTTTGAACATATGCTCGTTTTGCTCTTCTGTTGTTATGAACCTGTCACGTTATGGACTTATCACATTTTGGACATGTTCCATCTGTATGGAAAGTTTGAGTATGTTCTGTCTGAAGTAGATTTATCAGTCCGTACTTAAGTCTAAACGTATTCATTTTCAGAGTTTGTATTTAATAGATTTATCCTAAAAGTCTAAACATATTTAGTCATAGAATCTGAACTTTGTTCAGCTTCAACAATGAGTCTATCTTTTGGTTCTTCAAAGTATATTCCTTGGTAATGTTTTTTACATGTTCTATTATCTGCATAACGGCTTGTGCGTCTTTCACCTATTTACTCAATCATCAAACACATTAGTAGCCTTTGATTTATTTTGTCATCTTCAAAACATCATAATGAATTTCCTTAACAATCCTCCCTTTTTGATAATGACAAAACAATATCTGAATATGCAGATGTGCAATTATACTTTTAAATATATTGATAAATCAAAGCATCATAAGCACATAACTCAATTTCCAAAATTTTATATATTCAAAGAGTGTCATTCAAAATAGGAGATTATAAAACAGAAGATAGTTGATAAATTGAGCAAAATAATTTATAGAAATAAAATTATAGCTCAATATTATGCACTAAATAATACCTATCAATTAACACATATGCATATCTCCCCCTTTTTGTCATAATAAAAAAAGTGATAACAATGTAAATGGGTGTCACGTGGAGAATAAATTCACATAATATCTTAAAAAAATGAGGCATGAAATGCAAACTTTAAAAAATACCATGCTGATACAAACATAAAAAATATTCAATATAGCTCATATATATCAACAAAAATCTGCCAAGGATCATGAATTGCATTATAAATATCACCAACTTTTTGTCTTAATAAAAGGATAATAAAATTAAGTGATCCGCTAATGATAAAAAGTGATGGAAATGGATGATATACTTACTAAATTATGTAGAACACAATTTACTTTATCCTTTTGTAGTAATCAAGATTAAGATCAATTAAAAAAATTTGCCATACTTGATCAATGCTACCTCTCAATTAGTTGCCTTTTCAAAATGATCACGATTCTCCCCCTTTCTTTTCACATTTACTTTTGTCTGCTGTCATAATGACAATATTTGCAATTGACTTTTGTAGCGGCTTGTGCATGTTGAACATAATGTCATCTCTTTATTTCCTTTGTAGCAACAACAATTGTACTATTCTCTTGCTTTTGAAATTTGAGGTAGAAGTTTGTTTTCTTCAATCAAACTCGTCTCAAATTTAATCTGCACAAACTTAACAAACCTTCTACACAAATGCACTGTTATAAAATTTCACGTAATATATAATGCCATTTTTTGCAAAATAAATTGAACAGCATATGTAACAATATATATAAAAATTTCAATTCAAAAAGCTATTGAACCTTTGTCTTGACCTTCCCGAAGGTGAATCACCATGGGAAGACTAATGGATTACTAAGTCCAAAGACTTAGTACGGACTCTCCTAAGCCCTGCCAACCGTAACTTGGTACTCAAAATTTGACCTATTTAAACATGTAATTTTATTTAATTAGGAGCCGCCACTAATTAATTAGGGTTGATTAGAAACCCAAGTAAAGTATGGGAGAATACTTTACTTCAGCGAACCAGAGATTCAATAGGTTTGGGGACATGATTACGCTAAGTTAAACTAGCGCCCTTTCAGTACCATTTCTCTTTAAGTTTCAAAAATATATATATTTTTTTGCAAGCAATCTTGGTTGATTTTAACCTAAGCCACTGACATGGAAATGAGTGGTCATGCAAATCACAATCAATAACATTCAGTAAATCCAAAAGGACGAATATAAAAATCATAATCAACCTTAAAACAAAATAAGCTATAACTAAAATGCATGACCTAAACATAAATTCTAAATGGGATGACATATACTCTTTTTTTTTCTAAAATTAATTATATATATAACTCTAGTCTAGGTTTAATATGCATGATTCTTACTCTAATAACATATGACGTGCAATTCAAATAGCCTAACTTTAATGACATATGTTAATTGAAAACTATTGTAACATGTGTGCAATCTATCTAAATATGCATGTGCTACATGATGTGGGATGAATGATGTATTTTGCTATATGCATATGCATGATCGTTTATTTTTTTTATTTTTATTTTTATGTCCTTTTTGTTAAAAAAAAACTATTTAACTAATGAAATTTCCTAAGCTTCTACATCATATGCAATGTAAACTATAAGATTAATCTGACATGAAATGTATTAATCTACCCTATTATGCAACAGATTTTTTTATGCATTTTTCGTAATCTTACTAAAAAATCAACACATATAATGCAACTGATCATGTAAAACACACAATTTAGCCCCGACCTAAGATAGAAAATCAAAACAATCAAAAACCTGATCCGACGTCTCGCGGCTCAATATTTTTGATTATTGAGATTTTTTAACACGACACAACGACCTCACTTAATTGGAATTCAATCAAGCATGCAATACTTTAAACGAGAAAACAAAATATTCAAGAATTAATTTAGATAGGAACTTTACCTACCTTGTCTCTTGGGAAGAGACCTTCTTTTGTGAGCCGACCTTCAAGACCTGCAGCAAAAAGAGATGATTTTTCTCCTCTCTCTCTATATTGTGCTGCCGCTCTTTTTCTCTCAATTGTGGCTGTGTTTTTTTTTTTTTTTTTTGTTTTCCTTCAGTGTTTGTGGCCTCTTTTTATAGGTGAGAAACATATGTTATTTAAGGAAAGATGATAAATTTGCACGTTGCATATTTAGCTCTTGTATCCCACGTGCAATATTTTTCCAATATTTCATCCGACACTTTTCCTGAATAATGAGAATATTCTCAGGAACATTCTCATATTCCAACTCATTATCCCTTAACGAGAATATTTCATTCGACACCCTTCTTGAATAATGCGAATATTCTCAGGAACATTATCATATTCCCGGGAATATTCTCATATTCCAACTCGTTACCCCTTAACGGGCCTAGCCAAATTCTTTTTCCTTGTGGGTTTAGTCCAACTTGTTAAATTAAAGTTTAGAACTATCAATGGAAACCCATCTGCAAATGCAATAATAAATGCTCTTAAAACTATATGCTATGTAATCTAATCCTAATATTTTTGTTTAGGGGTTAAAATTAATCCCTAAATTTTTGTGCATTAAATTACGAATGATCAATCAAAATTTAGGTGTCAACAGCTACCCCTCTTTGAAGGTGAGCTCGCAGAGGTTGTATTCAAAGATAAATTGAGACCTAAATTTTGACTATGCATATGCAATATAATGTTATTTTTTTGTGGGAAAATGAATCCCATTTTAAAATGCAATATGATATGATGCATGGAAAAGCTAATGCAAAGTGTGAAAAAAACGAAGAAGAAGAGCATACCTATAGTTACTTACCAATCAATACGGTAGAGTATCTTGAGGTACGTGATGAATTCCATGAGACTTGCGAAACATCTGAAGATCTGGAATTCTCATCAGATTTCAAAAGAGATTAAACACATGGAAATCATGTCCGGTGTTTATAGGATTAAATATCTGAAATTCACATCAAACATTTAAGAATATTTACTGACCACCTGGAAATCACATCAAGTATTTAAATGTTCAAACCTCTGGAATTCTCATCAGACGTTTGAAAATATTCACTAAACACCTGGAAATCACATCAGCTATATAAAGGTTTGAACATTTGGAATTCACATCAAACATTCAAAAAAATTCACTAAACAGCTAGAAATCTCATCAGGTATTTAAAGGTTCGAACATCTGGAATTCCCATCTAGACATTCGAAAAAATTCACTAAACACCTAGAAATCACATTAGGTATTTAAAAGTTCAAGTATAAGGAATTCTCACCGAATATTGAAAAATTTTTAGGACACTGAAATTTTCGCCTAAAGTTCTCATTAGGAATTTGGATTGACTTGGGAACCAATACCTGGAATCCTCGTCAGGTACTTTAGAATTATCTTGAGAACAAATACCTAGAATTCTCATAAGGTATTTTGAAGATTTAAAGTATTTAGACAAATTCATGGCTTAAAGAGGAGCTCTTTGGTCTCTGAAGAAACCCACCTGTCAAACATGATTAGAGCAAATGTGCATTCAACAGCAAAGTGAAGAATTAAAACCATTCTTGGACAGTAAAACTCAAGGAGACCCATGTGTATGTTTTCATCCCCACATTCCACTAGTTAGAATCATCATCAAGATAATTTTCACTCATAGTGTGGACTTCTTGAAAATGCCAAATGAGAGACTTTTAGTCTGAAAAGACTTTTCACTCACTCTCTTTTAAGAAGGCTACTTGTCCCGATTAATGCGGGAATATTTGAATCACTCGACCTTACCATCAAGTCAACAGGGATTCGAGTTTTCTCACAAGCGGTACGATTTTACCAATTTGAGAGGTATTTACCAGGATGTGATCTTGGTCAACGGCTTAACAAGGGGACTCTTTGAGTCAATGCTATTGAAAGAATAATTCTGCAATCATCTCCAGGTTTACAAGTCAAGAATCCTGCAAAATGAGATAGAAATAATCTTGCTCACACTTCTTTGAGTAATGTTTAAGACATGTGAACACCTACATTAATTCAAGTGCCCTAATTTGAGGAGACTTTATGAGGGACGTAATGTAGGCTAGGTTCACGGGTTGAGAAATGAAATGATTATCTGGCTCAAAATGTGTGTAAATGAGTGAGAGTTGGTGACCACCAGTCTTCATCTTCGCCATCAAGGATTATTTCCAAAATGTGTTATGTTGACCGCAAAAGTTTTGCATTTGACAACTTTTCACAATCGATAGTCATCTATCTCGACTCTTTTTCATTTTCTCTTATGGGCATTGGCCTTGCTTTTACCAGGCATATTGCTTTTCTTGCCCCTCTTTTTTTTACTCTTATGTCTACGGGCATTGGCTTTGCTTTTACCAGGCACACTACTTTTTCATGCCCCATAGTTCTATTTTTACCATTGTCACGTTGTCTATGATGTACCAATTTTCCATTTGGACTTTTGAAGGTCTTCACATTTTGTTGGCACTCTAGACCTTGCTGCTTCTTGAATGATTATTTTTTTTTGTTGCCCTAGTGTGGGGGATGATCACCAACTAGGTTCAAAGAAATGAATTTTTAGGCTCAAAGGGCTATGCAACGGATATACGTGTGTAGAATATAGAAAAAAAATGCTCTTCGTCATCCTAAGGCACTTGGATTATTGTTTGAGTTCATCTGTAATAAGATACCCAAAGATTGATGCAAGTGAGAGCAAGAAAATTTCCATCTATTTTTCTCACCACATGATGCCGACTTACCTCTAGTTTGCCTTGATATGGGGTGGTTCTTGACAGGGGTAATTTGAAAGAAATCTCCACAAGTGTATGAGGCTCAAAGGGGTTAAACAAAGGTTTACTTGTAGTGTTTAGCATAGAGAAATAAACTGCCTCTCGTCATTTTAGTTGTTGTCCCTTTCGCGAGAAAACTCTTCACTTTGCCGACATGGATTTTTTCACTCATCTCACAATGTATATACAAGGGATTGTGTATAGGATAAGGCTTGCCTTTCATCATTCTAGCAAATTCAAACATTTCCACACTATTAATTGAATTGGCTATTTTGACAAATCTCAAGTGAAATTGGTGAATTAAACAAGCAAACTATCATGTGAAAATGCTTCATGATGATAAAGCAATTGGCTCTATTCCTGCAAGCAACAAACATTGAATTCTAAAGTCAAAGCTAAGAGGTGTTTGTGTCTTGCCCCTCTTTGTAAGGGAGCTTGATGACACCATCCATCTTTTGCCCTTGCAAAAGTAAAACATGCATGATTATACACTCGAGGCTTCGCTTTCATTAAAGCAGATGGGTGCAGGATCATGCTTGAGACATAAAGTAAACAATTAGAGAGACAAACGGCGTGAACAAGATGCATGCTGAAAAAATCTTTTTATTTTGGAAAATTTTGAGAGAACATGAAGAAGCCCAGCCTTCAGAATTAGCTCCATGCCATTTTCTTTTTGGTAGGATTTCATCACAGGGCCAGTTTGGTGTACTTCAACATGCCCTCAAAATATGAAAATCTTCATGTATTTTATTGGATGAAAAGCAAATTACATTATTAGAATGAAAGAAATCCTAACATGCAAACTAGGAAATCAATAAAGACTCCTGCGTAGAGGGGTATGCAAACAATTAAAATTCTCCTACTCTTGAGCTTCATCAATGGTGAACACTAAATTCTCCTCGAACAATTCGATCATTCCTTCGACCTCGTCATTTTCTGCACTGGATTGAGTAGTGGACATAACACTTGGAGTACTGATTGCCCCTTCTTCCTCATGCAACATTGTCGTAGGACCAGGGAATGTGGACCTGATGTGGGGTATAGTGAGGCCAAATCATCCTTGACCTCTTCCTCTTCCTCGGTGGGATCGTTCACCCCTACCACGATAGCCCAATCCAGTTGTGTATGAATTTCACCCCACTTCAATTGGTTGCCGGGTGCCTTGACCATGTCGGCCTAAGCCATCACCAGGGGCGAAGCCACTTCCCACCATAATCTTGCCTACCATGATTGCAGATTTGGATACTTCTAGGGTTGGTGGAGTAGTGCCTCGAGAAATATGAATAGTTGAAACTAACTCAAACACCTGATAACTGGATTCTGCTTTATGATCTAGTTCGATATAGGGGATAGCTGTCTCATGGTAGATTTTAAAGTCATATTCCCCTTAGATTGTAACAATCTTCCCTTGCGCCACAAACTTCACCTTCTGGTGAAGGCTCGAAGGAACTACACATGCTGCATGTATCCATGGACGACCTAATAAGAAGTTGAACGTAGTGGGTATATCCAAAACTTGGAAAACCACATTGAATAGCATCGGCCCTATTTGCATGTCTAAATCAACTTCTCCAACTGCTTCTTTCCTAGTCCCGTCAAATGCTCGAACAGAGGTCCTAGCTGCACGAATTTTCTCCAAATCATACCTAAGGCGTTTCAGAGTTGCTAGAGGGCATATGTTTAAAGCCGATCCATTATAAATGAGTACGCAGGCCACTAAAGTATCCCGACACTTGATTGAGATATAAAGGGCCTTGTTATGTCATCTTTCTTCACCTAGGAACTCTTCTTCCAGATCAATAACAATTGGAGTGATGGTTGAAACTATGCCAGTATGGTATGAATATGCAATCAAGCCTTGGTTGGATATCGCCTTAACTTTTTGTTTCTTCTGAGACATTGTAGGTTTTTCTGTCTCTGAATAATACCTGGCATGAACTAAACTATTATAAACGTCATCCACATGTACTTTCAAGTTCTTCTTCCTATCAGCATCAAAACTGAAGATGTAATTTATACCTTCCGCGTGGTCAGGGAGTGGGTTATTCTGGACGTTCGGTTGTGTATCACGAAAGGAGACCACTTTAGCATCCAAAAGATTTTGGATTTTGTGTCTCAACGTATAGCAATCATCAACAGAATGCCCTATTTCCCCCATGTGATAATCACATGTCTTGGACGAGTCGTAGTTGGGGAAACGCTCGGGATTGGTTCGCTTAGACTCTTTGGCCAGTAACCCTTTCTTTTGGAGGATCGGCAGAATCTTGGACAAAGGTTTAGGAAGCAACGTGAACTGACGCCTAGAAGAGTTCCTCTGTTGACCATAAAATGGTCGCGCTCCTCCTTGCTGGGTGTTCTGGGTGGAGCGAGGTGGTTGGACATAAGTTGCATTAACCTTCGCTACGGGTTCCTTATCTTTCTTGACTGAGAATCTCTTGTACGAGTTGGTCTGATCGGACGCCCATCCATCACGCAGGGCCATTTCAATTCGTTCACCAATAGGGATTAGCTGATTGAATGACTCAGCAGTCGAACCGAGCATCCAGCTTCGATATTCAGGCGGGAGTGTCTTCATAAACAAATCCATTAACTCTTTCTCCGTTGATTCGGGACTGATTTGAGAAGCCACGACTCGCCACCTTGTGACATATGCCTTGAAAGATTCCGTCTTTTTCTTTTCTGTACGAATGAAATCCTCTCGGGATGGAGTAACATCGATATTATACTTATATTGCTTGAAGAAAGCATCAGTCAAATCCTCCCAAGTCTCTAAGAGATTAATTCTCTTCATGATGTACCATTGCAATGCCGGCCCTGTCAAACTCGCTTGGAATGACTGAATCATTAAGGGTACATTATCAACATACTGGGTCATCCTGACCAAATATGTTTGCAGATGGATCTTTGGGCAAGAGGTGCCATTATACTTTTCAAAGTCAGGCATTTTGAATTTCTTTGGCACTTTGACTTTTGCATAAAGAGACAAGTACGTCGGGCTTTGGCATTCGAACCCTGTAGTTGCTTGAGCTTTTCCTCAATTTTTGCCAAGCGTTTTTCTTGCTCGGTTTTTGGTACGACCAGGTGCATCACTTGTACCTCATCATTAGCAACAATTTGAGGCGTGTCAGTGATTTTGACTATAGGAGCATCACCAGAGTTTGACGGGTCGATTGCAGTCGTATTCTTGCCCTTATTTCTCGAATCACCAATAGGAGGTTGTTGAGGTAACACCACTTCAACTTGCGGAGCTGATGGGACAATGCTCGATTTGAGGGAATCCATTTGTTTAGACAGTTGCTCAAGGACATTCAGAACTTGCTTCATTTCCGTTTCAAGGGCAGTGACACGAGCTTGTTCAGTAACACGTGCTTGTTTAGTGTTATTGGCCATTGTTGCTCTAGAACGAGTACGAATAGGTGATCTCGGGTGAGACGTGTTGTATAAATGTCACCTGATGTAAAAAAACAACACAGTAAGCATCATGACAAATGAAATTGGTCCATAACAACGATCGATCGCGCATTTTATTAAGTGAAATTGGATTCCAAAGACATTAACCTAAGAAATGAAAATGACTCCCTAGAGAATTAAATTCCTAAAACATCAATTTGAAAAATTGAAATAACACTCTAAAATTGAAATTGAACTCCTAGACATGAAAATAAAAACAATCTTTTCTATATACAATTGACCTTTTGTCATGGACCCAAAAAAATGATAAAATAAATAGATTGCATAGTGTAAGGTAAGAATACTTATTTCCTGAAGGAAAAATGGCAACCACATAAACATATACATGAGATGTGAGGTTCGACACCTAAACTATAGGGCTTAGCAAATTAGAGCTAAGAGGAATGATCCGACTAGTCACAGTCTTGCGTACAAAAGTCGGGTCCTCTTAGCTCTGGCTTGGTCAAAGAAAATCCTATAGTCATGCGATCTCACAGATAAGGATAAACATTTTGACACCAAGAAAAAAATTTCGGAGTTGAGAAAGGCAACCTCTACATCGCAGTCTAGGGTTCAAGGTTGGATCATTTCTCAACACCATCCTAACATCCTTAATTGCGGTCCAAGTCCGACGGCAGGTAGTGTGTGTAAAGTGTAGTGCTAAAACCATTTAAAAATCACGCACAGCAATTAATAATGCAAACATTACTTCAATATGAGCAAAAAATTCAACCTCAACACCTTCCTGCAAAACAAAAGGTTAGCAAACACTACACCCCTTATAACTCCTTTATGCAAAAACATTTAACACTTCATGTTATGGGCGTACCTGGTATCCATGCTGCCAAATAAAAAAAATATTTTTGAAAAGAGAAAAATTAGGCCTATGTCCACTGTGAGTTTTAACTCATGTCCCCAGCGGAGTCGCTAAGTTGTCGCGACCTTCCCGAAGGTAAATCACCATGGGAAGACTAATGGATTACTAAGTCCAAAAACTCAGTACGGACTCTCCCAAGCCCTGGCAACTGCAACTTGGTACTCAAAATTTGACCTATTTAAACATGTAATTTTATTTAATTAGGAGCCGCCACTAATCAATTAGGGTTGATTAGAAACCCAAGTAAAGTATGGAAGAATACTTTACTTCCGCGAACCAGAGATTTAATAGGTTTGGGAACATGATTACACTAAGTTAAACTAGCGCCCTTTCAGTACCCTTTCTCTTTAAGTTTCAAAAATATTTTTTTTTTTGCAAGCAATCTTGATTGATTTTAACTTAAGCCACTAACATGGAAATGAGTGGTTATGCAAATCACAATCAATAACATTTAGTAAATCCAAAAGGACGAATATAAAAATCATAATCAACCTTAAAACAAAATAAGCTATAATTAAAATGCATGACCTAAACATAAATTCTAAATGGGATGACATCTATTTTTTTTTTCTAAAATTAATTATATATATAACTCTAGTCTAGGTTTAATATGCATGATTCTTACTCTAACAACATATGACGTGCAATTCAAATGGCCTAACTCTAATGACATATGTTAATTGAAAACTATTGTAACATGTGTGCAATCTATCTAAATATGCATGTGTTGCATGATGTGGGATGAATGCTGTATTTTTCTATATGCATATGCATGATCTTTATTTTTTTTTATAATTATTTTTATGTCCTTTTTGTTAAAAAAAAAACTATTTAACTAATGAAATTTCCTAAGCTTCTACATCATATGCAATGTAAACTATAAGATTAATCTGACATGAAATGCATTAATCTACCCTATTATGTGATAGATTTTTTTTATGCATTTTTCGTAATCTTACTAAAAAATCAACACATATAATACAACTGATCATGTAAAGCACACAATTTAGCCCCGACCCAAGATAGAAAATCAAAACAATTAAAAACCTGATCCGACGTCTCGCGGTTCAATATTTTTGATTATTGAGATTTTTTAACATGATACAACGACCTCACTTAATTGGAATTCAATCAAGCATGCAATACTTTAAACAAGAAAACAAAATATTCAAGAATTAATTTAGATCGAAACTTTACCTACCTTGTCTCTTGGGAAGAGACCTCCTTTTGTGAGCCGACCTTCAAGACCTGCATCAAAAAGATACGTTTTTTCTCCTCTCTCTCTATATTGCGTTGCCGCTCTTTTTCTCTCAATTGTGACTGTGTTTTTTTTGTTTTTGTTTTCCTTCAGTGTTTGTGGCCCCTTTTTATAGGTGAGAAAAATATGTTATTTAAGGAAAGATGATAAATTTGCATGTTGCATATTTAGCTCTTGTATTCCACGTGCAATATTTTTCCAATATTTCATCCGACACTTTTCCTGAATAATGAGAATATTCTCGGGAACATTATCATATTCTCGGGAATATTCTCATATTCCAACTAATCATCCCTTAACGAGAATATTTCATTTGACACCTTTCTTGAATAATGCGAATATTCTCAGGAACATTCTCATATTCCCGGGAATATTCTCATATTCCAACTCGTTACCCCTTAACGGGCCTAGCCAAATTCTTTTTCCTTGTGGGTTTAGTCCAACTTGTTAAATTAAAGTTTAGAACCATCAATGGAAACCCATTTGCAAATGCAATAATAAATGCTCCTAAAACTATATGTTATGTAATCTAATCCTAATATTTTTGTTTATGGGTTAAAATTAATCCCTAAATTTTTGTGCGTTAAATTACGAATGATCAATCAAAATTTAGGTGTCAACAACCTTTCATTTGACACATTAGGGGCATGCTTAATAATTTGTGAGAATTTTGTGCAATGAGTAGAATTTTTGAGCCTTTGAAAATCTCCATAATTTTGGATCAAGTTTTCCCAAGATCACATGGAAAGATTTTTGCCTCTTGCAAATCCTTGTAAAATAGATAATAATCTTTGCACCAAAAAAAAAATCACACACATACTTTCCTCCAATTTGAGGATTAAACTTGCCCGATATAAAATATCTTCTAAGATTATAGCAAATGTATGCATAAATGCAATAATATCTTTCAAAATAAAAGGGATTTCCTTAAGCATAAATTTCAAAAGGATATTATTGATGCAGTATGCAAAAAAAAAGTATATTTTTTATCACGTGCCAAATCAAGTAATAAAAATGTGCAATGTCTGACAAGAGATCTTTTGCAATATAAATCACACGTATCAAATTCCAACTCAAAAAACTACCAAAAATATATCACACGATTCTTCCTTCAATATAACCAATTATAGAATATAGTTATAAAGTCTGAATCAATCGAAGCATAAAGAGGATAAATCGAATATCAAGTATAATGAGATTCTATAAATATTTAAAATATGCATGCAAAATAAATTGATAAAAAATATATATTATCCTTACCAAATTCTCTTTCTCCTTTCCTTTATTTCCTACAAGAAAAATAGCTCATTTTTTCTTTGGTACCCAAATGAATTTGGGTCTATTTCGGTTAGAGGAAGCATCAAATTTCCAATTGATTGACTTGAATTTCTTCCAATCAAGTGGGCATTGTTGCTTAAAGTGATTATGATCATCACAATTTGACCAATTAAAATATTGAGATCCAACAGGCTTAACAAATTGCTTACCAAAATAATTTTGATAATGGTGGATCAAAGGTTTGTGCCTCAATCTCTCCTTTACTTTTGGAAAATCATTCTTGATCTCACTATCCTTCTCATAATCGAGACCGGATTTGTTGTAGTACGGCATTTGTATGGAGAGAACATGCTCTAATGTCTTTGAGTCAAGAGAAAATTTCTTGCAAATTTTTGGAATTTCTTCCTTATAGGAATCAATTTCTTTTTGCAAAAAATCTTTCTCTTCCTTGACAAAAGAATTCGCCTTTCCAGCTCAATAGTCCTCGTCTCGTTTGTAGAATTTTTCTCTCTCAATTTAGAGATTTCCTTCTTCAATTTAGAGATTTTCTTCACCGCTTTTTTATGTTCTGCACATAATTCTTCGAAAAGATCATCATCAAGAATAGGATATGAATTTATTACCTCGTCTTCTTCAAATTCAATGTCTGCCATTAAGCATAAATTCTCATCATTGCTGGATTCAGACTTGATGTCGCTCCACGTCTCGACTTTCAAAGCTTTATTCTTCTTCTCGAATTTTCCTTTCATTTTCTTGAATAAAGGACAATCGGGTTTCTCATGACCCGTTTTCTTGCACTCAACACATACTATAGCCTTACCTTCATTGTCGTCTCCGTTTTTATAAGGTCTTCTTTCTTTGGATTTCTTTGTGGAGTTCTTCCCTTTCGAATGGCTTCTTTTTCTCACAAGGTGTTCAAATCTTTTGATCAGCAACTTCATCTCCACATCGTCATCTTCTTCATATTCCTCAGAATCTATCTTGTCAAAATCAGCATTAAACTTTAAGGTAATTAACTTCTTACCTTTTGGATCTTCGTCATGTATTTGTTCTGCTTCATATGATTGCAAAGTTCCAATAAGTTCATCAACAGATAAAGGTGAAATCCTCAATGTTTCACGGATAGAAGTCTTGACATTGTTCCAATTCTTCGACAATCCTTTCAGAAGTTTATTTACTTTCATGGGTCCTGAAATTGGTTGTCCTTGATATGCAAGTCCATTCACTATTTCAATGAATTTGCTGAACATGTCTCCAATGGATTCTCTTGGCTTCATCTTGAATGATTTGTATTGTCCAAGTAGAATATTGACTTTAGTTTCCTTTACTCGGTCTGTTTCTTCATAGGTAACATGTAACTTGTCCTAAACTTCTTTTGTTGTTTCACAAGAAGAAATTCAGTTGTATTCCTTTGGTGATAAAGCACAGTAAAGTGAGTAGATAGCTTTTGCATCTAGTGCTTCTCTTTTTGATATCTCCTTCTGAGATAGAGTGACAGAAGATTGAAGCGTTTCGCCATATTCTTTTCTAGTAGATGCAGACACAACATTTGGATTGATTCCTTTCTCGACAACATCCCATTCCAATGGATCCTTAGATCTTAGGAATGCCTTCATTTTGTTTTTCTAGGCATTGTACTCTTTCCCATCAAAGTAAGGTGGTCTGGTGTTGCTTTGTCCTTTGACAAGACTTGGTGCCAAAAAGCTAGCCATAGAAGATCTTTAGCTCTGAAGTAAAAACTATCACGCTCCAACTCTCGAGCTCGCGGCAACCTCATTTCACTTGAGGTCTAGTTGTACGACGTCCTAGGTACTGTCGTCAACCAATTCATTTTATCTTGTAATTATGCACATGTGAAAACGAATAGAACTCCCAACCAACAATTAGAACAACAGGGATAGCAACAACAGCAGCAGAAGAAAGACAAACACCATTTTATATATATCTGAAGGTTAGCCGAACTACAGTACAAGTAAACACGCCTTGCTACAGACAAAAAGCTAAGGCCTACTAAAAAAGGGACTAACCTGGCTAACCTAACACTGTACAAGTGGGGGAGGGCTCGCCAAAAGGGGAGTAGCCCATAGCTGCCTACTTGCTAGCCTTAGAGGGATCATCATCTTGGGTCTGAAAAAGTTAACCACGACGGATTGAGATAGACTTAGCAGGTTAAAGTCCTAAGTCCCGGTTAGGAACGTTGCTCGCATCGGGAGTTTAACATACAACCTAATTCATCAAATCATCCAACACCACCTCAGAGAAATAAAAGTCGAAAATAGTTTAATAATCAAGCACAACCATAGGCAACCTTACCTAGCCTTGGCACATGTGACTTACAGAAACTATCAGTTAAATTATCACAACATTAAGAGGTATGCGAATAATCATAGTATTGCATACAATTTTCTCATGTCTCACATCCACACATGCTCCGATTATTACGACCCCTTTCCCTTGGGCCACGGCACAACCTTATGGTTGGTGGTTTCTGGCCAAGCTAACTTCATTCTCTTTACCTTGAGGCATGGCAACGTCAAGGGCTCACTCCGAATATGGCATTTCTGAAGGAGCATAGGATTTGGCCACTACTGTAGCCCCGCAACTAACAGAGGCCCGGGACTTGCCCACTACGCAGCCCCACAAGTAACCCCTCCCTATTAGGCATTTGACCAAAATCAGGCGACCAAATGGCCACAACACAACCCCATAAAGTTAGGCGGTCATTCGGCAATGTCGGGCTCTCTTCTTAATATGACCATTGCAACACATCATCAAACAATTTATTTTTTTCTTTACTCTGTTGTGAATGCACATATAATTCGTGTTCATGCAATATGCTATTGCAGTTGACACACGTATAATGTCATGCAACATAATTCAATCACTCGTGAAAATTACGACAAATCAAAATTCAATTCCAACCAATCAACAACCACGTACATTCCCTAATTCTTGGGAATAACCAATAATCAAGAACATAACAGTTTGAAACCAAAATTTGCTTATGTATGGACAGTGCCGTGGACAGTAATCGTGAACATTAATCGTGAACAGTGATCGTGAACAGTAATTATGAACAATGAATTCATCTGAAAATAAATAAATAAATAAATAAATAAATAAACTTAACCATGATTAACAAATAAACCTAACCATAGTCAAATTAACCTAACCATAGTTAAATTCTAACCTTGGTTACTTTAAAACTAACCTTAGTTATTTTAATTAATTAATCTTAGTTACTTTATTACTAATTATGGTCAATTAATTAACTCTAGTCAGCCTTAATTAACCAATCAACCTTAATTAATCATAAACACACAAATACACTAATTAACCCCTAAGCAAGATTAACCTCTAAACAAAGATTAGGAAGTTAACTTACTTGGATTAGAAATCTGGCAACACCAGTGCGTAGAGGGAAACAAGGGCTACAATGGGTTAGTTCGGGGACGACAATGGATGACAAATAGTGGTTGAAACGGGCCAAAATAGTGTTGGTGTACTATTCACGCGGAATTGACTAGCAAAGGTGGAAAAGGCCGAAACGGGTAGCTAGCGGCGATCGGGGGTGTGCGGCTAGCTCCTTGATTTCGGGGACTACACTTTGGGCGGTGGCGGAGGCTCTGGTGACTGTGGCAATTTTGTTTTCCGAGTGGAAAATAGCAAGGATAGCAATAAATTGCAGAAATGGAAGAGAAAAAGAAGAGAAAGAGAGAGAGAGAGAGAGAGAGAGAGAGAGAGAGAGAGAGAGAGAGAGGCTGGGCTGCTGAACGAATTTTGGGGAAAGGAGGAGAGAGAGAGAGGGTTGGAGACTTAGGATAAGAGGTTAAGGCAAGTGGGCAAGCCACTTGTTGAAGGACCGATCAAAATAAAGCCAAAAACAAGCATAAACTAAGCCCATTTGGGCATAAAAGGAAAATGCCAAAAGAGAGAAGCCCATAGGTTGATGAGGGAGAGGAACTTGGGCCAGCTTGGGCCCCCTTTGGGCTGGGCTGAATGGGCGCAAGGCCCATTGGGCCGCTAGTCTTGGGCCGGCCCACTCGCGGGCTCAAAACCCGATCCAATTTTTCCTTTTCCGACACTTTTGTGTCCAACGGAAAATTTCAAAATAAATGAGGTGACGTCCAAATATTTAGTCTCGATATCACCGAGAAGTCGGTTCCCAAAATCGGATTAAAAATCAGGGCCAAATTGAGTCAATTGCGACCGTAGTACAATTTAGATTATCGGGCGCTCTTTTAAGACTTTCCTCACTTTTGACCCGTGGTCAACCATTCTTTGATCCATGTTAACGTCAATTCTGGAGTCAAGAATGTCCCTCGATTGTCGTGTGATCTCGGGAGCTCAATTGATAATCCCGAGTACTAGATGAAAATGATCGGTCTAACGTCGTTCGTAATTCGTATTGAAGTCGTGTGGAAATCACTCACAGTTTGACTTCGTACTTCTGTTGAATCAATTTATTTCTATTTCCTCAATAGTTTAGTACTTAGAGGATATCGTTCCCACCCAGGTCTTCATGGTCGAAGAGTTCATTCCTAATCGAAATTGCGAGTCGTCCGCGAATCGTTTCCTATCGGCGCATCTCTATAATTCGTTATCCCAAGAACACATAGCTTGGAATATTTGTATTGATCGGGCATTTGACTAATATCGCCATTTTAGAAAATCCCAAAATGGGGTCGATTCTCAAGATGTTACAAAAACACTTCAAAATAATGAGCACGGGACTTTGATACAAGACAAGTGTATATGGTTGAAGTACGCCCAGACTTTGAAATTATAGATTCTACGCTTTGTCTCTTTTTTATGCTTTTTGGTGTCTTGATCTCCTTATATATTCCTCCACTTCCAAACTAGCCATTGGATAGTATCTAGAGGATTGTCTTCCAATTACCCGTTGATAGAACTGTATCGAGAAGATTTGGTAACTGTTGAGTGACGGAAGTAGAATCCCCATCTTAATTCTGGTCACTCATATAAGTAGAGTCTAGGTTTCCATAAGTAGAGCTTCTCTGTTAGGAAATTTCTTGTCTTTGGGATCTAATTGCCAATCAATTATATTGAGTCAATCAAATCTATTTTGGTGTAGAATCCAAACCAGATTACTAGCCATTACATGTTTTGGGTCTGTGTCTTGTTCTATTAGATTATCTCATTCTGAACTTGCTTTGTTCTAAACATTAAGTTTTGAACTTGTTTCAGTTTGAATATATGCTCATTTTGCTCTTATGTTGTTTTAAACCTGTCACATTTTGGACAAGTTCCATCTATATGTAAAGTCTGAGTCTGTTTTGTCTGAAGTAGAATTTTCGGTCTGTATTTGAGTCTGAACGTATTCATCTTCAGAGTCTTTGTCTAATAGATTTATCCTTAAAGTTTGAACATATTTAGTCGTAGAATCTGGACTTTGTTAAGCTTGAACAATGAGTATATCTTCTGGTTCTTCAAAGTATATTTCTTGTAATGTTCTTTACACATTCTATCATATGCACAATGGCTTGTGTGTCTTTCACCTATTTACTCAATCATCAAATACATTAATAGTTTTTGATTTATTTTGTCATCTTTAAAACATCATAAGGGATTTTTTTAACAATTTTTACTAGAGACAATTGAGAGAAATAAAGTGGATGAGATAGTGGATAAGGCAAGGTGTGTTGATGAGCTCGTTGGAGGGATGCAACTAGATGGAGGCCCAAAAGTTGTTGAGGCTGAAAAAATGATGCGGCCACAATGAACGTCATTGGAGTTCCCTAAGGCCCAAAAGTCCTTGTGCTTGATCGCTGCATCGGAATCAATTGGAGGTGGAGGTGGAGGTGGCTTGGACCCTACTGCGACTAATGAGGCTCTTGGAGGACGTGACGCGCCAAAGGCAGATCTAAGCAACGGCTACGACCGGTAGGAGTTTCTAGGGAGGTGGAGGAGACGGGACGTGCTGGAGGAGAGAGAGAAGATGTGGCTTCTCTTCAATCTTCTTCCCTAAAATGTTAAAAGTCCTTGAAAATTGAAAAAAGGGGAGTTTTTTTTAAGAGAGAAAGAAGTGGCTTATGACTATTTGTGTGGAGCCACTTAAGTTCACGGGCGCCACGTAGGGGACGAACCACAGACTATTTTCTCCAGTTTTGTTGACTTTTCAACTCTTCTTCTGTTTCTTAATAGTTTGAGCCCGCCACTCTTGACCTGGTTAAAAAGAAAGGCCACTATTACAATGACAATAGTGGGTCTCTGATGACCTTCAAAGTCCCAGACTTTGAAGTATATTAACAACCCAAATAATTCAATATGCTTAAAAAAATCAGATTTTTCTTCAACTCCAAAATGTGTCAAACATTTTGCGACGTCACGCATCTTGATCGGACTCACAACCTTGCATTCGATACTGTTGCCCATAAACACGGCACCACCCTAAATAGACCAATAATCCAAAGACTAATCCCAAATATGATGTCATATGGTATTTGCATCTAGGATCCATGATCCACTTGTCTCCATTCGAAACGATAGACACACACGGAACGTAGTCCAACTAATCCCTGTTGGCTCGTGCGACATTCATGTCGCTGTCTCATCTCTGCTTCTTTTAGGTCTGGGTGGTTCTTACTAATGTGCCCCTCTTTCTGAGGGTTGTAACATTTCTCGTCGCTCAAAATTTTGATGTAATCTTGCCCCTACGGGAACCCCTATTCGAGTCATTACCTTTGACGATCAAACCTCAACGCCACTGCTTTGATTCTTGCTCTGCTATTTCTTATATTCTTTAGAGAAAATCGCAGAGTTCTCTTTCTCTACAAATATGGTCTCACTCCCCGTCATCATAGAAACACGAAAAGTGCTCGCGATAATTGGGTAAAAGCAAAGCGATATCATATCCTGCATTGATCAGATATCTTCTTATCCATAATTTTCAGATCATTGATGACTTTAGCAAGCTCATTCAGGCGATGTTGGATCAACATCAACTTAATAATCTTGAATGTGAAGAAATATTGGATCAGGGAAAATTAATTCGAGAGCGATTTGCTTCAAGTTTTCTTCAAACTGCAACTGTACTCACCTCGCCAACAACTTCAACCAAAATATTATCCCCCTAAATTCAGCAGAATAATACTTCTGAGTCTATCCTATCAAATATTCGCCCTTTCTTCTGCTTTCATAATATGGGGAAATATATTATCTCCCTTCAACGCTAAAGCCAATTCCCTTGTCTTCGACGATGCACATAATAATGCACCGCAGGTTAAAATTATTCCGACCAATAGATTTCTCTTAACTCGAATTCCATAGAAGCCATGGAATTACCAATTTGGTATGACTAATTTGGAAGTGTGAACAAACAAAACGATTTGAGTAAGAAATAAATTACAAAAATAAACCCGAACACAACAAATTTTTGTGATTGTGTTGTGTGCTTATTCATGAGGAGAAATTGACGAGATGATATTCACTTTAATTGCCAAAGAGAATATTACAATAAGTTGAAACACGTTTTCTACTCCTAGAAACACCCAAACCCACAATAATCAATCATAAAAAAGAAGAAGATTTCTCATGCTCTCAACTCTCCTAGACTGCGGTTTTCGAAAATTCTATAGGATTTTACAAGTTTCTAATCTTAAATAGATTTTGAAAATATAGTTTTAACCAGTCCAATCGCCACAGCGTTTTCGTTCCGACGCCTGCCAGAATAGGCTTGGGCGCCCAGCTATCTGATGGAAAATGCCATAGCTACTGGGCACCGTCCGAGAGCCTGACCACCTTTGTTCGGGCGCCCAGACTCCACGGTGGAGACACATTTTTTTTTTTTTTTTTGGTTTATAAACTTGATGGAGACTTTGAGAGGTAAGAAAAAGAGCCCACACTCCATCAATGTAATGGGCTCCGGTGTCCATCTCCAAGGGTCCAAAGTCCACGAAACAAATGAGCACTCGGCCGTCCTCATTAATTCGGAATAACCAAGCCAGGCGTGCGCGCGATTTCCACATTCTCATTCCACTTTGACGGGACCGCCTTGGCGGGCTACACTCCTAAATTATTGATTTCTTTTATTGAACATGTGGTCAGAGAGACAGAATAATAGATCGGAATTGTCATACTATATTGCTTATGACGACGTTGTCCTGCTCACTCTGTATATATAAGTGAGCCTTGCCGGCATCTGGCAGCAGCATCATAGCCCCACGATCCATTTCACCAAAACCCATTAGCAACCTCCCAATTAGTGCTGTGATCTCCGAAGTGACGTTCACATTAGGGCTTGGGAGGATCATCAGCAATGGAATATCTGCAGTACTCAAACGCAAAAGCGCTGATATCCATAGCCGTGGTGGGTATAATAGGAGTATTGCTGAGGCTGTACAATGCGCTGGTGGTGAAGCCGGAAAAGTTGAGGTCCTTGCTGAGGAAACAAGGCATCAATGGACCGCCCCCTGCCTTCCTGCTCGGCAACATCATGGAGATCAAGAAGGCTAAATCATCCTCCTCCTCCTCTGCTCCCATGACTCCGCCCGGCCAGCCCCCTGCTAGCCATAATTGCGCTGCTGTCCTCTTCCCCTTCTTCGACAAATGGAGAAAACAATACGGTAGTTCACCTCCCAGCCGCCCTAACTAGGATCTTCATCTCTTTTCTACAATTTATCTAACATGTTTCAATTTCCATGATCCAAACTACATAAATTAAACGCAAGATTTTCATACAATTATTAGAGTTTATGAAACATAGAGATCAGTGCTACTTAGATTTCCTAGTCAGATCTAGATGATCACGTGCATCACTGTGACATGTTTTCTGTACCTTAAGGTTGAACTTGAAGCCTATCATGTCGGTTGTTGATAGGCTGACTCGCCGCACGGCATAGGGCGGTAGATGTTGAAGATTCCTTCGCTACCCGTTTCCAATTTTTCAAACTTGCAACCCCTTCTGACGTCTGCTCTTTCTTTTTTGGGGTTGTTAGTTCTTTAACAAAGACCGATGCAGGCGCTGGGTAGCTCCTTTGGAGCTGGATCAGGATTGGAACAAACCAAAATGACTCCAGCGCCCCAACATCACTTCTCACATTCACGCTAAATATCATTTGACACGTTCTTGCTCAGTAAAAAACAGGAGTAATTCACTACTTCTATATCAAATCATTTCTTCTCCCCCCTCACATAAATGAATTGGAGCGATCATTTGTGGTTCAGACATGTTCAATCAGATCAGGCTGACCTCATGCGTTGGCGTGTCATTATTTTTACAGGAGATACATTTTTGTTCTCGCTGGGGAACACACAGATAGTTTATGTGAACCAACCAGAAGTGGTGAGGGAGATTACCACCTGCACATCCTTGGACTTGGGGAAGCCCTCATACCAGTTTAAGGAGAGGGGTCCCTTGATGGGCCAAGGCATCTTAACTTCCAACGGCCCTCACTGGGCTCATCAGCGCAAGATCCTCGCTCCTGAGCTCTATATGGAGAAGGTTAAGGTATGTTATCTTAGTTCATGTCTTTCAACATCAACATCACCATCACCACCTCAAAACTCTTTTTTAATTAACATTTCGGAGTTTGTCTACCGGCAGGGGATGCTAAACCTCATAAACGAGTCCACAGAGACACTGTTGAAGTCCTGGAAGAACAAAGTCGACGCAGCCGGTGGAGTAGCCAACATTAAAATCGATGAGCATATGAGAAGTTTCTCCGGAGATGTCATCTCCAGAGCCTGCTTTGGCAGCAATTTCGCCAAAGGAGAGGAGATCTTCCACAAGTTGAGGGCTCTCCAAGAGGCCATGTCCAAGAAAGTTCTCTCCACTGGGATTCCTGGCATGAGGTGGGTAATTAAATCTGTCTCCCGAAAAACCTCCAATTAAGCCTCCCCTTCCATATTCCTCCCACCCTTTCGAAAAGAAAGGGAAATAAGAAAATCCACTGTAAATTAGCTGCTTTAATCAATTCTGTTTATACAATGACACAGATACCTTCCCACCAAGAGTAACAGAGAAGCCTGGGCATTGGAGAAGGAGGTCCGCAGTTTGATACTGCAGGTGGTGAAGGAGAGGATGGAAGCTGCATATGAGAAGGACCTTCTGCAGATGGTTCTTGAGGGTGCCAAAAATAGTGACTTGAGCCAGGAGGCCATGGACCGCTTCATTGTCGACAACTGCAAAAACATCTACTTGGCTGGCTACGAGACCACTGCTGTCTCTGCAACATGGTGCCTCATGCTGTTGGCTTCCAGTCAAGAGTGGCAAGATCGTGTGCGTGCCGAGGTTCTTGAAATTTGTGGGGGTCGTCTTCCTGATGCCGATATGATCCGTAAGATGAAACTGGTGCGCCTTCCCCATACCTTTAAGACAGTGCATATAATATAATGTTTTAATTTCATGATCATTAGCATGTGTTAACATTTCTGTCCTGGGTGCAGCTCACAATGGTGATAAATGAATCGCTGCGGCTATACTCCCCCGTGCCAGTGATGTCGAGGGAGGCCTTGACGGATATGAATTTCGGGAACCTGAAAGTGCCAAAGGGGGTGAACGTATGGACGTTCGTGTTTACACTGCACACGGACCCTGAGATATGGGGGCCAGACTCCTACTCTTTCAACCCAGGTAGATTCGCCAACGGGATCACGGGAGCCTGCAAGCTGCCGCACTTGTACATGCCCTTCGGAGTAGGACCTCGCGTGTGCCTCGGGCAGAACCTGGCCATGATGGAGCTCAAGATTCTCATTGCCCAGCTTCTCTCCAGCTTCTCCTTCACCCTCTCCCCAAACTACATCCACTCCCCTGCTCTTAATTTGGTTATTGAACCTGGACATGGCGTCGAACTCTCCGTCACCAAGTTACCTCGAGATTGATCCCTATAAGAGACGGTTTTTTTTTTTCTCTCTTCGTTTTTACTTAAGCCCACTGTACGCTTTCTTGGTGTATCGGAAAGCAACTTTTCCTTTCCTTTGTGTCACTCTTGTATGATTTTATGGCAAAGTTCCTTCTTTCTCCATTATACAGAAATTAAAGAAGAAACGTTGTGGATTTACATGGTTTGGCAATGTATTGGCGATCCACAAAGTTGTCGCATTATGTTGACTCATAAATTTTGACGATCCAATTAGTTACTAATTGCGAAGGATATTAGGGACTAAATTTTAGCCCCTAGCAAATATATTAAGTTAAATTGTATATAGATATTAGGAACATATATCATTTAAGTGCATATTTGTCAGGTCGGGGGTGGAGGACTCGAATGAATGGTTCTAAACTTAATTGATTTAATTGGACTAACCTTTAAAAAAAAAATTCAAGTTCAGCCCATCGAGTTTTGTGCCCGTGATTGTAGGTGAACATGAACAAAACAGGAAGTCAAGATCATTTCATGATATTTAGGTGCACACTTTTATTGCGTTCAGAAACTAAACAGGAAAGAAAGAAGGGGCGATCTTTTCTTACTGGTTCTGTGGTACGAGAGGGGCACTATAAAAGCACGAGAGGACACGAGAGGACGAGACAAAGGAGGCCACACAATTCCATGGACGGCCACAATATCGGGGGAATCAGCCGAGCAAGACGGGAGGCCAGAGGGAATTCATACACACGGCCACATTGAGGGGGCTCGCGTTCACAGTACCTGGCAACATTGTTGAGAAAAGACAAAAGCGAAGCATCGTCTGTTCAGAACAGAACAGATTCAAAACTTTCTGAGTTTTAATGTTTATGTTAGAACAGATTTTGGAACAAGAAGGCTTAAGTTTGAACAACATTCAAAGACCTTTAGTAAAGTCTATTTTATTTCGGAAGTACTTATACATGCTTTATCAAGAAGACGTATATTCAACTCTAACAGCTTTAGAACGAAGCTTATCCAAAATGAAAGTCAGGACCAAAACGAAGATGGATTTAATCTACAATG